>OY723397.1:11250177-11657677 GCA_963210295.1 Ophion ellenae
TATATATATATTGTAACGGGTCGGAATTTGTTACAATAAATTTTATATATATATATATATATATATATATATATATATATATATATATATTGTAACGGGTCGGAATTTGTTACAATAAATTTTATATATATATATATATATATATATACAGGGTGTTTCATAATCAGTGACCCACCTGGAACTGACGGGTTCAGGGGGATCCCCCAAGTAAAGCTGTCATGGCGTTTTTTTTTCGTCAAATAGTTTTCAAATGGGAGCAATTAGAATTTTTCCATTCGGCTAATTGTTGTAGGGCTGCCGTCTGCCCTTAGCGACGACGCCACTGGAGTGCCGAGTCTGAGCGCAAGACACGTAGGAGGCAGTGAGCGAGGTAGCTAGGCATTTGTCTCGCTCGCGCGGCCAGTTTGACGGCTCGCGTATCGTCTGCTATTATTTTCTGTCATCGTGAGTAGGCAAGTTCAGAGCGCGCGTCAAGGTTCTGCAGAAACGCATCGTTTGACAGATGTCAAACGATGCGTTTGACAACGATGCGACGGCGCGGATGATTTGACGTTTAGCGTAGCATTTGCTAAGGCTGCTTCTCAACCGATAGGATTCGAGACTCGTGACAGGCCGGCCAAAGTGACATTTCCCGCCTCGTCCTCAGTCGGTCCATGAATTCCGGGCCAAAGCGTGGAGGTTGCCGATATTCATGAGACTTATAATTGTACCGAGCCAGCGATGATCTTCAAACATAAGATTATTAAATCCATTCGTAATCTTTATTTTCTAGGAAAATGAAGCACAGAATGATCAATAATTTAGTGTTTTCCACATTTGAAGGCACCGTGCAAGAGTTCGCGATGCCGTAGTGGCTTTTTTCGGGTAGACGGTGGTAAATTTTTGAAAATCATTCACAGGGAACGAATCCAAAACTCTGAAGGTTATTCAGATAATGAAACACATAACAGAGTTTTAAAAAACCGATTTTCATACTGGTTTCCCATCGATCCGATTAAACAAACGGTTGACACAGGCGTATTTATCAACGTCGAATCTCAGGTAAATTTCTTTTCAAATCGACGCCTTCACATGTGGGAACGAATCCGAGTCCCCATGCAAGTGTTTCTATTGTGGAATTCATCCTACAAATTCAGAACGCCACGCTGAATATTGGATTCGTTCGCGTTCGTAGTCCACGGCCGCAGTAGTAGTCCAATGGCTATTTTCGTGTCAAGAGTAGTAAATTTTGAAAAATCACCCACTAGGAACGAATCCGAACAATCTGAAGGTTATTTCGATAATGATAGACCAAACAGAATTTGAATAGGCCGTTTTTCATATTGGATTCGTTTCGATCCGATAAAAAAAAAACGATTGAAACCGGCGTATTTATCAACGTCGAATGTCATGTGAATCTCTCTTCGAATCGATGTCTTTTACATCTAGAAACGAATCCGAGTGCGCATGCAAGTGGTTCTATTCTGAAATAATCCCTCTAAACTGAGAACGCCTCACTGAACATTGGATTCGTTCACGTTCATAGTCCACAGCAGCAGTAGTAGTCGTCGATGGCTATTTTCGTGCTGAAGGTGATACATTTCTAAAACTCACCCACTGGGAAAGAATCCGAACACTCTAAAGGTTATTCCGATAATAAAACATAAAACAGAATTCCAATGGGCCGTATTTCATATTAGATTCGTCTCGATTCGATTTTAAAAACTGTTGAAACAGGCGTATTTATCAACAGTGAATCTCATGTGAATCTTCGAATCGACGTCTTTTACATCTGGCAACGAATCCGAGTCCGCATGCAAGTGTTTCTATTGTGGAATAATCCCTACAAACTGAGAACGCCGCGCTGAACATTGAATTCGTTCGCGTTCATAGTCCACAGAAGCAGTAGTAGTCCAATGTCTATGTTCGTGTCGAGGGTGGTCAATTGAAAGAAAAATAATTCGCTGGTAACGAATCCGAACACTCTGAAGGTTATTTCGATAATAAAACACAAAACAGAATTTAAATAGACCGTTTTTCATATTGGATTCGTCGCGATCCGATGAAAAAAATGGTTGAAACAGGCCTGTTTATCAACGTCGAATCTTATGTGAATCTCTCTTCGAATCGACGTCTTTTACATATGGGAACGAATCCGAGTCCGCAGGCAAGGGTTTCTATTGTGGAATAATCCCTACAAACTGAGAACGCCGTGCTGAAGGTTGGATTCACTCACGTTCATAGTCCACAGCAGCAGTATTAGTCCTCAATGGCTATTTTCGTGCCGAGGGTGATACATTTCTAAAAATCACCCGCTGGGAACGCATCCGAGCAATCTGACCGGTTATTTCGATAATAAAACACGAAACAGAATTTCAATGGGCCGTTTTTCATATTGGATTCGTCTTTATTCGATCAAATAAACGGTGGAAGCAGGCGTATTTACCAACCTCGAATCTCATGTGAATCTCTCTTTGAATCGACGTGTTTTACATTTGGCAACGAATCCGAGTCGGCATGCAAGTGTTTCTGTTGTGGAATAATCCCTACAAACTGAGAACGCCGCAATGAACATTGGATTCGTTCGCGTTCATGGTCCACACGAACAGTAGTGGTCCAATGGCTATGTTCGTGTCCATGGTGGTCAGTTAAATGAAAAATCATTCACTGGTAATGAATCCGAACCCTCTGAAGGTTATTTAAAAAATGGAATACCAAACAGAATTCGAATAGACCGTTTTTCATGTTGACTCGTCTCGATCCGATGAAAAACGGTCGAAACAGGCGTATTGATCAACGTCGAATCTCATGTGAATCTCTTCGAATCTACGTCTCTTACATCTGGGAACGAATCCAAGTCCGCATGCAGGTGTTTATATTGTTGAATATACTCTACAAACTGAGAACGCCGCGCTAAACATTGGATTCGTTCGCATTCATAGTCCACGGCAGCAGTAGTAGCCCAATGGCTATTTTCGTGCCGAGGGTAATAAGCTTCTAAAAATCACCCACTGGGAACGAATCCGAACAATCTGAATGTTCTTTCGATAATGAAACACAAAACAGGGTTTAAATAGACCGTTTTTCATATTGGATTCGTCTCGATCCAATGAAAAAAACGATTGAAACAGGCGTATTTGTCAACGTCGAATCTTATGTGAATTTATCTTCGAATCGACGTCTTTTACATCTGGGAACGAATCCGAGTCCGCATGCAAGTGCTTAAGTTTGTAGAAATTATTTCATAACAGAAATACTTGCATTCGAACTCGGATTCGTTTCCAGATTCACCTGAGATTCTACGTTGATAAATACGCCTGTATGAACCTTTTTTTTATCGGATCGAGACGAATCCAATATGAATCAAGGGCTATTCAAATTCTGTTTTGTGTTTTATTATCGAAATAACCTCAGATTGTTCAGATACGTTCCCAGTAAGGGATTTTTAAAAATGCATCACCCTCGGCACGTAAATAGCCATTGAGGACTACTACTGCTGCTGTGGACTATGAACGTGAGTGAATCCAACGTTCAGCGCGGCGTTCTCAGTTTGTAGGGATTATTCCACAACAGAAACACTTGCATGCGGACTCAGATTCGTTCCCAGCTGTAAAAGCCGTCGATTCGAAGAGAGATTCGACGTTGATAAATACGCGTGTTTCAATCGCTTTGAATCGGATGGAAAGGAATCCAATATGAAAAACGGTGCATTCAAATTCTATTTTGCATTTTATTATCGAAATAATCTTCAGATGGTGCGGATTCGTTCCCAGCGGGTGATTTTTAGAAATGTATCACCCTCGGCACGAAAACAGCCATCGAGGACTACTACTGGTGCTGTGGAATGTAAACGTGAACGAATCCAATGTTCAGCGCGGCGTTTTCAGTTTGTAGGGATTATTCCTCAACAGAAACACTTGCATGCGGATTCGAATTTGTTTCCAGATGTTAAATACGACGATTCGAAGAGAGATTCAAATGAGATTTTACGTTCTCGAATACGCCTGTTCCAACCGTTTTTTTTAAATCGGATCGAGACGAATCCAATATAAACAATGGTCCCTTCAAATTCTGTTTCGTGTTTTATTATCGAAATAATCTTGGGATTGTTCGGATTCGTTCCTATTGTGTGATTTAAAAAAATGTATTAGCCTCGGCACGAAAATAGCCATTGAGCAGTACTACTGGTGCTGTGGACTATGCACGTCAACGAAACCAATGTTCAGCGCAGCGTTCTCAGTGTGTAGGTGTATTGTTTCCACAATAGAAACACTTGCATGCGGACTCGGATTCGTTCCCAGAAGTAAAAGACGTCGATTCCAAGAGAGATTCACATGAGATTCGACGTTGATAAATACGCCTTCTGTTATGTTTTTCATTATCTGAATAACCTTCAGAGTTTCAGATTCGTTCCCTGCGAATGATTTTGGAAAATTCACCACCGTCGATCCGAAAAAAGCCACCACGGCAATGCGAACACTTGCACGGTGCCTTCAAATGTCGAGAACACTAAATTATCGATCATTCTGTGCTTCATTTCTCTAGAAAATAAAGATTACGAATGCATTTATTAATCTGATTTTTGAACATTATGGCTGGCTCGGTAGAATTACAAGCCTCATGAATGTCGGCAATCTTTACGCTTCGGCCCGGAATTCATGGAGCGACAAGGACGAAGCGGGAAATGTCACTTTGGCCGGCCTGTCACGAGCCTCGAACACTATCAGTTGACAAGTAGCCTAAGCGAATGCTACGCTAAACGTCAAATCATCCGCGCCGTCGCATCGTTGTGAAACGTATCGTTTGACAAATGTCAAACGATGCGGTTCTGCAGAACTTTGACGCGCGCTCTGATCTTGCCTACCCACGATGATAGAAAATAATTGCAGACGACACGCGAAACGTCAAACTGGCCGCGCGAGCGAGACACATGCTAAGCTACCTTGCTCGCTGCCTCCTATGTGTCTCGCGCTCAGACTCAGCACTCGAGTGGCGTCGTCGCTAAGGGCAGGCGGCAGCCCTACAGCAATCAGCCGAACGCCAAAATTCTAATCGCTCCCATTTGAAAACTATTTGACCGAAAAAAACGCCTTGACAGTATGTATCGGGGGACCCCCCTGAACCCGCCAGTTCCTGGTGGGTCACTTATTATGAAACACCCTGTATATATATATATATATATATATATATATATATATATATATATATACAGGGGTATCTTAACTACTAGTTTTCCGTTGGTGAGCATATAGGGTGTCTTTTTTCAAGCAAAACGCTTTTTTTTAAATGTCGTGCGACAAAAATTGGCCGAGATATTCACGCGTAAACTCCAACGGTGAGTAAACTATAGCACAGCAGTTTCGGCGTCTAAGCGAGAGTAGGCGTGAGTTCGAATCGACGTTCGCGCAAGTGGATTCATATCCATTGATTTTTGTTGAATTGAAATTGAAATTCCAAATTCAAACTTTCAATTTCGAATTTTCAAATTTGAATTTTGGACCTCATTCGGTCGCCCAAATGATGTATTAAATAATAAATAAAAAGTGTTAGACAACTGTTTACTCGAAAGATCCAAAGATCAAAAGATCTTTCGTGTAAACAATGGAAAACATGGTTGAACATTTTTTATTTATTATTTAATACCTCATTTGGGCGACCGGACAACGTTCAAAACTCAAATTCTAAAATTCAAAATTGAAATTGCAAATCCTTTTACCGAGATGTGGATTTCAATCCCCGCCCACGCTTGCTTGGATGCCGAAACTACGGCGCCATTGTTTACTCACCGTTGGACTTAACTCGTCGATATCTCGGCCAATTTTTGTCGCACAACATTTAAAAAAACTAGTAGTTAAGATACACCCTGTATATGAAGCATTCCACAGGTTTTCAGCAAGGTCAAAACCCTCACTATTTTTCAGAGTCCTGCAATTTTTTTATTATCAAAAGGTACCTACTAGTAGTGTACTGTGATTTTTTTCAGATTTTTTTTATGAGTCCTGCTCGAGATATCTCGATTTAAAAAAAATGAGAATCAGTGTTCAACTAGATGTACCTTAAAAACTATGGCCCAGGCAAAAACAATTATCGGACAACATATTTTTCATTTTGAATGAACTTTTGACTTTAACAATTACACTTTTTATCGTAAAAAATTCTATAATAAATGAAAAAAATCGATTTTCAAAAAGTATGTCGCATTTGATTTTGCTCTAAATTTTTCTGAATTTTCTGTTGTTAGTGTGGGCATACAAAAATATTGGCATCATGGGCCGCGAACTAGTTTAGAAGATATTGCATTTTTTTGTTGTTGTTATTCATCTTATCTTTAGTTGTATCAGTCTGATTTGAATTAGTAGTGGACATTACTGAAAAATAACACTATAAGATGAAACTTCAAGCAACTTCGGATGGTGCTATTGACGACTTCGAAATTTATTACATTTCTAACTTTACATACTAGGTAAGAAAAAACAAAATATTTATGACAAGTGAATGTTTTTTATTGCCCAGTATTAGCAAATCTTGTGAATTATTATATGTTTGTCATCCGTCGAATATAATTTCCGTCGAGCATTTTTTTTTAATCGCAATAGTGCGTCTCAGTCGAAAACCTTACCTGCGCTGCCGGGAAATTGGTCGGTAAAGCTGCCCAATCAAATAAATTTGCCGGAGTTGTTATTTGGCGAGTGACAGCCAGCTGCAAGCTGGCTCTTGACGCAAGGCGTTTAATGGTACCTCCGATACCATCGCATGGACCTTTGCCATGAGCCGTTTCGAAAAAATGCCAAGACTTCTGTGCATCAAATCTCCGTTTTGACGGAAGTATATAACGGCAGGGTATATCGTGGCCTGATTATTATTCCAGTGGAATCCTGGGACGGCTTCTTGAACTACGAAAGCGTAGTTTTCGGCGAAATCGCAAATGACAATGAACTGCCCTTCGTTCAAACTCGATTTTAAAGTTTTGAGATACTGAGATTGCCGTTTGGCGATAAAAGCATGTCGTTGCAAGCGAGCCGCTTTTTCGCAGAGCGCGTCTACAAAAACTGACGCATTTTGAATCTGAGTTAGTAGTGGTAATAGGCCGGTTCTAACTCAGGGATCTCAGGGGGGAGCGGGGCGGGGAGTCGAGCGCGGGGAAGCCGGGGTATGCATGTCGGAGGGGGGGGGGGGGGGGGATCCTGCATGCGGCAGCCGAGTGCGGGGTTCCGGCGGCGGGAAAGGGGAGGGGTGTTAGAGAGTGGGGATGCTAGTTTTTGGTGACGATGTCTTCCCGGCGATAGCTGGACCCGCGGGCGAGAGGGGAAAGCCGCTGTCGACTCTGTGGGGGAGGGGGCATCGTAGAGTCGCGGGTCCTTGAAAACCCATAAAATCTGATAATTTATTATCAACATTTTATAAATATAAGCGGAGCATTTTTGTCTAGACTATTCACAGGAGTTTATATATATATATATATATATATATATATATATATATATATATAAAACACCTTAGACAAATGGGTGCATGTATGTGTGTGTGCGTGGGGGGGGGGGGGGGAACTTCCATTTATGGCTCGGAAAATTTTCGAGAGTGAGACAACGATAGTTCTCATACGAAGGGTTGCCCTTTAAAGCCCATAAAATGCTTTATTTATTGCATGCAGCTGCAGCGTTATTCCGAAACAAGTTTCAACCCGTCGAGGTTTCATTCCACAAGATTACGTCAAGATGTTCACATGTGCGAGTATGTACGTAGTGCATCCGGCCAAGCACCCCCTGGACTTGACCAAAAACGAGCTCGAACAGGTTCCAAAGGTCTTGCTCCTAAAGTATTGGGGTAACTTTATTGGTTTACTGTGGGATCGTTTGCCGGAGCATCATCGGAACGATAGTGAAGTGATATCGTATCTTCCATGCATGGAGCATTATAATACGCCACAGATGAAGGATCACATTGATGGTCCTCCACCCCAACGTCGGGACTGTGAAAAGTGTTGCGAGGGGGAAATTCTCTACGTGCGGGGTTCCCGAAAAGAACTTTGAAAAAGAGTGAAAATGGATCTCTCAAATATGAACAAAGTCAGCCTGATGGCGAAATTTCTCCCAACGAAGAAGCTGTCAGAACTCAACGTCCATTCGGATTATCAAATCACGGCCATGAGAGCTGTACAGACCAAGTTTGGAAAACGCTACATCATGGACGTTGCAAATGAGTTTGCCGTCTTCTTGCTAGCGCGGCTGGTAAAGGCCTTCGATCAAGATCTGAAAATGTTCGAGAGTATGCTGCAACTGGCGCGCAATGGTCAACTCTACATGAAGTACATTGGCGGAAAATACAACAGCGTCGAGTTTCATCGAGTCTGAGTATGGTGGAAAAGAACGCTCGTGAAGGCACGGTGGAAACAACGAGTTGAGCGGCAACTGGCATCGTCACCATTATAGAGTGCAAGGACTGTTTGCATCACAGTCATCATCATCGTAGAGTTTTCGACGCTCGAGTCTGAGTAAGGTGGAAAAGAACGCTCGTGAAGGCCCGGTGGAAACAACGAGTTCAGCGGCAGCTGGCATCGTCACCATCATAGAGTGCAACGACTGTTTGCATCACAGTCATCATCGTAGAGTTTTCAACGCTTGATGCTATGTAAAAATGTACATAAAACTTTTTCATCGAATATAATGTAAGAAAAAAAATTGTCGTCAAACTGTATTCGCCGTAGATATAGGAAATAAATGGAGAACGATATTTGATCAAAATGTTTTTATTCATTAAAAAAAATCCCTCGCTCACACAACGCTTCCTACACAGAGAGCCAGCTTTTCAACGACTTTATATTCGCTTTGGCGCAATTGTATTTTGTATTGAAGGAATGCTGGTGACATTTAACGTTTGCGATTTTCGGCAACTTCTGCAGCGATGGACAGTCCAGAGTCTCCAGATCGATGACTTTTATTGCTGAATCCGTGATTCTCGATAGCCATGAGCACTTCTCGAATCCCTTGGCATAGATCGTAGGAGCTCCTTCCAAGATTCCTCGAATTGTCGTTCTAGCCGCCTCGTATGGTATGCCGCTGTGTTCCCATCGTATTCCATGATAATTGCGTTCCAGCCACTTGTTTGTCATTTTGTACTTGGCCGGTAAAGCGTCCCAGGCGAATGGTGCATCGAAGAAGAATGTCAGCGGTTCAGCGTTCTTCTCATGGAGTTTGACGATGGACATCTCCTTTAGGACAAATTCGTTGACGGGTCTCTTGAACCCTTGCACGTCGACGATAAGCTCCATGTTGACTGAAGTGGGCGCGGATCATTGGCATGATTTTATACCAATTTTTGAACCCCACCACTGATTGGATTGTGCTCGACAATACGATCATGGAGGATCATGCAGTACGCTGAAGTTTGCGGTGGAATATTGTTTTCCGATTCAAACTCAAGGCGCACATCAACAGGACCGGACTTGAGAGAATCGTTTTGTTTTGAGCAGTCAATCACAACGAGGGGGGCTTTTTCTAAAAATTCCATCCTACTCAGCCATGGTTCAGCCTCTTTGTTGTAATAGGTCGGTTGAGATATTAGATGAGATCAATAAACTATCATTACTTCGAACATTGGAAAGTGGGTGATACTTGAATATGAGTTTTCGCTCTTGGGATCTATACGACTGTCCATCGCTTTAAAGCACAACGAAACATTCATTGACCGTAAAAGCTGCCTCCCAACTAGAGAAACCAAAATATGTAATTGGTGCGGTGCAGACTGGTAAAAAAGATAATGTATGGCAAAGGACATTATATTATTCACCGACTGCAAACTCACAAGTGCTAAACTTTATCTCAATTCAGCATTCTTTTCTCAAGATGATTCGCATTTGGACTTCAAAAAAGTTTCGATATTTTGTTCAATATGTACTCTCAATTTTGTAAATACCATTATGACTGCAATAGTGATCGTTCTTTACTAACCATCGCCAAGTATTAATGTAACGACCCTCTCACGGTTAATGATTGATCGCATCAGAACGAGCCTGTAAAACATGCTACCGTAGATGTGTGAATAGAGTTCGAATGCAAAGAAGATTCACCACCGAATACAACTGCATATTGTTTTAATCTTACGTGATCGCGTTGTTGAATATTGTCCATTGACCGACATTATCCGCAAAATTGCATAGATCAGCAAAATCTGCGAGATACGAAGCATCATGGTTGATTCGCAATCATCATGGTTTAAAGTCGGCATATGGAAACGTTCCATATAGCATGGCTGAGGTTCAATAACAGCTGGAGTTGAAGGTTCAACGGACGACGGCATGTGTCCTATCGTATATGTTAAGGGTCATGAAAAACGAGAATGGCTAGCTGATATAATAAATATGAAAAATGAGCTATTTATTGAGTCGTTGAATATAGACTTTGACGATATGGATGTCTCAAGTAAATTAGATGGAAGTTTTAGTCTACGATGTGAAAAGCATAAAAACAGTTGTGCCTTACAAAATGTATTTAAAATATTTAATTGGTGGCTGAATCATAAAGATTCATGCAAGTAAAAGAAACGCAACATTATGGACTTTTTATTCTTCACACCCCGTACTTAGTTATGTCAGCATCACCTGATATCGGATTGTGCAACTGAATACAACATTACTTTCGAATGTGAAACTCATTTTTTTGTATGGAATTTGATTGAAAATAAATTAATATAATCGCCCAATTATAATCGAAGACATTCATCAGTATACGTTCGTTAGATGTTCGTGAGCCGTTTGTTGGAAGTTTGCGAGGCATTCGAAGATTTTCGATAGTCGTTCGTGAACCGTTCCAGAGAGACTTCCGAAGACATTCATAAGACGTTCGAAGCCATTTAAGAGACGTTCGAAAACATTCATAAGGCGTTTGAAGACACGCATGAGAGGGTTCAAAGCGTTTAAAGAGACTTGCTACGACGATCATGAGTCGTTTGAAGATGTTCGTGAGACATTCACAAGACTTTCGAAAACGGTCATAAGACGTTTGAAGACATTCATGAGAGGTGCGAAGACCTTCAGAGACTTTCGAAGACGTTCAAGAGATCTATGACGATATTTATAATACGTTTAAAGACATCGATGAGGGGTTCGAAGACGTTTAAGAGACTTTAAAATACATTCACAAGGGTCTTGAAGACATTCAAGAAACTTTCGAATACGTTCAAGAGACTTTCGACGACATTCATAATCCGTTTGAAGACATTCATGAGGGGTTCGAGGACGCTTAAGAGAGGCTTTTAAAGACATTCATGAGGGGTTTGTCCAAAGACATTCATAATACGTTTGAAGACATTCAAGAGACGTTCGAAAACATTCATAAGACGTTTGAATACACGCATGAGGGGTTCAAAGAGTTTAAAGAGACTTTCCACGACGACCATGAGACGTTTGAAGATGTTCGTGAGACATTCAAGAGACTTTCGAGAACGTTCATAAGAAGTTTGAAGAGAGGTGCGGAGACCTTCAGAGACTTTCGAAGATATTCAAGAGATCTTTGACAATATTCGTAATACGTTTGAAGACATCGATGAGGGGTTCGAAGACGCTTGAGAGACTTTCAAAGACATTCACGAGGGGTTTGAAGACGTTCAAGAAACTTTCGATTACGTTCAAGAGACTTTCGACGACATTCATAATACGTTTGAAGACATTAATGGGTGGTTCGAAGACGCTTGAGGGACTTTCAAAGACATTCACGAGGGGTTCGAAGACGTTCAAGAGACTTTCGACGACATTCATAAGACGTTTGAAGACATGCATGAGGGGTTCAAAGAGTTTCAAGAGACTTTCTACGACGATTATGAGGCGTTTGCAGATGTTCGTGAAACATTCAAAAGACTTTCGAAAACGTTCATAAGAAGTTTGAAGACATTCATGAGAGGTGCGAAAACCTTCAGCGACTGTCAAAGACATTAAAGAAATCTTCGACAATATTCGGAAAACATTTGAACACATCGATGAGGGGTTCGAAGACTCTTGAGAGACTTTCAAAATCATTCACGAGGCGTTTGAAGACGTTCAAGAAATTTTCGAATACGTTCAAGAGACTTTCGACGACATTCATAACACGTTTGATTATATACATGAGGGGTTCGAAGACGCTTGAGAGACTTTCAAAGACATTCACGAGGGGTTCGAAGACGTTCAAGAGACTTTCGACGGCGTACATAATACGTTTGAAGACATTCATGTGGGGTTCGAAGACGCTTAAGAGACTTTCGACGACATTCATAATCCGTTTGAAGACATTCATGTGGGGTTCGACGTCGCTTAAGAGACTTTCAAAGACATTCACGGGAGGTTTGAAGACGTTCAAAAGGCTTTCGAATACGTTCAGGAATCTTCGACGACATGCATGATACGATCTTCGATGACATCCACAAACCGAAGACTTTCATGACATTTGAGTTTCGCTGGAATTGTTTGGGTTTGTTTGGGATTTTCACAGTTTTGGTGGAACGTGTTTGAGTTTGTTTGGGTGCGCATCCAAACACACCCAACTCAACCGTCATGAAAGTCTTCGGTTTGTGGATGTCGTCGAAGATCGTTCATCCATAGTTCATCGTCTTGAGTAATTCAACTTCTACCTCTAGTGGTTGATGATGACTGAATGCACAATTATTGCCAAAGCGTGAAGGTATTAGAATTAACTCATGACGAGCATTAATTTTCGTAGAAGATGTATTTTATGGACAGCACTAGTTTTTCCAGTTCTGTCACAAACTATGATATGAAACCGGTGCTGTGATGTGATCGATACTATGATAGCGATTCATCATATGAAAAACACATGTGGTAATCACTAGTATATACTTCATGATATTGATACATATCCTCTGCTACGTTCTTCGCATCAGTCTTTGTATATTCTCATCTCCTCTCTATAATTAGTAAAAAAAATCACTCCGAATAGGCATTTAGAGTGAATGGATGTGTTGCTTTCCAATTGGAGTTGATGATTTGGAGCAACTTATTGGTATCATTTGATAGTCGGAGGGCGCAGTGCTTTATGGCTCCATAATCGATCTCATGTGATTGCAGTTTATCCGTTGATCTAAAGTAATGCCGACACCTGCGAAATAATGGATTGTTGTTTAATTCGTCTACCACATATGACGATATAGTAATTGTGTTAACTTCGTACACCGATGGCATATATATATTTTCAAATGGTTGTCTGTGTTCTGCGCTCACGAGGCTTGACAGGTTCTTTATCTATGTGATATGTCATACATTGTTATCTTTGGTATCTTGTATGTACAGCATATTGATATGCTTTTCGTCTTCTTATGTTGAGCCACGTGTATCGGAGCAATGTCTTCTTCGGTGGTATACACGTTGATGGATAAATTGTTTTGAAGCACAATTTTTTATATTTTAATTTGACCTATAGTTACTGGAAACCACTATTCGATAGATTCAGTACCGTTGAATAATGCATGTAAGAAGATCCGTGGTCACTGTTTCGTTCAGCTGGGTATACAGCTGTGACTGTGACCCATGCGAAACGTTGATTATCTCTTGATTGCACATTAATCGCAGCCCTCATAATCATTATTTCCCGTGGCAATGAGATATAACATTTAACGTGTATTGATTTATACTTATTTACATTTATTGTAAGATTACGTATTTTTCGTAAAGCTCAACCACTTCCACGTTATTGAAATTCATCGAGCAGGGGTTAAAGTATAGACCATCACGCGTTCAAGTCGAGTTCGCACCACATTAACCCATCACCGCTGTGTCCTGCACCCATGCGTATAGAATGCCTCTACATGGAATACTTCAATCCTTCCAGATGCGGTATTTGGCCTATCAATGACTATTGATGTTTAGTTGATAATCGTTGGCGCTTAATTCGGCTTTGCGTTTTCAGTACTTCGATGAACTCGACGATCTGTTGCTCCCATACAGCAAAGTCGTCAATCGAACTTAAGAGCGTGGCTTGGTTGTGCAAGATTTCTTCTGATGGTTCATTGTTGTTCTCTATATTATCGAGTTGAAAAGTCTTCCCAGAGAGATATGTTAACTCACTGCTTCATTCAAAGTGTGGCCACTTTTGAGCGCTGTCGATGATTAGAAATGGTCTCCCAACAGAAAATATTTTTGTCGTTCCCTTCTAGCGCGGAAAATGTAATAGAATCACCTTCACCAGAGATTTTAATGTCACGTTGAAATTTTTCATCGTGGAAAGCATGAAAAATAAATACATACATAGAACGAGCCAGTCGGGGTTCAACGGCAGCAAAAAAAAGTATTTTGTTAGTATTCCAGACCGCGAGTGCATCTATGCTCAAATGGTGCATGCAGTGGGATCAGCGGTCGAAGCCTAAAAAGAAAAAATGCTTCGCCCATAGATCCATAAAGTTGATCGTGTTGTAATAAATACCTCGTTTTCGTATATGTGTTTTGGATGGCCAAGACATTACTTGAGCGGAATGTTATTTTTTCAAAATGTTCCCTATGCTCGGAGGCTGGCTTCGAGAAAAACGAAGAAAAAAAATGCCTTAAGAGTATGGCTGATTTGGTAAGAACTGTATAGCCTCAAGTGTCACTTAAATAGGTTTGTTGTTGCTCTGCGAAGAGCGCTATGATTCGTGACAGGCTGGACTTCATACATACTGGAACACGTGGCAATATATATTGAAAACTCTAAGATGCTTTTTATAATACGCCAGTTCAGTCTCCACGACCTAGACGCTGTTCTGTAGAGATCGCAAAAGTCAATGATTGGCAAGCCTGGCCAGCTTTCACCTCCACGAGTGCACACTTTTCTGGACAGCAAATGCCTACCCCACAGGGATAGTTAAGAAAAAAAAAACTTTTCGTCTATGCCTGGCCAGGATGCACCATCTTGCAAGGTTTTTTTCTACAAGTCCCAACTAATGTTGAAAACTGTTGGAACTTGTAAAAATACATCTTGTAGAAATACATGTGTAGGGACACATCTTGTTGGTCATCCCCCACCCTACTAGGATCCTATGAGGATCCCAAGCCTATGAGGATCCAAAAATCGAAATCCGAAGAAGGATCGGAACAGCAGTCTTCGCTATTCCAGTCTTCAACCTCCGAGGTGTCATTGTGGAAGAGTCGGAAAAGGGAAAATCAGTTAAGAAAAATGTCGAACCAAATTGAAGTGATCGATCTCGTCGATGATGAGATGAAGGTTGTTGTGAATATCGTCGATGACGACGAAATGGAAGTTGGGGTAGTCGAAGACGTTATTGATATCGCCGATGATGACGATGATGAGTGGACGGACATTGAAGTGCTTGCACATGATGACATGGAACTGGCCGAGATGGACAGTGATACGGAATTATTTTATAGTGGATTGGGTGATGCCTCAGATAAGGAAGTCCATTATGTGCGTGAAATCATAGTGGACCAGCAGCAAATAAATCGGTTGAACCGAGGCGTCATGGGCTTCGTGGACTACGAATATCTCACCGAAAATGATCGGGCGAAATTTTGCGTGTTGTGCTACTTTGATATGCGGGGCGCGGTTGATCGACTAATTCAAAGATGTGGCCACTTCAGCGAACGGTTTAACAACATCCAGGGGATATTTCGTACCAACTGTGACAGGCCGACCCACCAAGTTTCAATGCGCGACACGTGCCCCACCTGCCTGAACTTATACTGGGTCGATGGTTCGTATTATCTTTAGTATGATTCAAAATATGATTATGTTTGATAGGTTAATAAGATGCATGATTTGTTATGTTCCAGGATAACGGATCCGCTGCGGATATTCAAAATAAAATAATTTGAAGCAATTAAAAACAGGCAAACACACACACACACACACACACACACACACACACACACACACACACACACACGAACACACCAAACATTATATGTATAATATATACTATGCAGGGTCATTGTTCAATTTAATTATTAATGAACTATTGTTTTATTGTCATTTAATTCGAATGACAATAAAACAATAGTTCATTAATAATTAAATTGAACAATGACCTTGCATAGTATATATTATACATATAATGTTTGGTGTGTTCGTGTGTGTGTGTGTGTGTGTGTGTGTGTGTGTTTGCCTGTTTTTAATTGCTTCAAATTATTTTATTTTGAATATCCGCAGCGGATCCGTTATCCTGGAACATAACAAATCATGCATCTTATTAAACTATCAAACATAATCATATTTTGAATCATACTAAAGATAATACGAACCTATGCAAGGTCATTGTTCAATTTAATTATTAATGAACTATTGTTTTATTGTCATTTAATTCGAAGCATTCTTTTCCCCCCGTCCCCCTTCCTTCCTTCCACACACACACACACACACACGCACAAAACACTTATCGACGCCGGCTTCCCCCTCCCGCCAATCACTTCACGGACCACATGGCCCCTCTCCACAGAGGCCCCTCTGTGACGTCACACGCGCCCGGCAACCCCACCCCCGTCCGCCGTACACACACACAAATTAGTGTACACATGTGTGTAGGGCACACACACACAAATTAGTGTAGAAATAAAAACATTTCGCTTGCATCGATGATAATATTTGTATGTCTATAATAAAGTATGTCTATAATAAATTAGAAGATTTATGGGTTTTCAACGCTCACTCACCATGATCCCCGCCCCCACAAAACACTCGACGACAGCGGCTTCCCGCCACCCGCTCTCCAGACCACATGGCTACCCCCTCCATAGAGATCCCTGACATCCCCCCTCGTATCGTCACGCGCTCGACCCCCTCTCCGCCATGCATACTAGGCTTCCCCGCGCCGGACCCCCGCCCCGCTCCCCCCTGAGATCCCTGGGTTAGAACCGGCCTATTACCACTACTTGAGTTTCAAGAGTCGTTCTAGGTTTAGACACCCACTGCTTGAATGTAATCGTTTCGATATCGTTTTCGTCAAAGAGACGTACGAAAAATTCTCTTATCTGTTCGATTTCTCGACAGTTCGTACAAGTACGGAGATGGCGGTTAGTCTCAGGATTCGGACACATCATCATGTTCAGGCAGTCGTCGTAATTATTGATCGTAGGCATCACATTTTTTGTGAGTTGCGCCGCGTTGCAGTCTACAACAACAAAAAAAATAATACTATTATGAATCCCGGGATCCCCAAAATGCGCTTATAGAATCTCAGTAGGAATTGTAATTACCCAATAACATCAATTTAACATTTTCGATGAATGGCACAAACGCAACTGGTATGCGTGCCGCTTACACCAGCTGATACACAATACCGAGGACGCAAAGATGCGAAGATCGAAAATCCAGCGATGACACCTGGGTGATTTTTCTTAAAAAGCTCATATAGTTCTTTCAAATTAGCCAAAAGAAGATGTTCCTGATAGTGAACTCTTGAGCCATTTGCTTCTTTCACCGAGATATAATCTTTTTTTCCTGGCATAGTGGCACTCACTTCATCGTCTACATAGAACTTGCGAATTTTTTCTAACGTCTCGAGATGTAAAGAACCACCTAACATGGAAATGAAATAAAAATCTCTTTATTGTAATACACAATTAATATCGAGGAAGTTTGAAAATTGCAGTTTTCGTTTACCGTTAAAACTATTTTTATTTTTTTTTAATAATTACACTGTAAAAACTAATTAGTTCGTATGACGTTTTCGTTCCGGCGTAGATAGGATCCCTTCCGTAGATTTCAGTGTCTTAGCTAACCTGATCAAATACACGGAACTCGTTGGAAACTCGGACTGGATCTTCGAAACTGACCAGCTGGTCGGCAGAAGCGTTAAAATTTGGATTTTTTCATTTTTTTTCGTGTCTGTATTTTCAAATTTTTCTCGCATATCCTGTAACATTTCCATCAACGCAACTTTGTCTGGATTTGGGTTTTCCGTCTCAACGTGTAAACCTTGCTTCAATGCATTCGATGATTTATCGAGTTTTTCTGTGACCCACGATTGTATTTTTATTTTTTTTTGGGATTGCCGACTGCTCAAGAAGTTGGAGCGCAACATTAACACGCACAAGCTGACACTCAGATGGTGTATCCGAACTTTGAGACGACGACTCCGTCGGAGTTTGCGAGAGTTCTAGTAACACAAGGTTTAATTACGTAAGCTAGGAGCTAGATGTTTTAATATAAGTTGAATAAAAATATGTATAATAAAACTCGTTTTCTATGTACGAACCAATTGGTGTATCAACATTTGGAGCGTCGAGAAGGTGTCTCTGCACTGCCGGCATAAGTAGGTGTTAGTATCGATATTATTGAATCCTTTCGCCAACATTGGAACCGAAGGACGTCGTAAATCCTTTCTTCTAGCTGCACCGTCGTATAAACGAAATGGGTTACAACAACGACCGAATTGATTCGTGCCTGAAGTCGATGCCATAATAAATAATAAAAAAAAATTCTCTTCGATCAGAATTATTAGGCCGGTCAACGATTACACGTTTTCTCGTAAGCACTGAGCAATCACTTTTGTCAATAGATATTTGAATCGCCGATCAATTTAATCCGTCACTGATGGTTGGAATATTTATCGCGATTTCCGATGAACTTGCACTAGCATAACATACTTGCACCGTCAGAAGCCGAAAAGTGAAAATAAAGGTTATGAAATTTTACATACAATCATAACCGAAACCGGCCAAGGAAATACGAGAACGTTTACTTCCGACCTTGCCGCCGGTGTCGCATCGTTCGGGCGGGAAATTTGACAATTTGAAAAAAATCAATCTTATAACATACAAAAAACTTTGATATATTTTTTTATGTAAAATTCAAAGTTTGTCCCAATTAATCATCCAATTCATATCAGTATAAAAAATTTTTTAAAAAATGCAAATCAGCCTGTATTTTCTATACCAGTTCGCGGCCCATCTTGTCAATTTTTTCTGTATGTCTACACTAACAACAGAAAATTTAGAAAAATTTAGAGCAAAATCAAACATGACATACTTTTTGAAAATCGATTTTTTCCATTTATTATAGAATTTTTGTACGAAAAAAAAAATTTATTGATAAAGTCAAAAGTTCATTCAAAATTAAAAATATTGTGTCCCACAATTTTTTTTGCCTGGGCCATAGTTTTTAAGGTACATATAGTTAAAAACTGATTCTCATTTTTCAAAAATTGAGATATCTGGAGCAGGACACATAAAAAAATCTGAAAAAATCACAGACATTACTAGTAGGTACCTTTTGATAATAAAAAAAATTGCAGGACTCTGAAAAATAGTGAAGGTTTTGACCTTGCTGAAAACCTGTGGAATGCCTCATATATATATATAGTCACGTGACGGAATGGAAGAGACCCAAAGCCACCTTTAAGGCGACCTTCTCGTCCGGGTTTCATCCTCCTACGGGAGACCGAGCGCACCGTTATCGTTTATCATTTATGTATCTTGTTGTCCATTGACATCTTTAATTTTTTTGTTATATAATTATATTCTTTTTTTTATTATTCGTTCGTTCGATATCAATTGTGGTACGATGGCGAGCGGGAAATGGCGGTCGTCTCAGACGGAAACCTTGAGATCCTTCGCACAGCAACGACCTCGTATCTTCCAGTTCTGGGTGCGTCTCGTCGATCTTGCCCTCGCTCGCGAGTTCGAAACAATTCAGCTCGGTCCACGGCCTCGAACGCTTCTCCACTACGATCAGCGGTATAAGGCTGATCGGCAGACGTTTCGAACACGCAACCGTCCAGGCTGACAGGAAGCACTGGCTGTTCAACGTAGTGAACGACGGTGGTCAGCCAAAGATCGAAGTCCAGCAAAGGAGAATCAAAGATGTTTTTCCGGCAGGAGTCAGTCAAGGATACTAGTGACGATGAAGGAAACGGTCGAAGCTTATCTCGGTCAGAACGTGACAAACGCCGTCATCACGGTACCAGCGCACTTCAACGACTCGCGGCGTCAGGCAACCAAAGATGCCGGGACCATCTCCGGCTTGAACGTTTTGCATATTATAAACGATCCTACAGCGGCCGGCTGGTTCTCAATCCCTCTCAGGCGGTAACGGCGCGTCCGCCCGACCTTCGCACGTCACGTAAATGTAGTGGGCACGAATCGCAGCAAGACTCGATGCGCTGGGTAGGATCGACAGGCTGAGACTGGATCTACGTCATCCGTCAACGGTCATCGTCATCATCATCAGCATCCGTCATCGTCATCGTCATCGTGATCGTACCCGTCATCGTACCCGTCATCGTCCTTAATAACTTGCCAATATTGAATTTTGACTCGCTCGCGGGAAACGAGGACTTGACCACGGAAAGCCGAGCGAGACCGCCGACGAGTAGAATCAATTGTTGGGGACTAATTAAGTCGATCTGTGGAGTGCGGCCGCCCCCGGCGTAAAGGAAAAGTTTTACCGTTAATTTCACGATATCCCTCCGTCATTCCCGTGTACGTTGCTTCGGATCGCGGTGCAGGGAGGACCGTGGCAGGTCCCTCGTGTGTTGTGCATTGTTAGATGTATTTGCTGGCCCGTTGAAAAAGTGAGAGAGACAGAAGAGAGATAGGGCGGCCCTTATATAATGAATGTATCGAGTCATCCGCCGAGGAACAACTCGGGTCGAATAAAAGTGGAACTCTCTCTCCAGAATTGTCCGCAAGTGCTTATTTTTTTTTCTGTTGCATAAGTGTTTAGCCCCTGACCCCGCCACTCTACCTGAAGAAAAGCTGTGCCTGTCCGGCAAATCGGGCGTCTCGACCTACTGCTCGGCGAGGCGCTAACGCGGCTGGCGCCCCGGGAAAAATCGCCGACCGGAGGCGCGATGCTCTTTGTGACGCGAAGGGTAAAATTTGGGACCCACATGTTATCCGTCACAATATATATATATACATGGGGCATTCCATTCCAAATCGACCACCTTTAGACCCGACCCCTTTTTATTTGGCTAAAATTCAAACATGTTATTGTTTTCTGTAGAAAACGCGAAAAAATGTTAAAAACGAGAATGAAAATGTATAGAAATATGAAAATTAACATATCTTACTTCAAAATCCACCGGGGAATAGTTGGTCCTGGCCCATGAACCGAGGCAAATACTCGCATTTCGCCGAACTGTAGCACCCACACATTTGTCTAGCACTACGCTCCGGCATTAAAAACGTACTCATAATTTAAAAAAATGTACTCCCTGGATACATGATACATGATAAAATGAGAACCTGGATACATTTCGGAAGGTGTGTATGATTTCTGCTTTATTGAGCTCGAGCAGCAGACGTCGATAATTGAGCGACGCGGCAGAATGATATCTTTGCGGCCTCGCCGGAATGCACGAGCATTAAACTCGATTGTTGTCACGCGAATTTTTCGCATAATTCCTGACGATTACGTACAATGTGTAGCCATCCAATGATCTCCGTAATTCCTGGCTGAAATAAAACGGTTGAGGTTCCAAAATGTTCGTTTTTAATCAGGGGACAAGCGCTTTCTCTTCGTTAAACGTTCACGTGTACCAATTTTCTTCTTTCGTTAGTTTAGTTAGGGTCTCGCGGGGTAAGACAAACTGTATTAATTTTCAAGTTCGGGAAAATTGCGGGAAAAAACGTTGTTTATGTATTCATTCGACACCGACTGTGAAAATTTCGTAATATTCTGTACAGCCGTTTTTGAGAACACTGGGCACCTGTAATTGTGTTCTTTTGTACCAGCCTAATGGTGTGCCACATGGCCTTAAACGCATGATAGGGTTCCCGCTTACACGCACGCTACGCATATCTACCGACTCATCTCACTCACACTTGAGCTGCGCACTTCATTTGTTCGCCGCCCGCCATTTGAGCGTGGCGCGCATCGCGAGGACGAATTATCGTACGTAAATTAACGCAAGTTAATAACACCATTTATAATTTTTTTTATTTGTCTTGAAAGTAAAATCGTTAAGCAATATGTTAACTTCGTTAGTTAGCGGATTAACGATTAACGAATTAACGATTTTCTGCCCAGCTGTCCCTGTAAGCGATTCTCAATTGAAATTATGAAAGCCTCGTTCGAGATGATTACAATTGTAGGGTTGCTATTTTCTGCTAGGATTAATCACAAGCTTCAGAGAGTAAACCAAATCAACCTTATGTTTACCATCTCCACGTCGTGCCCTTATTTCTTCATATATTTGGGAGCTATTCTTTTATTTTCCGAACGTGGCTCCCATGTAATTACAATCACACGTCACACCCAGTTCGTTTGATTTAAAACTACATGTGTAGATTCGTTCTTCGAAATTGCGAATGTGAATGTTTAGAACACGAGTTTATTAGAACTTTATATAATCCATTGTTATTTCTCCTTGTTTACGACAATTAACCATGATTGTACAATCAATCTTTTTTATCTTCATTATCTCCCAGAACCTTGGTGACAAATGTGCCTCTAGTCGGTTTAACGGTCTTTTGTCAAATTTGGTTAAGACCAGTGAACGTTCGGACCAACTTGTTTGGACTCTTAACAATATTAATGGCTACTCCAAGGGCGTACCGACCGAGGGGCCGGGGGGGTCTGCCCTCCTCACAGAAGAAAAAATAAGTGTATCATCTGTTGGTCTATCACCCCCTCCCTCTTCTGCGAGACAAACAAATATAAGCTCTTGGCCTACGCCTTTGCAATCTACTGCGGAGTAGCCATGTGTGGTGTGCTATGTGCCGTGAAATGTTTATGTATGCCCTCAATAGACATGGCTCAATCCATCTGATTATGGTGCGAGACGAAACTGGTTCTATAGTTTTTTTTACCGTTATAAATAATTTATTCATCTTTTCTCGCAGGTCAGTCGTGGTGCTGGGAACATAAGAAAGGATTCGTGCAACATACGCGGCTTACCTTTCTTCGAAAAACAGTAGAGAAGAGGTAGGATATGCTCTTCTTGCCCTTTAAGTTTTGATAAGATCAGGGAATGTAATTTCGAATCATATTTTGTTTCTTGTAGATTATTTGTTTCAATGAATGATGATATTTGGACTCTAAGCGCTGTTACTAAGACCCATGACATGACCAGCTTGTGAGACACCGGTCACATTCAAGGATTCATTCGTTCAAGTATTTAAACCCACATAAAAGCTGTTTCTGCATTCCATATTGATGAATATTTTTGTTTGAGTGAGATGCAGTAAGAGGCGTGAAAAAACGAGCATATTCAATACATTTTTTTATAGTAATTCAGTTTGTTTCGAAAAAGTGGTTGCACAGACTTTTCATGTGATATTTCAACTTGACATGCACAAATTTTCAAAGAAAAGTGTTGATTATTTATGAAAATATCGCCATCTTTGCCCTTCGGCATGCAGTGCTTTGCGGTGACTATCATAAAACTTCACTGGATCGTCTGAAATAAAAAAACCGAAAAAAATGATTGGTTTAATAATAAATCTAGTCCTTAATCGAAGCTTTTTTTTAACTTAACAAAATGGCGGCTTCCGACAGATAACTTTCGATTTTCGACGGAAAAATCGGTCGTTTATTGTTAAAAAAAAATAGAAATTTTCAACAAAAATTAAAATCCTTCGATTAAGGACTAGCTTTTAAAGCTATCAATAAGCACACAAAATTTCATGAAAATCCATCGAGTGGTTTTTGAATTATAGTGGTCACCAACTAGAAAAACATAGTTTCGAGAAAAACGCGTTTAAAGTTTTTCGATGTGGATACGGTATTATATGTTCGTAAAATTTTGAGCTCGATGGATGAAGCTAAACTTTTTTATGTATTTTGATCCGCTGAATCCGAATGTCATAACTTTTTACCGAAAAGTTGAGCATTCAATTGTTTATAGCCAATTGTTTAATCAATTTTTAAAAAATCAAGTACTTCGGGATAAATTATAATTTTTTCAACATTTTGGGCAATTTCAAAACGAAAGTATTCTTTATAAGATTTTGCTTAAGTTCAGTTTTTGAGTAATAATTTTTTGACAATTTCTGGAAAAGTTTTCAAATTTTACACTTGATTTATGTATAGAAATACTAATTGAAAAATTACTTACATCGAATCATCAATTTCTGACCCATACAATAGGGCTTCTGCCGATGTGAAAGCTTCCAAAATATCAATTTGTTGTTTTCGAAGCATTCTGCCTTCCTGTTGTCTTCGAAGCATTCTGCCGTCCCGGGTATTATCGTTTGCGCGTTTGTCAGCCGCTACCTGCCATGGGGCCCCGACGCCCCTTCACTAATTGTGGGATATCCCGGAAACTATTCATCGGATTGACTTGAAATTTTCAGGGAATTTTTTCGAAACATCATACTTCAAGAAAATGTTAAAAAAATCGATTTTTGTTAAAAATCGATTTTCGAAAATGTTAAAAAAATGAAGCTAAACTTTTTTATGTATTTTGATCCGCTGAATCCGAATATCATAACTTTTTACCGAAAAGTTGAACATTCAATTGTTTATAGCCAATTGTTTAATCAATTTTTAAAAAATCAAGTACTTCGGGATAAATTATAATTTTTTCAACATTTTGGGCAATTTCAAAACGAAAGTATTCTTTATAAGATTTTGCTTAAGTTCAGTTTTTGAGTAATAATTTTTTGACAATTTCTGGAAAAGTTTTCAAATTTTACACTTGATTTATGTATAGAAATACTAATTGAAAAATTACTTACATCGAATCATCAATTTCTGACCCATACAATAGGGCTTCTGTCGATGTGAAAGCTTCCAAAATATCAATTTGTTGTTTTCGAAGCATTCTGCCTTCCTGTTGTCTTCGAAGCATTCTGCCTTCCCGGGTATTATCGTTTGCGCGTTTGTCAGCCGCTACCTGCCATGGGGCCCCGACGCCCCTTCACTAATTGTGGGATATCCCGGAAACTATTCATCGGATTGGCTTCAAATTTTCAGGGAATTTTTTCGAAACATCATACTTCAAGAAAATGTTTAAAATATCGATTTTTTGAAAATTCTAACTGCGCCTCACCCCTTGAATGGGCGTACTTTGAAGCTTCAACAGAGCATCGGGTCTCATGACTTTTTTTCTAAATTACTCAGCATCTTGCTGATCTGTCTACGTTAGTTATGTATGTATGAAGCACCTTTTTCGAACTGTTTGATTAGAAATCTTATGATGTAGTGAATGTCTGCCCGAAAAGGATTGCATCGCTGATCCATGCAAATGATCCACCAGTTCCTCAATGCCAAATTGTACGATCGTATTATTGTGTCCGATGACGGAACGATTAATATTTTCATTGAAGGCTCTGTAATTTTTTCTGGTTATATGTGATACACATAGCCTCCCTGCAACTAGGGTAAGATTTACCAACCGGTGAATAAAGCGAGAACTATATTAGGCCGACGCACACGTCTGAGACGTCTCGCATGTATAAAGTTGGCGTGCACACCAAACCGACGCGCGTCTTAACGTGTGTCGCGCATTTCACGCTGGTTTTCGATCAAGTGAGGACTCTACTATGAGTGAGATAAAAATGTACGAATCGGACAGTGATTTTGAAGAAGATTTACTTTCCTTGATGGCTTCAAATCGCTTCAGAGCATTAAGGAGAAAAAATACGAAGAGAAAATACTGGGTTCACAACATAAACTTAAGAAGGGAGATAGTTGGTGAATACTATACTCTCGTGAAAGATTTAAAAGCAGATGAAGCTCGCTTTTTCATGTTAAAGCACAATTCAAAGTCATGTTAAAGCACAATTCATGTTAAAAGCACAATTAAAAGAAATTGATGACCTCATAGAACAAGATATAAAAAAATGCATACATTTTTGCATGCATACATATGAAAACCAATGGGTACGGAGAAAAGATTGGCAATTTTCATAGCGGTGGCTCTGTATTATCGCAATTTGACATTAGATACAACAGGATACTGGCGAACCAGTTCAATGAATTCTTCATTACTCATCTCCGTAATAAGATACCACCGATGTTCGGGACGCACAGTGGGACGAAACCCCAAAATCGCGGCCATACATCGGAAACGCATTCAATTCGGGTAAAAGTCTGTACTTGGGGGTTTTTGGGACCGCTGATTACGAATCCGAAGTAAAAAATCTCAAAAACAAAATGGCGGATCTCAAACGGCGACAAGTTTCTTCAGAAACGCGGTCAATTCGGATGAAAGTCTGCACTCAGGGGTTTTTTGAGTCGCTGATTACGAATCCGAAGTAAAAAATCTCAAAAACAAAATGGCAGATTAGAAACGGCGACAAGTTTCTTAAAAAACACATCCAATTTGGGTGGAAGTCTGTACTCGGCGGTATTTGGGGTCGCTGGTTACGAATCCGAAGTAAAAAATCTCAAAAACAAAATGGCGAATAAAAAACGGCGACAAGTTTCTTCAAAAACGCATTCAATTCGGATGAAAGTCTGTAGTCGGGGGTATTTGGGGTCGTTGATTACGAATCCGAAGTCAAAGGTTTCAAAGAACAAAATAGCGGGTCAAAGACGATGGACATATGTGATAGAATGAGGTCAGATTTCTTAGGTTACAGGTATGGAACGGTTCTCGAGGATATTGATAATCCTCATGGGGTCAACATTCACCAGAGTTTTATCTGTTCAGCAAATGGCCAATAATTTATTCGGGAATACTTACGACTTTACCCTTCCAGGTTTAAATGCACCAATCATTTCTCTATCCAACCCGCTTTTTCGATTTATGGCCACGATTTCGGGGTTCCGTCCCACTGTGTGACGGCAACTAAACTCGCGAGTCGTCGTTCCGAATGACGCGTCCGACGCCTGTGACGTAGAGTTATACTGTACACACGCCGCCAGACGCGTGGGTTACCCACTCGATCATCGGGCGAAAATCTGGGATCGCTAGATCGGTGTTGCGTACGCAGCGTTGCATCGCGTGGCGTGGATCTAATGTACCCGACTAGAAATGTTGCTACGGGGCAGACTAGAGCTACATCCGGTATACCGTATTCCATGCCACGACACGATACAGGCCGCCGGATCAGAGCTTTACCGGACGTGAAATGCTTGTTTGCATCCGGCTGTGACGCGGATGCCGCTAACGTAACTGATCCGTATACATTTTCAGTCTCTGATCCGGTTGCCGCATCTATGGCTGAAATGAAAAATGAGAAATCCAAAAATTACGAATAAAAAAAGCTCGTAATTTTTTTTGTTTCCATATACGTTATTTATGATCCTGCGTATATGATAATTGGAATAAAACGTATCCTGCCTCGTTGAAGTTTTTTACCTACCCTCGGGATTGGACCTACGTCGTCTAATTCTAGAGCTAAGCGCGCTTCCTATTTAGCCATTTCAACACTTGTGTAGACTCTATTTTTTTTCTTTGCATATTTTTATCATTCTAATTATATTCCCAAGAATGCCAATAATTTCACTCATGGGGTTGAAGATTGCATCGTTGCAATGCAACAATAATATTTTTTTACCGGATTTTTTCTGCCTATTTAGGCTGTGAAAAGAACTCACACGTTTTCACATATTCCCATTAAAATGTTACGAACGGAATTTGCAAAAAAATACTTCTTAATAGTTGATAATACTTGATAATGATTTTGTAAAAAAAATGTTGTAAAGTTGTGCCAATAAAATTTCATTTTATTGCCTCACTACCTGAAAGTTTACTTTTCGTTTGCGTTTTCCCAAAATGACGGCCTCAGTTCAAAACGAATAACTTTTTTGATAATAACAATTTTGCAATTATGTAAATTGTATTTTATTCTATATACCTTCATGAAGAGAATCCATTTTACACTTTTCCAATTGCACTATTTTTCACGATTATATTGTGGTTTTTCTGTAGCGTATGGCGCGCGTCAAATTCGGTAGTTCGATGAGACTTGTCTGACGGTCACATTTAAACTGATCCTGCGGAGACAAGAGAACGGGTGTTTGGGGACCCTCGATACCCCTGCTTCACATTCCGCAACCAAAGAAACCCGAAATAAAACCTTGGTTTTTGAGGTTTTGGTCTGCTTTTTGGGTTTCTGTCCCACTGCACGTCGTTACAATGCAGCTCGAGCGACTACCGGCTCGCACCAAGCGATCAAAGATAAAATCGATGCTAGGAACAGGTTTTGGAGCTTCAATCGGACATCCCTGACATGTTTCATTCCAGCTCATGCTTGATTTTATCTTATTTTCGGTCAGAGCGAGTGGACGAGTCGTGCGCTGTTGCAAGTCGCCACTACGACAACAGAATAATTATTTACGTGATAAAAATGAAATCATCGTTACCCTCGACGTTTCCGCACGATTTTGAAAGTTGTTCGACCATTCCCGTCATAGCAGTCGTCGATTTCATCTTCGATCAAACAAACAATTGCGAATAAGGGCAAGGTGCGTCGTTGGAGCGCAGCTCGAGCGACCACCGGCTTGCACCAAGCGCCAAAGATTAAACCAACGTTGCTTTCGACGTTTCCGCACGTCTTTGAATGGCGTTCGACCATCCCCGTCATAGCGGTCGTCAATTTCATCTTGAATCCAGCAAACGATTGCGAATGAGAGCATGGTGCGTCGTTAAATCGCAGCTTGAGCGCCTACCGGCTCACACTAAGTGATCAAAGGTGAAGTCGATGCTCGGAATGGTTTTTGGAGCTCAATCGGACATCCCTGAAACGATTTACTCAAATTCGTTCTCGAATAGCTATTATTTCCGGTCAGAGCGAGTGGACAAGTCGTGCGATGATCCAAGCTGCCGCCACTACGAGAACAGGATAGTTATTTACGTGGGAAAGATGAAATCAACGTAGCCCTCGACGTTTCCTCGCGACTTTGAACGTTGTTCGACCATACCCGCTATAGCAGTCGCCAATTTCATTTTCGATGAAGAAAAACGATTGCGAATGCGGGCAAGGTGCGTCGATGAAACGGAGCTCGAGCGACCACCGTCTCGTACGAAACGCCAAAGATGAAATCGACGTTGCCCTCGACGATTCCGCACATCTTATAACGTCGTTCGACAATCCCCGTCATAGCGATCGTCGAATTTATCTTCGATCAAGTAAAGAATTGCGCGTCAGGGCATGGTACGTCGTCGAAACGCTGCTCCAAATGGATTTTGGGGCCTCAGTTGAACTTCCCTGAAATGATCGACTTTAATTCGTTCTCGAGGAGTCGCCAGAAGATTTAGATACACGCAATTTTCTTTTGGTAGAAGGTGTAAAATACAACAATCGAGTGTTGTTTTATGTAACTCTCTGGTGATTTATTGAGTGAAATATTTTTTTTTCAACTACGAGAGAGTCCTAGTACCCATGACAACATACGTCAGAAGGAGCCAGAAGCATCGGACGCACGATATAATTTTTTTTATCGAAAGTGTATCATACAACGGTAGAGCAGTCTCACCTCTCATCCCGTGTTGAATTATTGTTGTCCAATAGATGTTTCAACTACTAGAGAGTCCCAGTCCATATTAAAACATATGTGATAAGCAACAAGAAGCTTCAGACGGGCGAAATCATTTTTTTATGGAAGATGTACCATACAACAATCGAGAAGTCTCACTTCTCGTTCCTTGCCGATTTATTGTTGTCCAATACTTTTTTTAAGCACTGGAGAGTTCTAGGACACATAAAAACACATGTGAAAAGAAGCCAGTAGATTCAGACATACGCAATTTCTTTTTGTAGAAGGTGTATAATACAACAGTCGCGTGTTGTTCTATCTCATACTCTGCTGGGTTATCAAGTCTTATATTTTTTTCAAGTGCTAGAGACTTGTAGCACTCGTAAGAACATAGATTAGAAGGAGCCAGAAGCTTCGGGCGCACGAAATAGTTTTTTTGATTGAAAGTGTACGATACAACGGTCTAGCCGTCTGACCTCCCATCCTTTGATGACTGATTGTTGTTTAATGATTTTTTTCAGTACTAGAGAGATTTAAAAGAGGGGCTCGAAAAACAATTGAACGGTGATAAACAAGGACACGGTTCTCAGTGGTAGCTTACGCGAGACGGTCAATAGTGCGTTCATACATTACTCGACTGTAATTTTTTTGCTCATCATGGATTATCATTAATATTTATTATTTTGAATATATAGTAAACAAAATTAGATAGTCGAAGCATCGTATTCGAAGTGCAAAACGTACTTAACGACAGGGCAGAGTATACGCCGCAAGAGTATGGGGACATGATAGGATTTTATGGGCGGTGTAATTATGATGCTCGTGCAGTGGCTAGGCTCTATGCCCTAGAAGACGGTACCCTAAGGTAAAATAATTTCGGCGGCTTCTAATTGCATGCGCGATACCAGAAGCGTCATGCCCAGTCACGACAACGCACAACGGCCCCGGACAGCGCGGATCGCTTCGACTGTGCACCGGACGTTGAAGGCGGAAGAACAGCACGCTTACCACTAACGTCGAGTGCAAGGATTAATACCAGGCAATTGCGAAAGGAGGATCGCATTTTGTCGCTGGCTCATTCATCGGTGAGAGGAGGACGAACGTTTCCTAGACGAAATCTTTTTTACCGGTGAGAGTTCGATCGTGAAAAACGGTTCATGGAATCACAAAAACTTCGACTGGTGGGCACAAAAAAATTAGAATCCCCGCCGTGTAATTGAAACGCGCAACCAGCACCGCTTTCCGACGCTCAATATGTGGGCCGAAATAATTGGGAATTATTTCGGCCGATTATATGAAATTATTTTCGGAAATTATATGTTCAAAAATTATATGTTTTATACGAAATTATACGAAATTATATGTTGGAGTGCGAGGCAAATTCATAGCACAATATGGATAAAAGTTCAATAACATGACCGGATTAACCTCCATTTTAATTCCTATTTGGAACTGAAAACGTATGGCTGGCTTCTCCGTCGTAACTGCAGCAATAATTATCGTTGGTGAATGTGTATGACTTGAAACCCAATTGATAACTACATACGAAAAAAGAATAACGACATACGCTATTACCAGAACTGCTATTAATCTTTAATAAGGCGATTTCAAGGTTATCATGAGGTAGCCGCTCTTGGCACCGTAGTCGCACTTTGCGAAGATTTATTTATATCGTTCATTGGTTCTGCTGTTTGTGAAAATAAAGTTAAACATAAAGATTAAATTATTCTGCGTTAAGTAGATGTACTGGGCCGATTCTGGCTCAATGGGGAGGGGCATCTCAGGGGGGAGGGGGTGTCCAGCGCGGGGAAACCAAGTGTGGTGGTGAGGCGGAGGGGGCGGGGTCGCCGAGCGCGTGTGACAGGGGCCCCCCTCCACCGATGCCCCTGTATGACGTCTGTGTGGAGCCATGTGGTCCGAAGAGTGACAACTGGGAGAGGGAAGCCGCCGCCGATGAGTGTTGGGGGGCGGGGAGGATCATGATTTTAATAAAATCACAATGAAACAATAGTTTATCAATAATATTCAAATTTCATAATGCCATAACAGTTTATATATATATTGCGTGGGTGCGTGCGTGCGTGCGTGCGTGCGTGTGTGCGTGCGTGTGTGTGTGTGTCTGTGTGTGTTTTTTTTAAGAGGGGGGAAATGCTTTATGCACCGTAGGTTGCGTGTGTTGGACTCGCGCACTTGATATACCAAGTAAAACCCTGACCCTCTTTCTCACTGACCTATTGTACTCCCGCGGGACCGCCGCCAAGCATTACTTCGCGAGAGTGATCACAGCCGTAGCTCTTCCTTCGATGCTGCCGACTCGCTTTCTTCCTCTTTTTCAAGCATCAGCAGCTATCGTCGCTGTCTCGCTTCTTCTCTGCTTTTCTTCTTGGCGCGGTTTCTTGAGCACTGCCGTAGCGAAACTACTGGTCGCTACCCGGTTCTCTTCTGATTTCATCATGAGTCCCACCAAGCTCTCTGGAATTGGTGCTTCCACTAGTACCTCCTCTAGTTCCTCTCTTTCTTCTTGGTATTGTGGGCACTGGAAGAATGCGTGTTCAGCATCCTCTGGTACTCCACATCCATTCGGACAGTCCGCAGACTCATCGTGACCAAACCTCTGCAGGTATGCTCTGAAGCAGCCGTGGCATGACAGCATCTGCGTCAGGTAATAGTTGACCTCCCCGTGTTTGCGGTTCAGCCAACCATCTATCTGGGGAATTAGGCGGTATGTCCATCTCTCCTTCACGGATGCATCCCACTTTCGCTGCCAGCGTTGTAGGCTGCGTTTTCCGATTTCCTCTCTGTGCTCATCTTGGAGTCCTGCCGGTGACCTCCTCTCGTGGTATAGGGATCTTCTCTCTTCGGCCAGGACCTCTATAGGTGGCATTCCCGCGAGTACGCACACTGCATCTTCCGATACTGTGCGAAACGCACAGGAAACCCTTAAGGCGCTGAGCCGGTAAACCGCTGCCGTCTTTCGTCGGTACTTCTCGGTAGTCAATGCATTGCCCCAAATGGCAATAGGATAAGTCAGGACCGAAGTGACCACCGATGCCAGTAGCTTCCTCCTCGCCTGCCTCGGCCCGCCTATGTTTGGCATCAGTCGCGCTAACGCCGCTCTAACCTTTCCCGCCTTGCCAACGACGTACTCTACGTGCTCTTTGAAGCCGAGTCGTGGGTCGATCATCAGACCCAGGTATTTTATACTGGGCTGTGACGCAATTGTGTGATGTCCCACAGTCAGCTCTATCGTCTCTATCTTCTTCCTGCTGGTGATCAGCACAGCCTCTGTCTTGTGCTCAGCTAGTTTCAAGCCAGCTGTACCCATCCAGTGCTGGATCTGGGTGTATGTCTCTTCGAACATCCTGTTAGCTTCTTACAGGTATTTCGCAACGATAACCACTGCGGCGTCATCGGTAAAGGCGACTATCTCTACTCCTTGTGGCGGTGTTGGTTTCAACAAGCCGTCGTACATTATGTTCCACAGAAGTGGACCGAGCACCGAGGCTTGAGGTACGCCCCCAGTGATTTTGTTCTCTCGTGGTCCATCTGCTGTGTCATACTTTAGGAACCTGTAGTCAGGGTAGCTTTCTGTTATCCTTTTCAGGTAGGATGGCACGTTCAGCTTATCCAGCGCAGAGCAGATGTTACCCCACCTGGCTGAATTAAAAGCGTTTTTGATATCGAGGGCGACCACGAGGCAATACGTATTTGCCCCCCCCCCCCCTTTCCATTTTGTGCCGGAGATAGCTTGGCTCGCCGTGGTGATCACGTGGCTTATCGCGTCTAGCGTCGATCTGGACTTACGTTCCCGATAGCGGCTTCTACCCGATTGTGGGCAATTCTCTCCAGGAAATTTCCTGCGGTGCCCATGCACAACGGACGATATGACGATGTATCGTCCGGCGGTTTTTTGCTCTGTGGCAAGAGAACAAGTCGCTGCCATTTCCATGGACCAGGAAATTTGCCTTCCCTGAGGCATGCATTGTACATTTCTATGAAGGATGCGGGAGCTTCTTTGACGGCTGCTTTAATAGCGATGTTCGAGATGCCATTCATTCCCGGTGCCTTCTTATTGCCCACCTTTCTGCACGATCGGAGCAGCTCCTCTTGCGTAACAGGCGGGATAGCTTCAATGTCCTCAACTTCCACTTTATAGTTGAGTTCCTCTTGTTGGGGGAAGAGAGTTGACACTATCTTCCTGACTTAGTCTGGGCAGGTAGGTTGTTGACTTGGCTGCCCTTTCAGGCAGGTCATGACTACCTTGTAGGCCTGCCCCAGGGATCACCTTCGACTTCACCGAGTAGCTCGATCCAGCTTTGCTTTTTGCTCCGCTTGATTGCCTTAGCCAGGGAAGTTCGTGTCGCCTTGTCCTTCGCCTTTAATCCTTGGTGCGAATCTTTGCCCCTAGCTCATTGGGCTAGCCTCCTCGTTCGGTTGGTTTCGCGTCCTAGCCCAGCAATCGTATCGTTCCACAAATACATAGGGGGGTGATGGTTTCCATCCCGTCTTCGCGGCATCGTAGCATCACAGGCCCTTGCTACCCTTTTTATCAGTTCTTGGGCTTTAGTCTCTGCGTTTTGGTTGTCGGTTTCCATTTCACTGCCGTCCAGGGCTTTGCGAAACACGTCTATGTCGAACATGTTTGTTTTCCAGCCGAGGACCTTGGAACCACCTAACATCCGTCGCTTGCGCCTCGACACTTCCTATGTGATGGCGCAATGGTCACTATGTGTATAGATCCCCGATACCTGCCAGCTTGTACCGCCGTTAGCGAGTCCACCACTGACGAAGGTGATGTCTATCATTGAGGAGGAATCTCCCTTGCAGTACGTTGGTACCTTGCCATCGTTGAGCAGAACTAGGTTCAGTACGGACAGTGCTTCCAAGAGTGCCTGACCTCTTTTGTCCGTCTTTTTACAAACTGCCTCAGTCCAGTGCCCAGGCATTGAAGTCACCCGCAATCGCATGTGGAGTCCGATCCTTGGCGTCTTTTACCAGCCGGTCCAGACTTTCTTCAAACTTCTCCAGTGTCATGCTCGGTGGCATGTAGCAGCTGAATATGTGAGCGCCGTTTATTTTTGCCCTAACAAAGCCGCCTTCCAGTCTCTTTGAGATGTCCTGGAATGGGGACTCACCGCAGGCGCAGATAGCAGCTTTGCCCGCTTTATCCGCTACCCAGGAATGGTGGTCGAGGTTTCTGTATGGCTCCGAGATGATCGCCACGTCAGCCTTGTGCTCCCGCACAGTCTGCATAAGCAGATCCTGTGCCGCTTCACAGTGATTAAGATTCAATTGCGGTACTCTCATTCTCGCTTTCGGATGAGCGTCTGGTAGGCCTTCTTATACGCTGGACATTTGAAGCTTCCTGCCGCATGCTTGCAAGCATCATCATCCTCTTTGCCGCTACACAGAGCACAGCGGGGCTCTGCAGCGCACTTTTCGGCCTTGTGACCTTCACCACCGCATTTGATGCAGCACTTCGATCTGTCCACCGTGCTTTTGCAACTGCTATTCAGATGCCCATAGTGCCAGCACTTGAAGCGGCTTCGCTATCTCTCGGATTCGACAGACTGCCCAGCTATTTCGAACTTTCCCTATATTGGTAGCCTTTTTCGCTACCGAAGCCGGTAGTGTCACCGTGGCTGTTAGAGTGCCACTGTACGCTTTCCGGGTAGATTTGACAGCTTCAGCTTCCACCAAGGCGTTCTCGCCTAGGACGTCCTGGAGGGTTCCGCAGATCTCCTGCTTCGTCGTATCTTCGGCCAGGTCGTTGATTTCGATCGTAGTGAGCTGCACCCTGCTTTTTATTGCCGCTTCTTCGCCGAGGGCCGTCTCGAAGGCCGTAGAAAACTTGGCGGTTTTGTCTTAGCTTGCTTTATCGAAGACAAGGATGCTGTCACCCCCCATCTTTCGACCTATTTTCGAGACACTTTGTCCCACCTCCTTTAACTTTTCGTCCTTTTTCATCTTAGAGAGGATCTCAGCATAGCTGAGATCTCCTTTCCGCTTGATGATCAGTGCATTGGGGAGTGCAGGCTCCTTGCGCTGCTTTCTTCGCGGTTTCCGTTGCACATGCTTCGAGTCAGCACTGGCAGCCTTCTTGGTCAAGTTCCCGTTGTCTTTGGGAGGTTCCGGAGGTGGTTCTTCTCGTACTGTCTTCTTCCTCGTGGGCTTGCGGACTTCTGTCGGGGGCGGAGTGCGCTTCTTCTTCTCCGCGTTTCCCGGACGTTGCCCGGTTTTTGGCGTGGTCACCACAGATGCGAAGGTTTTCGGTGTCGTCTGTGTCGAGGCAGCGTTCGTTGGTGCCGGTGCTATGCCCGCCACCGTCTTGTCTGCTTCTTCCTCCAACCTGAGCACCTTGATGAAATCCAGGAGGCTAGTGGTTTGGGTACCTAGCATATACAGCTCTTTTCTCCACTTCTCTTCCTTTCCTTCACTTGGATCGTTGTGCGCCATGGAGGCCAAGTGGCCCACCTCCATGGTACTGCGGTCGTTCGATGACGACGCCCGGGAGCCCGCTTGCCCAGTCCCTGGAGGCGCCGGTACTGGGGTTCCGTGCCCCTGCACCCTTATCCGTACATCCTCCATTGGACTTCCCATAGTCATTTCTTCTCGAGGTTTGTTCCCCGTGTCTGTTGGTCCACGGGAGGTATTTTAATTGCCTCCTACCCTGTATATCTATATGGACATCTCCATATCCATATCAATATCGAGATGAATATCTCTATATGCATATCTATATCTATATAGATATTTCTACATCCATGTCCATATATATAGCGGGCATCCCCCTATCCGCCACCTGGGGACGCGCCACGTAGGGGTTTCAGTCTCCCCATGTGGTGTGTGTGTGTATGTGTGTGTGTGCGTGCGTGCGTGCGTGCGTGCGCGCGCTCGCGGGTGTGTGTGTGTGTGTGTGTGTGTGTGTGTGTGTGACGACAATATATGGGTAGAAAAATTTCGGCAATTTGAAGACGGTATGTGTTACGTGAAGTGCGGCTTTTCAAAGCACCCTAATTCATGGCATGTAGGTGCGGTGCCTTGGTTTCATTTCCGAAATCCTTTAAACGTTTGCATGATCGAAGATTTTGCTGCGTGGGAGCAACAATGCGTCGAGTTCATCGAAGGGCTGGAAACGCAATACCGGATTAAGCGCCCGCGATTATTTATCCAACATCAACAGTCCCTAATGGCCCAAATAGCGCGTCTGGAAGGATTGAGAAATTCTGTGCGGAGTCGTTTAGTACACACGGGCGCAGGATATGGTGATCATGAGTTAATCTGGCGGGAGATTGAAACATCCTTCGAGAGTCGAATATTGACCAGTTCCATCGTCAATCGCAGCCACATCGGGCCGATACACGTTCTAACTGATGCTCGCGTTCTAGTGCTTCAACATGTGCAAAATATCATCGACAAGCACACTAGCATTAAAATTAATACAGTGTTTAATGGTGAATTCGCGAGTGGTGACAAACATGCTATAAAAGTGTCAACACGCGGAACTGTGAACTATTGAGCACAAGCGATTTGAACGAGTGGTATGAACAGCGAGTTTTGGAGCCCACTTTAACCTTACTCGATGAATTTCAAGAACGTGATAGTGGCTGGGCTCTGCAGAAAATACATAACCTCACGATAAATGTGAATAAGTATAATCCGATGCGTGATGGGTGTTCCATATCATTGCCGCGGGAAATAATGTTGAAGAACGCTGTGGTTAACGTCAAATCCAAGGATCATTCTATACCCAGCTGACCGAAACAGTGACCGTACATCTTCTATCTCCCTCATTATTCGACAGTACTGAATCTCCAGGATATCGAATTGCCGGTGACGATACATCTAATAAAGAAATTTGGACTTCAAAACTATGTATCGATCAACGTGTATACCACCACCACGAAAAAGGGCATAGTTCCATTACGCATAACTCAACACAAGAAGAAAAAGCACATCGATTTGCTGTACATGCAGGATACTGAGGACAACAATGTGGGGCATTTCGTATGGATCAAGAACTGGTCGAGAGTCGTGACGAAGCAACAGAGAAAAAAGGGGAATAAAAAATATATATGCGATCGGTGTGAAAATTGAATATTATTAATACATGATTATATATCTACTAAATGAAAAAAAAGAAACAAAAAAATGATTGCAGGTGTTTGCACCACTTCGGATCAGAGGAAAAATTGCAATCACACGAGGTCGATTGTGGAGCAATAAATGACTGTACAATTCGACTACCAGATGAAACCAATAAGTGGCTCGAGTTCAGCAACTTTAGCCGGAAACAGCGGCATCCCTTCATTGTGTATGCTGATTTGGAGTGTGTGTTGGTAAAGACCGATGGGGAGAACCTAGCGAAAGATAGGTATCAACACCGTGAAGTGTTTAGTATCAGATATTACGTGTATTGTTCATATGACGATTTATTATCTTTATGTCACTCGCCTCGCAGTGCTGATTGTATATCGTGGTTTGTCGAAGAACTACAAAATCTAGCACTGCGGATAAAATAAATTTTCAGTGATAATGTACCAATGGTACATTTAACACCGAGTGAGTGGGCTGGTTTTCGAGCAGTGACTCAATGTCACATATGTAAGAAACCATTTGCGTAAGAAGATGTACGCGTTCGAGACCATTGCCATCTGACTGGGCGCTATAGAGACCCTGCCCATTCCAACTGCAACCTAAATTACAAACAGTCATTTTTTATTCTAGTAGTTTTCCACAATTTATCCGGTTATCATGCATATTTTATAATCAAGGAAGTAGCCACAGCGTTCGAAGGAACAACCAGTGTGCTTCCAATCACAAAGGAGAAATACATCTCCTTCACGAAGCATGTTAAAATTACAGACGATTCAAAACACAAGTTCCAATTGCGCTTTATCGACTCATACAAATTCCTCAACACCAGTCTAGACAAATTAGCCTTATTTTGACCGAGGACAAACTCAACATTTTGGGTACACAATTCCCAACTCCCTCGATGGACGATTTGAATTTGCTGACACGAAAAGGGGTCTTCCCTTAGGAATATATTGATGACGTGACAAAGCTAGACGACACTTGCCAACCACCACGTGACGCATTTTACAGTTCCCTGACAGATGCTACAGGATAAGAGAACGAGTACGCACGAGCTGTGAACGTTTGGGAGCGGTTCTCCATTCGAACGCTGGGTGACTATAGCCTAAAGTACCTAAAGACAGATGTCTTGTTATGAGCCGATATTTTCGAAAACTTTCTAAATACATGCGTTGAGAGCTATGGCGTAGATCCCGCGTATTACTACACATTGCCCGGATATACCTGGGATGCTGTGTTAAAACACTCGAATGTCAAGTATGAATTACTAACTGACATCGAAATGGTTTTATTCGTTGAGCGGGGTATACGCGGTGGTCTGAGTCAATGCTCGAAACGATATGCACACGCTAATAACAAGTACATGGAGTTGTTTGATCCATCGAAAGCGTCATCATACTTGATGTATTTTGATGTAAACAATTTGAATGGATGGGCAATGTGTCAACCCTTGCCATATGTAGATTTTCAATGGGTCAACCACGTGTCCAAATTTGATCCATCATGCATCGCGCTGGACTCACCTATAGGCTACATCCTTGAAGTCGACTTGGAATTTCCCCATTCTCTACATGATGCGCACAAAGACCTGCCATTTAGTCCAATACATGAAAAATCGCCGAATAAGCAGGGGGAAAAGCTCTTAGCAACCGTCTGCGATAAAAAGCGCTACATCATACACTACCGGAATTTGCAACAGTGCTTACGCCATGGACGAAATTGCCTCACGAAAATCCATAGAGTCCTACAGTTTACACAATCCCCATGGCTGCGTTCGTATATTGAGTTAAATGCCCAGTTTCGAACGCTTGCCAAAAATAATTTCGAAAAGAATTTATTCAAATTAATGAATAATGCGGCCTTTGGAAAAACGATGGAGAACGTGCGCAATCATGTAGATGTAACGCTATTAACAAAATGGCAGGGCAGATATGGCGCAGAGGCAATGATTGCGAAGCCAAACTTCCCCAGCCGAAGTGTTTTTTCGGAAAACCTCGTTGCCGTGGAATTGCGCAATCTCGAGGTGAAATTTAACAAGCCGATATATGTGGGTATGCGCATACTCGACATATCCAAAACGTGGTTGTATGGATTTCATCACGAGTATATGGTACCTCTGTATCGAGATAAATGTAAAGTCATGTATACCAATACGGATAGTCTCATATATGACATTGAGAGCGATGATTTATATGCCGACATGAAGCACGACATTTCAAAATTCGATACAAGCGATTATTCGGCGGACAATCGGTATGGTATACCGCTCATCAACAAGAAGGTGCCCGGTCTCATGAAGGACGAATGTAATGGAGCAATTATGACGGAATTTATTGGACTTCGATCGAAAATATACGCGACACGTGTCGAGGGTAAGAAGGAGACGAAAACAGTTAAAGGTCTCAAGAGTAGCGTTGTGGCGAGGACAATCACGTTTGAGGATTATGCTCGATGCGTGAAAGAAAAAGTTGAAATAGAGCGTAGTCAAACGTGCATTCGATCAAAGTTGCATAAGGACTACACCATTCGCGAGACGAAAATTGCTCTGAGTCCTCATGACGATAAGCGGGATATCATACCTGGGACCTCTGATACCTTACCATGGGGGCATTATAAAATACAGTCGTGAAAAGTTTTGTAATTTTTTTTCCACAATCTTGATGTAAAGTTGTATTTATTTTTGTGAATATCGATGTATAAAACGCGTGAAAATTATGTGTATATTTTGTTCACTCGATGTTAAAATTGGGTTTGTTGTTGGAAATATTTAATTGTGCAAGGATAGATTTATTATTTTACGTAAATAAAGAAACGGACTGTTGATTGAAAAAGGGTGATGGCGCGATGGGGGGAAGCAAGCCTGCTGAGGAGTCGGTCGGAGGCCTTGGAGGGATGCGGGCACGACCAGCAGGTCAAGAGTCATAAAAGATACATATTTCTCCATTTTCTGTATTATCGACTACGAATCTGATTTACTTATCCAACTATTGTCGCTATTGTTGAACCCTAGCCATTTTACCAACATTCGATTACCGCGCTTCTTCAATACCGCTTCAATGAGATATATATCGGGGTGCTTGACACTGACAAGCTCTTGTTCGTAGAAACCACCGGCTTTCGGTTCATCTTTATGGTCCTTCAAGTGGTATGTGACGTGATGAGTTTTTTTCACACGATATATTGTAAATATTTCGGTTGTCCAGTTTAGGGTGTAACCCTTATCGAAAACGGTCTTAAATTTGCTGATTCTCACTTTATCACTAACGGCGAATTCTGGCGATCTTTTCATTGGAGGCTTATTGAAAATCTGCTGCAATACTTTTCATTTTCCGCGTTGACATTTCTCGGCTTCATCTTAATGGTGCGGTGTACAGAATCGTTGTACTCGGCTACTAGATTATGAAGAATATCGATCCACTTATAATTACCACGAAGACTAAATTGCATCCACATCTTATTCTTGAATGTACGATTGAAAAGCTCGCTAATGGATGCCTTAAAGATGCTATATGTTAAATACATGTGAATATTGTACTTTTTTATGATGGCCTTAAAGTCACAATTGTAGAATTCTTTTCCCCGATCAACGTGTAAGTTCTGCGGTATGCGTCCCTTAACGAGGATCGAATTCATTACAGCTGCTGCATCTTTACCACTCTTATTCAACATTGGCACGGACCAGGCGAATTTTGAGAAGGTATCGATGACGGTGAGGAGAAATTTGTGTTTGCATTCGCCGCGCGTATGAAGCTTATGTAGCTCCAGCACGAGAGCGCCCATTTTTTCGGTCATTTTCCAGTCCACTCAGTCGTGCATCCAATTCAGCAATAACGTTTGAATTACGAATCACCAAATCTTGTAGAGTTTTGTCATCGGCCTCGAGTGTCCTCGCAATGTCTCGTATCGTAGCTTCAAGTCCATAAACCAACAACTGACTACTCTCATTCATTTCTTTGCGTATGCTCTTAATGATAATTCGGGATTTCCTTTGTAACGCACTTAGAGTCATGGTCATATTCTTCTCCTTCCGGATTTGCAATGTAACACAATCGTTTCTGCCCCAAGTCATAATGACTATCTGCGGTAATTCTAAAGCCAATCCCGGGTCGACCTGGAGAACCTTGCTTCCTGTGGAGTACACTCCTACTTGAATGACGTCCAAACACATCGACACTCATGATAAGAATGCGTAAATTCTCCGATGTCGAGTTAATAAATGATTTCAGCTTCACGCAATTCCTCGATAATTGATATAATTTAATTCGCATGTGATGAATTTCCGGCTGCTTGTGATGCCAGAAGCAAGCGAAGACGATCCACTAGCTCATTTGGATTGTCCCAATAAATATAGTCCAAGTGGGTGTTTTTTCTAGCTAGCTTATACTTTGGCATACCCTGTCCCACATGAAAATGGACTATATTTGCGATATATGTGTTAAATGTGTGGCTGGTGTTACGTCATATAGCCTCACTAGGCTTATATAATTTTTTGTGCGCATTCGTCGAGATTACAATCTTGTCATAGTTTTTCAAATCGTCCGGTGTGAGAGTTTCGACATTGGGCACTTTTTTAAACAACAGCTCTGTTAATCTAACAGTTTTCGCATAACTCGCATCTCCCACACGAATATGTTGAGAGTCGAAAATTATCGGAGAATTGCCAATCATTAATTTGTTGTTCTCGAGGTTTCGTACACCGTATAATACATCCGAGCTTGCCTTTCTATTTGTTTGTAATAGCAGGAGATATTCGCTGATCAGCTCATCGATATTTTGCGAATCATCATCCGCATGTATTAATTTGAAAGAATCTTGTGTTTCACTCTTCAAGAAATCATGGGCCTCATTTTTATGTTGCACACTATTTAACACATCTTCTTTTTCTTCTTCAACATTTTCACCCACTTTTTCATCCTTAATTTCCTCCTTCACCGCGATCACCTCACCGTTTTTATACGAGACTAATTTCTCCAATGTCCTCACTATAGGCTTAAAGACATCCTGCATTCTCTGCTGATCGCTATCTTACCGAATTTTCGTTATTCGATGTTTTCGTCTGATTGCATCGCTCGTCTTGGCAATTTCACGCAATACATCCTTCTCACGCAACAATTATTCTCTCTTCATGTTGTCATTACCACGGCATGCGCAATAATGTCTCTTCAACCACCAGCGACGAGTCATTTATCAACCGTGAGAAAAGAATCAAAACCTTGTCTATATCGACCATCATTAATACCGCGATCCGTGTCAATTGCGATGAATGCATACTTGTCGGAATTCCAGCACTTCATGCACATGTTTTTAAAGCACGTATAAGTCATATACTTAATAACATGATCGTTGTAGACGTGTTTGAGATTCATATCATCCTGCTTGAAAAGCACCACGAAATTTGCATTATCTCTCACGAGATGTTTGGGGATACGAGTGTACGTCTGACAAAGATAATAACTGTCAACAATCTCATGGCGTCCCATGGAAAAGAAGGCCCGAACATTATCCTGCTTTTCGCATGCTATGTCATCAAATATGAATATAGAGTTGGATCGTGCATCACTTGGTGCTATCACTTGTTCATGCGCCTCGAATGGATGATATTCAACTCCACTCACAGGTTCGAGTAGGTGTTCAAGCAACTTGTACTTTCGCTGCTTGAGCGATTTGGAGTACAAGTAAATCGAAGCATTGGTATTCCCACAATTCGATGGACCGCAAAACAGTGCCCGTATGCTGTCTGGCAATAAATTTCCATGACGTTTTTGTTTGTTTTTCCCTCCACGGTCTTCGACAAACTCGTCGAAATTTACCACGGGAAGTCCGCCTCCGATAGTTTGCTTTCTGGACGTCATCTGACACACGACTAACTGCAAAATCATATAAATAGGCCTCATATAGGGATTATCCATCAGTTGCGTATTGTCTTTAGACATGATTATGCATGGGAAGAGTGGTAAAGGTTAGGTTATTCGCCTAATCAACAAAGTCACCATTAAACTACATTTGCTTGGATATCAGTATTGTGGACCAGGCACAAAGTTGGCCAAGCGCCTTGCTCGTGGTGATCCGGGCATTAATCCATTGGATACGGCGTGCAAACAACACGATATTGCGTATTCGAAAAATCCGCATAATCTTGAGCCGAGACATTAGGCCGATAAAGTGTTGGCTGAACAGGCTAGGCAACGTGTTTTCGCGAGAGACGCTAGTATCGGTGAAAAAGCCAGTGCTTGGGGTGTGACAAAAATTATAAAGACAAAGAGAAAGATTGGCATGGAAATGACGGGCCGCAAGGCTGGCGTTTGTTTGAAAAAGATAATTGGCGCTGCAAAGACGACAATGATTCAAAGTAATCATCACCATAAGATTATCAAATCAGCTCTACAGGGTGCTCGTGCAGCTGTAGAGTTACAAGGTGGTAAAGTGCGCACACCTCGGGTTCTACCTGTACCCCATAAAATTGGTGGTTTATTACCGTTCCTCGTGCCCATTTTTGCGGGTCTGAGCGCTGCGGGTACTTTGTTCGGTGGTGCAGCTAGTATAGTGAAAGCTGTAAATGCTGCTCAAGCAGCCAAACGAGAATTGGATGAAAATAAACGAGATAATCGGACAATTGAAGCGATTGCATTAGGTCGGGGTCTACATCTGAAGCCATATAAGCAGGGATTGGGCCTTCATCGCAAGCCAATAAACTAGAAGTAACGCTACCACACCGACCCCTCACTGACCGCGACCAACTACGCAAAAATCCTAAAGATTCCACATTTTCGTGGAGTTTACATGCGCGATACATTGCCCGCGAGTGGACCTCTCAAATGTGAAGCAGCAATTGTAAATTTGGATGGAAATGTCGGTCCTGGCACGCATTGGGTCGCTTACAAAAAGACCGGATCGAAAGTCATGTAATTTGATAGTTTCGGCAATCTTCCACCACTATCCGAGCTCATGCGCTATTTCCGTGTCGGTAGCGTTCATTACAATTCTATTAGATATCAGGAATATGATACGATTAAATGCGGACATTTGTTTCTCAAGTTTTTTTGTCGGCAGCTGCAGCACAAAGACAAATATACACTATGTATAGGGGGGAAATGACGTGGGGAATTCAGTTGTCAATTTACTAGCATCATGGATGAAAGTTTAACATTGATCATATCTGGCCCATCGTCCATACTTGAGGCGCAATACTTTCCCCCCATCGAACTCTCGCCACACAAAAATTGTACTCTCGGCCCGCGGAATTGTTAACCTTCAATTCTATTCTCAATATCGACGTTGACCACGATAAACTTTACATGGGAGATGAGGTGATGACGATACCTACGGGCAGTCATGAAATAGAGGATATTGAGACGTTTGTACAAGCAGAGCTCTCGCGTAAAAACATCAGCATCAGCATTAAATCCAACAATAACACGCTACGCAGTGAGATCGAGTGTGATCGTGATGTAAATTTTGAGCCAAAAGATTCTATTGGGCATATACTAGGCTTCGTCACATGCAAATTGGGAGCAAATAAAAGACACGAATCCTATCTTCCAGTAGCCATTCTCAAAGTGAATGCCCTACGCGTTGAGTGCAATATTACCGCTGGTGCCTATATTAACGGACAAAAAGTACACACGATTCACGATTTTTTTTCCATCTGTGCCACCGGGCTATAAGATCATTGAAGTTCCCTTCCACGTAATTTATCTGCCAATCACAAGCCGAATGATTGACACGATACAGCTTCGCATAGTGGATCAAGACGGTGATTTGGTAAATTTCCGCGGTGAAGTAATCACCATACACCTGCAATTAAAGTCGTGATAGGCATTGTTTTCAACTGATCTTCCAATAACAATAAACGGCCATGGATAAAAACAATCAGCCGTCGACCAGCGTCCAAAGTGCTAACACCTCAAAAAGTGCTACTCTTGAAGAGTTTGGGTCTCAAAGTGTGTGGCGAAAGCGTGTCAAAAATTATTTAGTCTCTGCTCTGTGCATCTGTTGCGTGAAATGGAAGAAGAAATTGTAAACATTCAGGCGCCTGTGGTCTTTGATGAATCCATCATCCATTGTGAGATTCACGCTCATCAGCCATATGCATCTTCAACCTTCAATAATAGCGATGACGTCCGTATTGCCATCCAACATCAAGACCTCTCTATCCTACCAAGCAAGAGTTCCCTACACATATGTGGGAAATTATCCAAGCGTGATGGGGCGCCAACCACTGCTACAAGTCTCGTCAACAATGGCATTTGTCATTTGTTTGACGAAGTGCGATATGAGATGAATGCCATAGAAATCGATCGTAATAAGAATGTCGGCATCACGAGTGTAATTAAGGGATATTCATCTCTCTCACCGGCGAAAAGTTCTATGCTCGAGAACACTGGATGGCTCGATGTCGAAGAGACCAAGCAAATTGTAGATAAATCGGGCAACTTTGATGTCTGTATACCGCTCAGCATGCTCCTCGGCTTTGCCAAAGATTATCGGAAAATTGTCGTAAATGCCAAGCACGAGTTGATTCTCACCAGATCAAAGACCGACGACAATGCCATTGTACAAACAGCGCCCGAAGACTACAAACTCGTATTGCATAAAATAGAATGGCTCGTGCCGTATGTGACAGTCTCGGATCAGCGAAAAATTCAACTGTTAAAGTTTCTCGCCAAAGACGCACCAATCTCCATGAGTTTCCGAACATGGAAACTGTATGAATATCCATTGCTGCCTGTCACCTCTAAGCACGTTTGGTCTGTGAAAACCTCGATTCAGCTGGAGAAGCCACGATATGTCATACTCGCGCTGCAGACGGGACGGAAAAATAAAAAACAACACAATGCAAGCCACTTTGATCATTGTAACCTGAGCGACGTCAAACTATACCTCAACTCGCAATGTTATCCATATGGAAATTTGAATTTGAACATTGATCAAAATAAATATGCTCTTCTCTACGAGACGTATGCAAACTTTCAACTGACCTATTACAACAAAGAGGCTGAACCATGGCTAAGCAGGATTGAATTTTCAGAAAAAGTCCCCCTCGTTGTCATTGACTGCTCAAAACAAAACGATTCGCTCAAGTCCGGCCCTGTTGACGTGCGCCTTGAGTTTGAATTGAAAAGCAATATTCCGTCTCAAACTTCAGCGTACTGCATGATCCTCCATGATCGTATTGTCGAGTACAATCCAATTAGTGGTGGAGTTAAAAAATTGGTATAAAACCATGCCGATGATTCGCGTCCACTTCCGTCAACATGGAGCTTATCGTCGATGTGCAGGGCTTCAAGAGACCCGTCAACGAATTTGTCCTGAAGGAGATGTCCATCGTCAGACTCCACGAGAAGAATGCTGAACCGCTGACGCTCGCCTTCGACACACTATTTACACAGGACTCTTTACCGGTCAAGTACAAAATGACAAACAAGTGGCTAGAACGCAATTTCCACGGATCACGATGGGATCACAATGGCATACCATACAAAGCAGCTAGAAAGACAATTCGAGAACTCTTGCATGGAGCTCCTACGATCTATGCGAAGGGATTCGAGAAATTCGCATGGCTATCAAGATTCACGGATCCCGCGACAAACGTCATCGACTTGGAGACTCTGGACTTTCCATTGCTGCAGAAGCTAGCGAAAATCGTTAACTCCAAATGCCCCCATCATCCCTCCAACACGAACTGCCCCCATGAGAATGTAAAATCGGTGAAAAGCTGGTGGAGCGTATACGAAGCGTGGGCGAGGGATTTTTTTGAGTGAATAAAAAACATTTCGTTAAAAATATATATGATCTGTATTCTTTATTCTACGGCCGAAACATCCATCATTTACAATTCGATCAAACATGTACATTTTTACATAGTCAGCACTTTGAAAAAAAACCATGCAAACAGCCGCTCAACGATGGTCCCCAATTTTGTTTCCGCGCTTGGAGACGATGGAACTTTCGATGTGATCTTTCATCTGGGTCGTATCATTATGCTCCGTGCATGGAAGATATGATACGACTTTACTGTCATTCCGATGATGTTCTGGCAAACGATCCCACAATAAGTTGATCGTGTGGCTTCGGCTTCGGTCTGGCCAATGAAGGGTATTCCAAAGTCAACGATGGAACTAGAGGATGTTTTTACCCTTCGGCCCTCGGTTCGGGTCCTCTTCCGAAGTCTTTTTATTCTGTATATGTTGTCATACACATTTTTTTACAATAATGTTTGACAAAATTATATATATGAGCGTTTTTGGTCATGATTCAGTTATATAATTTTATGTCGCTTTGTATAACAATACTGTTAGTTATGTTTAGGTTAAAATTATGTTAATATATTGAGTTATTTACTTTTATGTATTAGTGTTTGAGATGTGTGAAGTGTGCGAGAGAGGGTTATTGTTCGGATAGCTCGCGAAACTTAGAGTAGTGTAGGCGCAGCGCTGGGGCAGGTCTCGAAATGATCATACAGCGGAGGTGCGGCGTAAAAGCATTGTTAAACTTTATTGTTGTTGTCGTCGATAAAATACATGTTTCTTGCTCGCGGTGCCTCGCTCCAGTACAGTTGCGGCACTGTGGTTGTTCGTTTTACTCCTGGCAGAAGATGCAGCGGTGGAGTGTTTGATGAAGAGTCAGTGAGGGCCCTCGTTGCTGACGCTTGTTTGGGAGACCGCGGTTCCTACTCGCTGCCGGACGACGTTTGAGTCTCGGTGTTAGCTGTAGTGGTCTTGTTGACGGTGTCAATGGTTGATAACTGGGTCCCTCGGTGTACTCTCGCTGTTGTTGCAGTTTGAGTAGCCGTAGAGCAGTAACGAGGTGGAGTCTCTGCTAGCGGTGACAGGGGCGAAGGAGCGGTCTTACTCCAGCGTGGAGAAGTCCAGCGTCGATTCCTCACGTCCCATGTCCACAGGGTCGCTCTAGGTGGTCGTGTGAGGCACTCTGGGTACGAATTGATCGGCCTGGTGATCTCGATCAATTTCCACTCAGTTGTGAGGCAGATCGAGAGTTTCCGCTGCGAAATGCGTTTACGCTTTTGGCCTCGACGCATGAGCATGCAGTCGTGGGCAGGAAAAAGGAGAGAGAGAAGCGTCTGGCAAAGATTGCCTCGACGCGTTGTAGCTCCAGTGTCTGACGTGGAAGCCCGACAGCTGTGAGTTGCTCTTCTCGAACTTTGCTTCGCGCAGCGGCTCCTTATATTCAAGTTCTCGGCGCTCACCACTGACGAGAAGCGCTGGGCTCGTCTCCATCTAGTGGTGAGCCGCGGAACTTCGGTGAGCCGCCCCAGCGATGCGTGCACGTCGGGTAGCTTGAAGGTAGGCGCGCGCGTGTATCGGGCGAAGTTGCCCGTACTCGTGCGAGGCGGGTAGCGCGAGGTTAGGCGCAAGTCTCGCTCAGTTATTCTATTGTGACATAATAAAAACATAAAATGTGTGATTAAACTAACCTCGATATTGTTGATATTTTAAGTCTTTGCCCATATTAGGAAGGTTATTATGTAGAGCATTATTTATGTTTGTAAATAATGTTTGGTGAAAAACGTATTCAATCGATAAGGATTTTTCGTTTATCGGCGATTTTTTTCCTTGTCTGTAACGAATGATTAATTATAAAAGAGTTATATGTTTTATAAATAAAACTTTTTTTTTAACAAAATCGCAGGACTGTGATAGTTACCTATTGAGAATTAGTTTTTAAGAATATGTTTTCCTTTTTAAATGAGGAAAAACTCGAAATTTACAATATTTTTTTTCCTACATGTTCAGTTTTGTGGTCAACGAGGGGTCGAGAGATACTGCGAGGTGTGTAATTTTCTGAAGAATATTCGAGTCTCTGTACGGTGAATCGGGGGAGAGAGATGATTTGGGCAGTGCCGTGTCAAGGAAAATAAAATAGATGTGTCCGGTTAGGGATATTTAAGATTCGTGATAATGTCATTAGAAGTGAGTTTGTCATGTTAGTGTATTCGTTAGTTTGTAATGTCAATTATTTAAAAAAATTGTTATGTGAGGTAAATATTGTAAAATGTTTTAATAATTATATTATAGAATTGTGAGTTGAGCTTAGTTTTTGGATGTCAGTTCTAAAATGTATAGCGTTGGAGTGTGCCTTAATTTGAATCATTTCTAGGATTAGTCTTTTTTTGAGCCAGTTCTCATTGTTTAGAATTTTTACGTTGTCGAATTGACAATCGTGTTTTTGTTCTATTGCATGTTGTGCTAAAGCTGTGTGGATTGTGGTGGTGTGTTTTAGGCTATTTTTGTGTTCTTTTACTCTAGTTTCGAGATATCTTTGGGTTTGGCCAATGTAGACATGATTCAAATCTTCAAATGATTCAAATCAAAGGAAAAAATCTTAGAAATGATTCAAATTAAGGGACACTCCAACGCTATAAATTTTAGAACTGACATCCATATTTACCACAATTTTTTAGGAGCAAGACCTTCGGAACCTGTTCGAGCTCGTTTTTTTTATCAAGGCTTGGCTGGATGTACTGCGTACATACTCGCACATGCAAACATCTTAACGTTATATTTCGGAATGGAGACCTCGATGAGACTTTTCAAGAGTGCAGCTGTGCTCAAGTGGTCCATCCGCGGTCACCGCCTTTGATCGCTCAAGTTGATAGTTTTTCTAAGAAATCCTGACTTGTCGAGACCTGTCTAAAGTGTTCGTGAGTCTCGTGACAGGAGTGGACACGCATACAAACATTTGAGCACAGCAGATCCATATGGCTCCCCCTACAAAAAAAAATATTTTTTCGGATGCGCACATATTGATGTTATATTTCGGAATGCAACCGAGATGTATTGAGACGTTTTTGTCAAGAGTGCAGCTGTGCTCAAGTCGTCCCATTCAATTTTTCAAACTTCCCCCCCACCTTTCCAACCATGAAAAACAAGTTCAAACACGTTCAAAAAACACCTGCTTAGCTGGATGCATTGCGTACATATTCGCAGATGTGGACATCTTGATGTTATATTTCGAAACGGAGACCTCGATGAGACTTTTCAAGAGTGCAGCTGTGCTCAAGTGGTCCATCCGCGGTCACCGCCTTTGATCCCTCAAGTTTATAGTTTTTCCTAGAAATTCTGACTTGTCACCACCTGTCTAAAGTGGTGGTGAGACTCGTGACAGGAGTGGACACGCATGCAAAAGTTTTAACGATTTCCGAAACGAAACCAAGGCACCGCACCTACATGCCATAAATTAGGGAGCTTTGAAAAGCCGCCCTTCACGTAACACGAAGATTCTTCAAATTGCCGAAATTGTTCTGCCCATATATTGTCGTCACACGCACGCACGCACGCACACACACACACACACACACACACACACTGTGATTGTGTGTGTGTGTAGGTTTACTAAGATTTACTAGGAGCTTCGCGGCTCGGCATAGCATTTACTTTTTATTTCTTTTGCCTGCTGTAATCTTACATTGTCCTTCGCTGAAGTTTTCCACCATAGATGGAACATACAATTTGGGCAAATCGTCTTCGATACTAATCGACCATGCTGGGACATGGTAAAATTTATGTGGCGAAATTTGAACACCATCCCAAAACCAGTATTCCACGCACCCGACGATTCCACACACACACACACACAAACACATACCCGAGATGCCGTACGCCTACGGCAGTATTGCACGCATCTGACGATTCCACACATACATCCAAGGTGCCCCGCGCGCACACCAGTATTCGACGCACTCTAAGATTTCGTATGCACACCCGATCGTGCCTCGCACGGTTTTATTATGCCTCGGGTGTGCGTGGAATCAGAGATAGAACCAGAAACGTGAATTAGATTTTTTTCACTTCTTATTTTTCGTTGAAAATTTGTTTGAGTTCAATCTTTTCCATGGTTCTTTTTTTTTATTCTCAATTTTATTTCGGTTTTTTATCGTTAACATTTTTTTGGGTTTTATAAAAGTCTTTTTTTCTTCCGTTCCGTCCAAAGACGTTTAGAAAAAAAATATATATTTTTTTTATAGAGTTATGAGCGTCGACTGGTAAACGCTTTACTCTGATCACTACCTCAATGCGTTACGAGTGCTTTTCGGAATAACAATTATGTGAGAACGTGAGACCTCGAGAGATCTTGTTTCTTGTATGAGTTTGGGAAATCGGAAATTGTAAAGTTTCGGTTTAAATACATACGTCCGTGCTTTTTATGGGGAATCGTATAACACGAGGGATATTACTTTATTAATCGACATATACAGGAGAGGATCCCTGTTATTTCGCAGCGTCCAGTCACTCGGGAGGATTGGCGAAGACAATCGTCCGTCTCACCTGCCCAGGCACGCTTAGATTAATAGATGACGCTGACTACGGTTAGCATTGAATGGCGGTTATTACCGCAACTCAGATACTACATAAATAAAGGGGCTTCAGTATCTTGAGACACACAATAGTTTAATTTACACTTGATACGTAATAATCCGGTACATTCCGAGTAAATATTATAATATGGTAAATACATTAGGCTATCTGGAGCGGTGTCGTCGCTTTAAAATTTCATACTATTGATCTCGTTGACAATTTCTTTTAAACACAAACGCGTATTCTCGCACTTTCCAGAACGCCCGGTTGCGGAATAACAATAAATGATACTTCGAAATATTTGGTCGTTTGACCCTTCATAAAACAATGAAAGTTTAACTTTATGAGTTCTGCCGAATCACACTCTTCTACAAGGGACCCGGATTTCGGATAGCGTAACGGTGGGTAACAATCTTGGTCCAGACTGAGACTGAGACAATTATAATATACGTCCAATACGGCTGTCGAATCACTCTCTTCTAGGGAAGACCCGGATTACAAGCAGTGTATCGGCGTTAAAAATTTCGGCGAGACTGCGAGCTTATCGTTGGGTCAACGGGATTTTATAAGGGCGAGATATCTTTGCCAAGAGGGCTACTCTCATAATTTGGGCACAGAGAACGTGACTATTTTCTGTCTAGTTTCCGACAGTTCGGTCTCCTCTGAGGAGCGATATAAATTGGATATTTTAGATCTTTACCGCGTCGCCTTGCCCATCCCTATGATAGGGCTCGAGGCCCCGGCCGAAATTTTTTTATTACTGCTCTCAGGCAGAGCGAGAAAATATAGCAGAGCAGCTCGAAATACGAAACTATGTGCATTTGGCATTGTGTGCAGTCAATAAAGAAGAAAAGAGTATATCTTCACACGGGGTTATAGAGTGTGAGAAGCAATCCAAATTGGTAGGTATTTTTAAACGCTTACATTTTTGGTTGCTGTGAAAAATAGAAGTAGCAGGCTCTATTGCTTCTTGCATGCGTATGATTATGTGCGTTCTGAATAAAAGAAATAAAAGAAAAACGTCGTACGTGACACCTCCCCACTTAGACTAGTCATCGTCCTCGGTGACTTCAAACTTATGCATATTAAAATATGGCTATATTGGAATATGTTGAGACGTACTGGTCCGTCTCATGCGCGATACCCCCACCACGAACCAGGAAAAAAGCAAACGATCTTGCGATAGGAGTAGGGGAGGGGGAAGAAACAACAAGGAGGATCTCCGAAACACACAAATAAACACAAAAACTCAAGGTCATAAAACAATAAGCGGAAAGAAAGACAAGGATGAGGAAAAACGGAAAAGAAACAAAAACAGTATAAAAAGTTAACAATAAAAGGAACGATAGGTAATAAGTAAGGGAAGCGAAAAAAAACGTCGGTAAGAAAACAGAGAAAGCAACAAAAAACATAGGGAAAGAAACATTTATTTAAAGTAAGAAAAAAGTATAACAATAAAGGGGATGATGGGTAATTGGTAAGGGAACGGGAACAATAAACAATAAAACATGAGTGTAAAAGAGGAGGGAATTAGGAGGAACGGCACTTCATTTGCCCTTCGTGAATCGACTAGTACCGCTCAGGAAAATACCTCCTTATTAGAGCGAAAAGCTGAGAGAGCGAAAATTTAAGGGACAAAAAGAAAAGAAGACGAATCGGAGGCATAGCTTTTTAGTCTATAAATACAAAACAGAGAGAGTTATAAGAATAAAAAAGAGATCACCAAAAAACATTAAGAATAAAGGGAGAAGGAATAAATTATGAGAAGATAGATATGAAATTAGTATTAGGAGAATATAAAGGGCGCGGAGATATCAGGATTTTGAGACAACAACATACGCACACACATACACCTGTATAACACAAAAAATATCGGCGAGGATCTCCGAAAGTTTCCGGAGAACCCGAAGGTCGGAGAGGCATCGCGCGATAATCGATTACGCTCACGGAGAGTAATTACTCCGAGCGTCGTAGGCGAGAGTGCGCCATAAATAACCACACCGCGAGCGCCAGTACGCCAAGGAGAGGGGGAAGAAAAGCATAGACTTCCGATAGAGCGATCGCGTTCAAACATCCGTACCATCTGAGTTAATCCGCGAGCCGAGTAGTTGACGGACGGAAAAGCAACGCCAATAATCACACGAAATACACACAGCGCTACACACGAAACACAAAATACTTGGATACATCAATCTTTTATATTATGTCGAGTCATAAGCTGAATAAATAACATTTTATTATGAAATACCACAAAACAACAGAGTGTCAACTAATTTCCTCACTGATCGAGTCCCGAACAAAGCAATTTAATTGTAACAAATTCCGACCCGTTACTTCAATGGTACAACAATAATTTACTGTAAGTTTGAAATATAGATTCAACGTCTGTTTGTGAAATTCAGAGTCGTATGGAGTAGAATACCAGGTTTTTCAAAGGGGATGTGGATTATGAATGTAAATCTGATAGTGTTTCTCCACAGACTCGTCATCCTTGGTGTGGGTGACAATATATTTCGTGCATTTTTGACATCTAACGAGGGTTTTGATAATGAGTTCGGTTATTGATCAATCGATATTGGTTTTGTAAATTCCATCTGACGGACATATATGTCCTTTGACGATGCCCTCCTCGTGAAAAATACACCTAGACATTGTGATTGTTCAGACGATTACAAACCGAGGTTATATGTAGTCGTTAATATTTCGATCAGAAACGGGCACAGACATCTATATGTACACTGCCAGCCAAAAGTATGGATACACCTAGAAAAATTTCGCGCCGCACTAAAAGTTTGATATCTCCGTGAAAAAAAGATATCCGGATTTCCAAGGCGGTATTTTAAAAGGGACAAATGAAGCTTAACTTTGCGTTTTGGAAAAAAAATCCCATTTTTTTTAAACCCGGGGCGCCATTTCGAAAATTGCCGTTTTTTTTGGCTTTTTTGGCTGTTTAAAATCGGCTGCACGTCTTCAGGACATTTTTTTGGCATTTATTTTTTCAAAGAACCTTAAAAGATAGAGCAATAGCTATTCGTGGCAATAGCAGTACCTTTTTTAGAAAGTTTCGTACGATTTTTTTTCACCGAGTTATCGCATTTTTTCTCAAAAAGACAATTTTGAAAAGATGCTGTTGAAATGAGAAACTTTGAGGTTTAGAGAAAATTGCCAGAAGGAAAAAAAGGTGCGTTACATCGTATTGAATCGAGCAGAACTTTTTCAAAATTTTCTTTGAAACATTTTTTTGCTCTTACATTGAATTAAAAAAAAAAAATTCTATTTTTTTGTCTCATTTTTTAGCCGCACAAAACATCCACCTCTTACCTCTTACCGCATCTAAACCCCATTTTCGTCGAAAAACCCTCGTCTGGCTTTCAGCACTGCTGAAAGCCAGACGATTCGAAATCAACCATTCGTGGCATTCGATCGATTAATGAATCCAGCTGAGCTGAGCTGAGGGATCTCCACGCAGCTTGCAGTTTCTGCCACAGATGTTCGGCCGATGTAGGGCAGGTCATTCGTATCTTTCGATCGAGCTCTTCCCAGAGAAGTTCGATGGGGTTTAGATCGGGTGATTGGGGCGGCCACACCATTTTCACGATTTTTTTTTCTTTCCCTCGTTCTCCAAATATTCTCGACAGAGACGGGAACTGTGTTTCGGATCATTGTCTTGTTGCATGGTAAAACCACGCCCGATCATTCTTAGCCCCGATGGAATCGCATGATTAATGATAATTTCTTTATATTCTTCTTTTCTCATTATACCGTCAATTTTCACAAAGTCTTTGACACCATGACCGGAAAAGCAACTCCACACAATAACGGAGCCACCGCCATGCTTTACAGTTGGTATCAAACACTGTAGTGCCATTTTTTCCGAAGGATTTCTTCGAACAAAAATGCGTCGACGACTACCGAAGATTAAAAATTTGGACTCGTCCGTCCAGAGTACATTTATCCACTGATTAATCGTCCACTTTTTGTGTTCCAGGGCCCATACGTATCGTTTTTTTCATTCGCCGGACGCAACAAAGGTTTTCTCACGGCGACACAGCCTCTGAGGCCAGCACTGTTGAGACGACGTTTCACTGTCGTCGGTGATATAGAAGTTTCCCTTTGTTCGTTAAATTTGGCACAGATTTCCGTTGCTGTTAATCGACGATTTTTTTGGCCGGTAATGACGATATTTTTATCGTCTGAGGACGTTGTCACTTTGCATAGACCCGGACGATTGCAATTGAAATACTTCTCGGACTTCTTAAAACCCCCGATGGTCGTCTGCACTCCTTTCAAAGACACGCGAGTTTGTCTGGCAATTTCTCTGTACGACAATTTCTTATCGTGCAACGCGACAACAGCCCTCTTTTAAACAGTGGAATTTCTTTTTTCCGTGCCATTTTGATCTGTTTAGAAAAAAAAATTTGCGTAAAAACTTGTCGATTGTAGACCACACGTGTTCGCGCTCGAAGTTTTCGTACAACTAACTGGCTTTGTCAGCGCGACACTCGTCACATTATTCCAAAGAATCAAAAATGTAAACAAAAACGACGAGCGAAAAAGAGAGCAAGAAAAAGAACACGCGAGAAATAGAATCTTTTTACGCTCCACAAAGGTAAAATGTAAACAAAGACAAGAAGCTTTATTTCCGCTCCTTGTGTTTAGATGAGGTAAGAGGTAAGAGGTGGATGTTTTATGCAGCTAAAAATTGAGAAAAAAAAATTGAATTTTTCTTTTTTATTCAATGTTGGAGCAAAAAATTTTGCAAAAAAAAATTTGAAAAAAAAATTTGAAGAAATTCTCCTCGATTCAATCCGATGTAACGCAACTTTTTTTTCTTTTGGCAATTTTCCCTAAACCTCAAAGTTTCTCATTTCAGCCGCATATTTTCAAAATTGTCTTTTTGAGAAAAAAATGCGATAACTCGGTGAAAAAAATCGTACGAAACTTTCTAAAAAAGGAAACTATAGCTATTGCTCTATCTTTCAAGGTTCTTTGAAAAAAAAATGCCAAAAAAATTTCCTGAAGACGTGCAGCCGATTTTAAATAGCCAAAAAAGCCAAAAAACGGCCATTTTCAAAATGGCGCCCCGGTTCTAAAAAAATAGATTTTTTTTTCTGAAACGCAAACTGAAGCTTCATGTGTCCCTTTTAAATTGCCGCCTTGGAAATCCAGATATCTTTTTTTTTCACAGAGATATCAAACTTTTAGTGTGGCGCGAAATTTTTCTAGGTGTATACATACTTTTGGACGGCAGTGTATATACGTGTATATATGCATGTATATATGTATATATACACTGTTTGATGAATGATATGATTGATATGATGATTTGATTGAATGATATATATTATACATCATTTTTTTTATAACCGATACTCTCCACTCGATGTTCTTGAACACGCGTCGAAAATGTTGGGAACTGGTTTGACATTCTGCGTGATGGCCATAATAGCAGGGTCGCATCTATTGGTATAAAATAGGAAATTTAAATATTCTGAATTCCAAACGCGATATCATTCTTTTTTGGAATTTAACCCTAGAACTACAAACCCATTTTTTCTACCTTTAAACTACGAACCGGGGTAAATATTTGCCCCACGCGTTTCTTGTTCGTAAAATCGTTCTGAAAGCAGTAATGAGCCTCGTCAGTACATGAATCTCTTCGTGTTTTCATGCAAACGAAAATGTTGAAAAGCAAATTCAATTTCATTGGAGTTCAGTCCGTGAAAAATCGATTTAAATACGCGGAAGTGCTAAAAAACGGCTAAAACGTCATTTTTCAAACATAAAATCATATCTGTTGTTCCAATCAACCAATTTTCAAATTTCAAAGGTGGTTTTACAGAGAACACACCAGACTTCTAGATAAAAATAACATCTCGATTTTTTGCCAAAAAAGTCTGTTTATTTTGAACTCTGGAAATGCAAAAGATTGGGGAGCTGATATATGGAAAAAGTGAAGGAAAAAGCCATGAAATATTGGTTTCATTATTTTTCTTTATTATTATTTACTATTTACTATTATTTCAATATAGCCATTGAAATATTAAAAAGTAAAGTTTTTATGATCCTCTGGCAGTCTCGGATTGCATCAAAGTTTTCGTCAGTGCATCGACGCTCCTTAAATTATGTTTCCGCCATTATCTGCCACAAAATGAAATACGTATCAATTTTTTCGCTTCCTCCATGCATGGGTACATCAAATATTAAAATCATCGCCGAAAATAATAGATCCAATGCTTTACCATCAAATAACCTTATAATACGTTAAATAAAGTATATTAGCAAGAAACAGAAAATCAACTTACCTACACAAAACACTAACGGGAGCAACAAACAATATCAACTGCACACGCGCTTCACATCTTCACTCCGTCGCAGTAAACAAAGAACTGAGTGCGCTCCCGACCCGACTCTACTGTTAGAACCTTGAACTGAATTATGGTGCAGATCCAGTATCGATATTTTCACTGATTAACTTAGGAGCGTAGTTCAAAGTTCGCCTGGCATATACAGGGTGAGGCACTAACTGTTGCCACCTTGAATATCTCTGTAATTATCGACGTCACAAAAAAATGTTTGAATCAAAAGTTGTACCGTACGAAAGGGGTCATCGAATGCGACTATTTTTTTTATCTCAGTGGAGGCGCTGTCGCACAGTAAAGGTCACCTCCACTTTTTTAAATGGGTCGGTACATTTTTTTCAACTATCTTGTAGAGCATCGAAAATTGCATAAAAAATATTTAGGGGTCAAAGTCGTTCAAGGTCATTTAAGATCAAAAAGTGTCATAAACTTTATTTTTATGTGAAATTACCTTTATTCACAGTAGATGTTCAAAGTGATTGCCATTGGAATCAATGCAGTATTGCAATCTCCTAATCACGAATTTCTTATCACTTCGGCACTTATCGCCGAAGTCTTGCCAGTGTCTTGTATGTAAACAACGGCACTAAACCTACCATGTACTCGGAACATTGTACAATGTTTCGCCCAAACAAACCGAAGATAACGATAGTAAGAATGGTGAGACTAGTATTAATGAATCAAGCGAATGTAAATGATGTATTCTTTTGAAGAGCAAAATTATATGCTTCTAATTTACGGAGAATGTCAGAAAAATGCAGTGAGAGCTAGAGACTTATACGCTGGAAGATTTCCTGAATGTTCTCACCCTACACGCCGTACATTTAAAATTTTGTACACTGAACTGAGGACGACTGGATCCTTAACCCGTCGGGAAAGTAACCGACAAAAGCGAGTTACTAACGAAGAAACGGAAATTGGTGTTCTTGCCGCCGTTCATCGAGACCCTTGTGCGAGTTCTCGTCAAATTGAGAGGGAATCTGGCCTAAGCCAAAGAAGTACTCTACGATTTCTACATCGTCATAAATATCATCCTTACCACATCAGTCTCCACCAGGAATTAACTGGTACGGATTTCATGAATCGCACTGAATTCTGCCGATAGGCTCAACGCCAGATTCAGAGAGACGACTCATTTATTAATGGGATTTTATTTACTGATGAGGCAACATTGACGAGTCATGGAAATATTAACTTGCATAACATGCATTTGTGGTCAACTGAAAATCCACATTGGCTGCAACAAGTTGCACACCAAAGACAATGGTCGGTTAATGTATGGTGTGGGATTCTTGGAGATAGAATCATAGGCCCTTATTTCATCGACGGGAATCTTAATGGTAGGAAGTACACGACATTCCTTCAAGAAACATTACGTCCGTTATTGGAAGAAATACCTTTAGAAACAAGAAACAGAATGCGGTATCAACAAGATGGGTGCCCGGCACATTTTTCACTGATAGCGAGAAATAAATTGCAAAAGAGATTTCCAAATCGTTGGATTGGACGTGGAGGAGCTGTATCGTGGCCGGCTCGCTCGCCAGACTTGACGCCTCCGGACTTTTTTTTTGTGGGGATATTTGAAAGATCCCGTTTATAAAAAACGTCCAACTACGCCGGATGATATGCGTGAGAGAATTCTTCGAGCCTGTGATCCGATAAGTGCCGAAGTGATAAGAAATTCTACACTATCCGTGATGAGGAGATTGCAATACTGCATTGATTCCAATGCAGTTCACTTTGAACATCTACTGTAAATAAAGGTAATTTCACATAAAAATAAAGTTCATGTCACTTTTTTTTATCTTAAATGACCTTGAACGACTTTGACCCCTAAATATTTTTTCTGCAGTTTTCGATGCTCTACAAGATAGTTAAAAAAAATGTACCGTCCCATTTAAAAAAGTGGCGGTGACCTTTACTGTGCGACAGCGCCTCCACTGAGATAAAAAAAATGGTCTCATTTGATGACCCCTTTCGTACGGTACAACTTTTGTTTCAAACATTTTTTTATGCCGTCGATAATTACAGAGATATTCAAGGTGGCAACAGTTAGTGCCTCACCCTGTATATGCTAGACGAATTAAACAAAACAATCTTTTTTCCGCAGGTGTTTGCACTACTTCGGATCAGAGGAAAAATTGCGATCACATGAAGTCGATTGTGGAGCAATAAATGACTGTGCAATTCAACTACCAAACGACACCAATAAGTGGCTCCAGTTCAGCAACTTAAGCCGGAAAGAGCGACATCCCTTCATTGTGTATGCTGATTTGGAGTGTGTGTTGGCAAAGACCGATGCGGAGAACCTAGTGAAACATAGGTATCAACACCATGAAGCGTTTAGTATCGGATATTGCGTGTGTTGTTCGTAAGACGATTCATTATCTTCATATCACTCGCGTGGCAGTGCCGATTGTGTATCATGGTTTGCCGAATAAATAAAAAAATCTAGCACTGCGGATAAAATAAATCTTCTGCGATTCTGTACCAATGGTATATTTAACACCGAGTGAGTGGGTTAGTTTTCAAGCAGCGACTCAATGTCACATATGTGAGAAACCATTTGCACAAGAAGATGTACGCGTTCGAGATCATTGCCATCTGACTGGGCGCTGTAGCCAACTGCAACTTAAATTACAAACAGTCATTGTTCATTCCAGTAGTTTTCCACAATTTATCCGGTTATTATGCACATTTTATAATCAAGGGAGTAGCCACAGCGTTCGGAGGAAGAACCGATGTGCTTCCAATCACAAAGAAGAAATACATCTCCTTTACGAAGCCTGCTGAAATTACAAACGATTCAAAACACAAGGCCCAATTGCGCTCTATCGACTCATACAAATTCCTCAACATCAGTCTTGACCAATTAGCCTCATTTTTCGAGGACGAACTCAAAATTTTATGCACGCAATTCCCAACTTCCTCAACAGACGATTTCAATTTGCTGACGCGAAAAGGGATCTTCCCTTATAAATATATTGATGACGCCACCAAGCTAGACGACACTTGCCTATACCACGTGACGCATTTTACAGTTCCCTGACAGATGCTACAGTATGTGAGAGCGAGTACGCACATGCTGAGACAGTTTGGGAGCGGTTCTCCATTCGAACGCTGGCTGACTATAGCGATTTGTACTCGAAGACAAATGTCTTGTTATTAGCCGATATTTTCAAAAACTTTCGAAATACATGCGTTAAGAGCTATGGCCTCGACCCTGCGTATTACTACACATTGCCGGGGTATCCCTGGGATGCAATGTTAAAACACTCGAATGTCGAGTTTGAATTACTAACTGACATCGATATGGTTTTATTCGTTGAGCGGGGTATACGCGGTGGTCTGAGTCAATGCTCAAAACGATATGCACACGCTAATAACAAATACATGAAGTCGTTTGATCCATCGAAAGCATCATCATACTTGATATATTTCGATGTCAACAGTTTGTATGGATGGGCAATGTGCCAACCCTTGCCATATGCAGATTTTCGATAGGTCAACGAAGTGTCCAATTTTCATCCATCATGCATCGCGCTAGACTCACCGACAGGCTACATCCGTGAAGTCAACTTGGAATATCCCGAATCTCGACATGATGCGCACAAAGACTTGCCGTTTTGTCCAATACATGAAAAACCGCCGGGTCAGCAGGGGGAAAAGCTGTTAGCAACCGTCTGCGATAAAAAGCGCTACATCGTACACTACCGGAATTTACAACAGTGCTTACGCAATGGATTTTGTCTCGTGAAAATCCATAAAGTCCTACAGTTTACACAATCCCCATGGATGCGTTCGTGTATCGAGTTAAATACCCAGTTTCGAACGCTTGCCAAAAACGATTTTGAAAAGAATTTATTCAAATTAATGAATAATGCGGTCTTTGGCAAAACGGTGGAGAATGTGCGCAATCATGTATATGTAAAGCTTTTAACAAAATGGGAGGGCAGATATGGCGCAAAGGCAATGATTGCGAAGCCAAACTTCCACAACCGAAGTGTTTTTTCGGAAAACCTCGTTACCGTGGAATTGCGCAATCTCGAGATGAAATTCAACAAGCCGATATATGTGGGTATGTGCTTACTCGACATATCCAAAACGTGCTTGTATGGATTTCATCACGAGTATATGGTACCTCTGTAACGAGATACATGTAAAGTTATGTATATCGATACGGATAGTCGCATTTATGACATTGAGAGCGATGATGTATATGCCGACATGAAGCGCGACATTTCAAAATTCAATACAAGCTATTATTCAGCAGACAATAGGTATGGTATACTGCTCGTCAACAAGAAGGTACCCGGTCTCATGAAGGACGAATGTAATGGAGCAATTATGACCGAATTTATTGGACTTCGATCGAAAATTTACGCAACACGTGTCGAGGGTAAGAAGGACACTAAAAAGTTACAGGTGTCAAGAGTAGCGTTGTGGCTACGACAATCACGTTTGACGATTATGCTCGATGCTTAAAGGAAGAAGTTGCAATAGACTGTAGTCAAACGTGCATTCGATCAAAGTTGCATAAAGTCTACAACATTCGCGAGACGAAAATTCTTCTGAGTCCTCATGATGATAAGCGGTATATCATACGTGGGACCTCTGATACCCTACCAGGGGGCATTATAGAATACCATCGTGAACAATTAAGTGAATTTTTTTTTTTCTACAAACCTTATACAAAATTATGTAAATTTTTGTGAATATTGATGTATAAAACACGTGAAAATTATGTATATATTTTGTTCACTCGATGTAAAACTTGTTAAAATTATGTTTGCTGTAAATATTCAATTCTGTAATTTGTTATTTTTAATAAAGATTTATTATTTTCTATAAATGAAGAAATGGACTTTTTATGATCCCATGTGATTATTCACTCTATCTATCTCCTCGTACTCACGTTCCACGAAAAAGGGATTATCGACGGCGAGAAGGGGGAAAAAAGAAAGCCTACTGTGGAGTCGGTCGGAGGCCTTGGAGGGATACATGCGGAGACGACCAGCCGCATAGGTCAAGAGTCATAAAACATACATATTTTCCATTTTCTTTATTATCAACTACAAATCGGATTTACTTATCGAACTATTGTGGCTATTGTCGAACCCTAGTCATTTCACAAACATTCGATTACCGTGCTTCTTCAATTCTGCCTCAATGAGAAAGATATCGGGGTGCTTGACACTGAGAAGCTCTTGTTCGTAGAAACCACCGGCGATCGGTTCATCTTTATAGTCCTTCAAGGAGTACGTGACGGGATGAGTTTTTTTTCATACGATAGATTGTAAATATTTCTGTTGTCCAGTTTGGGGTGTAACCCTTTTCGAAAACAGCCTTAAATTTGCTGATTCTCACTTTATCACCAACGGCAAATTTCGGTGATCTTTTTATTGCAGGCTCATTGAAAATCTGTTGCGATTGCTTCTCATTTTCCGCGTTAACATTGCTCCGCTTTATCTTAATGGTGCGGTGTACAGAATCGTTGTACGCGGCAACTAGATTATCAAGAATATCGATCCACTTACAATTACCACGAATACTAAATTGCATGCACATCTTATTCTTCAATGTACGATTGAAGCGCTCGCAAATGGATGCCTTCAAGTTGCTATATGTTGACTACATGTGAATATTATACTTTTTGATGATGGTTTTAAAGTCACAATTGTAAAATTCGGTAATTATGCAGTTTGGCGCCTGTTCCGAAAAACGGCGGGAAATTTTTTTTTCGCCACAAACTGCCTCTATTAGTCCTAACTAAAGATATTTCGTCGGGGGAGGCTGACATTTTCCATAATTACCATAAGTTATGGGGTTTTCAAGTTTGAGAAAACACATGATGGAATAGGGCATTTTCATGCATGTTGGCAGAGTGTGTCGGCTCTGGAACGACTTTCAACTTAAATCCACTATCCAACGCACCCTCTGGGGGGGTTCGGGGGGGTGAAACCCGCCCGACGGGGTCAAGGGGCAGCGCCCCTGCAGGGGTGGAGGGCGCGGAACCCCCCCAAGATACTGGAAAGAGATTTGTAAAAGAAAAAAAGTCTCTTTTCCATAATTGTTCTACCAATAGCGTTTGTGTGTGTGTGTGTGTGTGTGTATGTGTGTGTGTGTGTGTGTGCGCGTGCGTGTGTGTGTGCGCGCGCGCGTATGTGTGTGTGTGTGTGTGTTATTTTGAAAATGAGTCTGGAAATCGTCGAATGTACTGTGTGTAGATTTGTTTTGCTATATGTGCGTGCGTGTGTGTGTTACCTGTTTACAAGTTACCTACACAGCTATGTGTCTTCTTATAGGTAGTATAGTACCGAGGTAACAATGTACATATTTTGTTTTGATTTCGGCGACCACATTGTCCTCTCCCACTACTATCGTATATGTCTATTTCGTCTCGTATTTTTCAAGATTTAAATCGGTCCTTATCAGCCACCAAAATTTTGAACGTATTTCGACTGTTTACTAAACACACATATACACACATGCACACGCAAACGCATTCCCCAAAAAAATCTCAAACTTCAAAACCCCATAACTTATGGAGTTTATGGGAAATGTCAGCCTCCCCCGACGAAATATCATTTGTTATGATGGAATAAACAACCCCCATGGTGAAAAAAAAAATTTTCCCGTCGTTTTTCGGAAAAGGCGCCAAACTGCATAATTACCTTAAATTCTTTTCTTCGATTAACGTGTAAGTTCTGCGATATGCGTCCCTTAACGAGGATCGTCTTCATTTCTGCTGCTGCATCTTTTCACTCTTACTCAGCATTGGCACGGTCCAGGCGAATTTTGAGAAGGTATTGATGACGGTGAGGAGAAATTTGTGTTTGGAGTTTTGCCGCGCGTATGAAGAGGTATCGACGAGAACAGCTTGCCAGATCTCGTCCAAGTCACGGATGTCCACATGCCAACGCGTATAGTTTCGTCGAGCAAGCTTATGTAGCTCCAGCACGAGAGCGCCCCTTTTTTCGTTCATTTTTCAGTCCACTCAGTCGTGCATCTAATTCAGCAATGACGTTTGAATTACGAATCACCAAATCTTGTATAGTTTTGCCATCGGCTTTGAGTGCCCTTGCAAAGTCTCGTATCGTAGATACAAGTCCATTAACCAACAACTGACTACTCTCATTCATTTCTTTGCGTATGTTCTTCATGATAGTTCGGGATTTCTTTTGTAACGCACTGAGAGTGAAGGCGTCATCTTCTCCTTCCGGATTTGCAATGTTACACAATCGTTTCTGCCCTAAGTCATAATGACCATCTAATGTTCGATAATTCTGATGCCAATCCCGGGTCGACCTGGAGGACCTTGCTTACTGTGGAGTACACTCCTACTTGAATGACGTCCAAACACATCGACACCCATTATGAGAATGCGTAAATTCTCCGATGTCGAGTTAATAAATGATTTCAGCTTCACGCAATACCTCTCTAATCGATATAATTTCATTCGCATGTGATGAATTTCCGGCTGCTTGTGATGGCAGAAGTGAGCGAAGACGATCTACTAGCTCGTTTGGATTGTCCCAATAAATATAGTCCAATTCGATGTTTTTCCTAGCTAGCTTATACTTTGGCATACCCTTTCCCACATGATGATGATTAACTATATTTGCAATGTACATGTTGAATTTGTGGCTGGTATTGCGGTGTATAGTCTCACTAGGCTTATACAATTTTTTGTGCGCATTCGTCGAGATCGCAATCTTTTCATGGTTTTTCAAATCGTCCGGTGTGAGAGTTTAAACATTGGGCACTTTTTTAAATAACAGCTCTGTTAATCCAACAGTTTTCGGATAATGCACATCTCCCACACGAATATGTTCAGAGTCGAAAATTATCGGAGAATTGCCAATCATTAATTTGTTGTTTGCAATATTTCGTGCACGGTATAGTATATCCAAGCCTGCCTTTCTATTTGTTTGTAATAGCAGGAGATATTCGCTGATCAGTTTATCGACATTTTGCGAGTCATCACAATCCTAATATATCAATTTAAACGAATCTTGGTTTTCACTGTTCGAGGAATCATGTGCCTCATTTTGATGTTTCACACTATTTGACGCATCTTCTCCTTGTTCAACATTATCACCCACTTTTTCATCATCAATGTCCTCCTTCACCACCACCTCGCCGTTTTTATACGACACCAATTTCTCAAATGGGCCCACTATAGGCTTAAAGATATCTTGCATTCTCTGCTTATCGCTATCTTTCCCAATTTTCATCATCCGATGCTCTCGTCTGATTGCATCGCTCGCCTTGGCAATTTCACGCAATACATCCTTTTTACGCAACAATTGTTCGCTCTTCATGTTGTCGCTATCGAGGCGTGGACAATGCTGTCTCTTCAACCAACAGCAATGATGCATTTATCAATGGGGAGAAATCAATCAAAACCTTGTCTATTTCAACCATCATTAATACCGCTATCCTTGTCAATCGTAATAAATGCATATTTGTCGGAATTCCAGCATTTCATGCACATATTTTTAAAGCATGTATAACTCATATCCGTATTGACATGATCGTTGTAGACGTGTTTAAGATTCATATCATCCTGCTTGAAAAGCACTATGAAATTTGCATTATCCCTGACGAGATGTTTCGGGATACGAGCGTACGTCTGACAAAGATAAAAACTGTCAACACTGTCGTGTCGTCCCATGGAAACGAAGTCCCGAACGTTATCCTTTTTTTCGCATGCTATGTCATCAAAGATGAATATAGAGTTGGATCGTGCATCACTTGGTGATATCACTTGTTCATGCGCCTTGCATGGATGATATTCAACTCCACTCACAGGTTCGAGTAATTGTTCGAGCAACTTATGCTTTGGCTGCTTGAGCGATTCGGAATACAAGTAAATGTTCTCAAATTTCAAACCATTCGGATGGATGATGAGAGTGAGCAAAGCGTTGGTTTTCCCACAATTTGGTGGACCGCAAAACAGTGCACGTATGCTATCGGGCAATAAATTCCTATGCCGTTTTTGTTTCTTCGTCCCCCCACCGTCTTCGACAAACTCGTCAAAATTTATCACGGGAAGTCCGCCTCCGACAGTTTGCTTCCTGGACGTCATCTCACACACGACTAATGGCGAAATCATATAAATAGGATTCTTATAGGGATTATCCGTCAGTCGCGTATTGTCTTAAGACATGATTGTGCATGGGAAGAGTGGTAACGGTTTGGTCAATCGCCTAATCAGTAAACTCCCCATTGAACTACATCTCCCTGGGTATCACCTGGTCCACAATGGACCAGGCACAAAGTTGGCCAAGCGCCTTGCTCGTGGTGATCCGGGCATTAATCCATTGGATACGGCTTGCAAACAACACGATATTGCATTTTAGTTTTAAGGCTTTCACGGCACTTTATGTAATGAGAAGAGTATGTGGCTTCCGGATGGAGGCCGTGTTGAGGATCAGCGTTGTGCCGACGTTTCGCAAACGTTACAGTCTGCATCATCATGGCTGAGAGCTCCGATTCTGAAGCTCTCGTGTCTCAGGTATTCCTTATATCGTTGCAGTTATCGTTCCAGATCGCCGCACCAGCCAATCAGATGTTTTAATTGATCAGCTGGTCGACAAAACATCATTTAATTGATCAGCGAGGACAAAACATCAGTCCTCGCAAAAGGGCACAATTTCGCCATTACACCGACAGATATTCCGACCAGAGAAATTATCAGTCAGGTGGAAACTGCCATCTCCCGTCTCCCACTGGATACTGGCATCGACATCAGGAAACGGAAAAGAAATATTCTACACAAGGCAAAACCTCCGCAGCAGAATATCACGAAGGAAGAATACCTTGCTCTTCACAATTTTAAGAAAAACAAGGACATCTTAATACTACCAGCTGACAAAGGGAATGCAACTGTCATCATGGATAATACGGACTACTACAGTAAAATTATGAACCTGCTCGAGGACACCGACACGTACAAGAAATTATCACGTGACCCCACATCGACTGTAGAAAAGAAAACAACAACACTTGTAAAGAAGGCTGGTTTATCGCAAAACCTAAGCAAAGCCCTTACATCCAAGGAATCCCTACCACCCAGGCTTTACGGCCTGCCAAAAATACACAAAAACAACATCCCACTAAGGCCCATTGTCAGCAACATAGGCAGTCCTACATATCACTTGGCACGTTTTCTCTGCAAACCGTTGCAGGAACTCGTAGGCCTCAACAACTTCTATATCCACAACTCCCGGGATTTTGTGAAGAAGATCTAGTCTATCAAGGTACAAACAGAAGACATTTTAGTCAGTTTCGACGTTGTATCCCTGTTTACAAACGTCCCAAGCAATGAAACCCTAAGCAGAGTTAAAAATTCCAAAAAAGTTGCCCCTAACCTACTGCCCCTCATAGAACATTGCCTAAACTCTACATACTTCCAATTTCAATCCCAGTTTTATGACCAAACTTCAGGCGCAGCCATGGGTTCCCCTATTTCCCCTATCATCGCCAGCATCTTTATAGAGAACTTTGAGAACAGAATTCTGCAAGAAGCTTCCCTCAAGCCCTCCACCTGGTTCCTATATGTCGATGACACCTTAGTTATTTGGAGTCACGGCAAAGAAAACCTCAATCATTTCTTAACCTTCCTCAACTCCCAGCACGCTAATATTCAATTCACCATGGAGATAGAATAAGAACATCAAATCCCTTTTCTGGATGTACTGGTTGAACGGAAAAGCGATGGCACTTTGGGCCATATAGTTTACCGGAAACCAACGCATACGGATATATACCTCCACGCTACGTCCCATCACCACCCTTCCCAAAAACAGTCGATCATAAGCTCTCTGGTCTACAGAGCTCTAGCGATCTTCGAACCAGACTCCCTGGAGGTTGAACTAGAACACCTACGAAAAGCTTTAGGAGACAATGGCTACAAGCCAGGGAACATCGAAAGAACGATCAAAAATCTAAAAAGAAAAATAGTTGATCCGAAAACGGTTGCAGCACCTGATGGGGAGAATGAAGGACAAATAACCGCAACAACTTCCCTTCCATACCTTCAGGGCATAACCGATCGGATAGGCAGGGTCCTTGGAAAACATAACGTGCAAGTCATCTTTCAACCTCAGAAGAAACTAGCCCAAGTGATTCCGAGTGCAAAAGACCAAAGACCACCATTAAGGGAGTATACAAGATACCCTTCTCATGCGGCAAAGTGTACATAGGAGAAACCGGGATCAAAGAACACCAACGGTGTATCAAACATGGCCATATTACACAATCAGCGCTGGCCGAACATTGGATGGAGACTGGCCCCATCGAACAGCTATTTTTCCAGGAAACACCGAGAAGGCTTGGAAATCCGGAAACATCCGGACAATCTAAACAGAGATGGAGGATGACACGTCAAACCTATTTGGCACACCGTCCTCTCGGTTTTTTAATTGACCAGCTGATCAATTAGAACATCTGATTGGCTGGTGCAGCGATCTGGAATTACAACTATATAAGGAATACCCGAGACCCGAGAGCTTTAGTATCGGAGCTCTCAGCCCTGGTGATGCAGACTGTAACGTTTGCGAAACGTCGGCACAACGCTGATCCGCAACACGGCCTCTATCCGGAAGCCACATACTCTTCTCATTACGATATTGCATATTAGAAAAATCCGGATAATCTTGAGGCGAGACATTTGGTGGATAAAGTGTTGGCTGAACAGGCTAGGCAACGTGTTTACCGCGAGAGACGCTAGTATCGGTGAAAAAGCCAGTGCTTGGGGTGTGGCAAATATTATGCAGACAAAGAGAACATTTGGTATGGCAATGAAGGCCCGCAAGGGTGGCGTTTGTTTGAAAAAGATAATTGGCGCTGCAAAGAAGACAATGATTCAAAGTAATGATCCACAAAAGATTGTTAAATCAGCTCTAAAGGGTGTCCGTGGAGCCGTAAAGTTGCAAGGTGGTAAAGTGCGCACACCTCGGGTTCTACCTGTACTCCATAAAACTGGTGGTTTGTTGCCCTTCCTCGTGCCCATTTTTGCGGGTCTCAGCGCTGCGGGTGCTTTGTCAGGTGGTGCGGCTAGATAGGTAAAGCTGTAAATGCTGCTCAAGCAGCTAAACATGAATCGGATGAAGGTAAGGGCCATAATCGGACAATTGAAGCAATTGCATTAGGTCGGGGTCTGCATCTGAAACCATATAATCAGGGATTGGGTCTTCATATCAAGCCAAAATCTAAAAGTAACGCTACCACACCGACCTCTCACCGACCGCGAACTACTTAAATATGCGAAAATCTTAAAGAATCCACTTTTTCGTGGAGTTTACATGCGCGATACATTGCCCGCGGGTGGACCCCTCAAATGTGAAGCAGTAATTGTAAATTTGGATGAAAACGTCGGCCCTGGAACGCACTGGGTCGCTTACAAAAAGACCTGACGGAAAGTCGTGTACTTTGATAGTTTCGGCAATCTTCCACCACCATCCGAACTCATGAGATATTTCCGTGTCGGTAGCGTTAATTATAAATATACTAGAAATCAAGAATATGATACGATTGAATGTGGACATTTGTGTCTCAAGTTTCTTAGTCGGCAGCTGCAGCACAAAGACAAATATACACTATATATAGGGGAGAACGTGGAGAATTCAGTTGTCAATTTACCAGCATCATGAATAAAAGTTTAATATTGACCATATCTGGCTCATCATCCATACTCGAGGCGCAATAGTTTCCCCCCATCGAACTCTCGCCACACAAAAATTATACTCTCGGCCTCATGGAATTGTTGACATTCAACTCTATTGCCAATATCGATGTTGATCACGATAAACCTTACGTGGGAGATGAGGTGTTGACGATACCGACGGGCAGTTATGAAATAGAGGATATTGAGACGTTTGTACAAGCAGAGCTCTCGCGTAAAAACATCAGCATCAGCATTAAACCTAATAATAACATGCTACGCAGTGAAATCGAGTGTGATCGTGATGTAAATTTTGAGCCGAAAGATTCTATCGGTCATCTACTAGGCTTCACCGCATGCAAATTGGAAGCCAATAAAAGACACGAATACGATCTTCCAGTAGCCATTCTCAAAGTGAACGCCCTACGCGTTGAGTGCAACATTACCGCTGGTGCCTATATTAACGGACAAAAAGTTCACACAATTCATGATTTTTTTCCATCTGTGCCACCGGGCTATAAGATCATTGAAGTTCCCTCCAACGTAATTTATCTGCCAATCGGAAGCCGAACGATTGACACGATACAGCTTTGCATAGTGAATCAGGACGGTGATTTGGTGAATTTCTGCGCTGAAGTAATCACCATACGCCTGCAAATAAAGTCGTGATGGGTATAGTTTTCAATAGGCCCTCCAATAACAATAAACGGCCATGGATAAAAACAATCAGTCATCAGCCAGCGCCCAAAGTGCTAACACCTCAAAACGTGCTACTCTTGAAGAATTTGGGTCTTATAGCGCATGGCGAAAGCGTGTCAAAAATTATTTATTCTGTGCTCTGTGTATCTGTTGCGTGAAATGGAAGAAGAAATTGTAAACATTCAGGCGCCCGCGGTCTTTGATGAATCCATCATCAATTGTGAGATTCACGCGCATCAGCCATATGCATCTTCAACCTTCAATAACAGCGATGGAATCCGCATTGCCATCCAACATCAAGAACTCTCTATCCTGCCAAGCAAGAGTTCACTACGCATATGTGGGAAATTATCCAAGCGTGACGAGGCGCCAACCACTGCTACAAGTCTCGTCAATAATGCCATTTGTTATTTGTTTGAGGAAGTGCGATATGAGTTGAATGCCATAGAAATCGATCGTAATAAGAATGTCGGCATTACGAGTGTAATTAAGGGATATTCATCTCTCTCACCGGCCAAAAGTTCTATGCTCGAGGACACTGGATGGCTCGATGTCGAAGGGACCAAGCAGATTGTAGATGTATCGTAAAACTTTGATGTCTATATACCGCTCGGCATGCTCCTCGGATTTGCCGAAGATTATCGAAAAATTGTTGAAATGCCAAGCACGAGTTGATTTCTACGAGATCAAAGACCGATGGCAATGCCATTGTACAAACAGCGCCCGAAGACTACAAACTCGTATAGCCTAAAATAGAATGGCTCGTTCCGTATGTCACAGTCTCGGACCAGCGAAAAATTCAACTGTTAAAGTTTCTCCCCAAAGACGCACCAATCTCCATGAGTTTCCGAACATGGGAACTGTATGAATATCCATTGCTGCCTGCCATCTCCAAGCACGTGTGGTCTGTGAAAACCTCGAATAAGCTGGAGAAGCCACGATATGTCATACTCGTGCTACAGACGGGACGGAAAAATAAGAAACAACACAATGCGAGCCTTTTTGATCATTGTAACCTGAGCGATGTTAAACTATACCTCAACTCACAATGTTATCCAGATGGAAATTTGAATTTGAACATTAATCAAAATCAATATGCTCTGCTCTACGAGATGTATGCAAACTTTCAACCGACCTATTACAACAAAGAGGCTTAACCATGGCTGAGCAGGATGGAATTTGTAGAAAAATCCCCCCTCGTTGTCATTGACTGCTCGAAGCAAAACGATTCTCTCAAATCCGGCCCTGTTGACGTTCGCCTTGAGTTTGAATAGAAAAATAATATTCCGCCACAAACTTCGACATGCTGCATGATCTTGCATGATCGTATTGTCGAGTACAATCCAATCAGTGCTGGAGTTAAAAAATTGGTATAAAATCATGCCGATGATTCGCGTCCACTTCAGTCAACATGGAGCTTATCGTCGATGTGCAGGGCTTCAAGAGACCCGTAAACGAATTTGTCCTAAAGGAGATGTCCATCATCAAACTCCACGAGAAGAATGCTGAACCGCTGACGCTCGCCTTCGACGCACCATTTGCATGGGACTCTTTACCGGCCAAGTACAAAATGACAAACAAGTGGCTGGAATGCAATTTCCATGGAAAACGATGGAATGACAGCGGCATAGAGGCAGCTAGAAAGACAGTTCGAAAACTCTTGCATGGAGCTTCTACCATCTATGCGGAGGGATTCGAGAAATGCGCATGGCTATCAAGATTCACGCATCCCGCAGCAAACGTCATCGACTTGGAGACTCCGGACTGTCCATGGCTGCAGAAGTTGCCGAAAATCACAAACTCCAAATGTCCCCATCATCCCTTCAACACAAAATATAACTGCGCCCATGAGAATGTAAAATCGGTGAAAAGCTGCTTGACTGTACACAAAGCGTGAGCGAAGGATTTTTTTTAATGAATAAAACGCATTTCGATGAACATATATATATGATTTGTGTTCTTTATTCTACGGCGAAAACACCCATCATTTACAATTAGATCAAACATATACATTTCAACATAGTCAGCACTATGAAAAAAAACCATGCGAACAGCCGTTCAACGATGATGCCCAATTTTGCCTCCACGCTTGGAGACAATGGCGCTCGACGCTGTTGTAGTTCCCACCACTGACAAGGAAACGTTGCGAGGTAGATGTCTCCGATTTCGATGAAATTTGACATGCTCGTATAGTGAGTAAAAATAGGCGACACGTATTTGTTTATATAGGCGGAACCCGATTTGTAACGGTTGAAAAGCACCCTCGAAAATTGGGGTGTTTTTCCTTTTTCGTCGATAACGTTTTAACGGTACGAGATATCAAAAAACTTCAAATTGCAACAATGTTTATTTTTTCGTGTACATTGGAGATGAGAACGATGCAGATAGCAACAAATTTCGTATTGTTTATTACGAAAATGCGATTTTTTCAACCGAATCTCCGAGAATTTTTAATCGATTGGGATTTAAATGTGCATACATGTAGAGAATGGAAAAGTTCGGATACGTATTTTTTCTTTTTTCGATATCTCACAATTAAAGGGTTGAAACTGCTTTTCGATTTTTTTGCCGAGAGCATCGTACGATCAGCAAGCCTTTTGGCATTTTGGTCTAAATTCACCTCAATATATGTTCGTGTTAAGACGCAATTGCATATTTGTAACATTCCAGCCCCCCCCCCCCCGCCGGTTCCCCTCTCGAAAGGCAAACGTTCAAAGTTCTTACCGTGCGGCATGGACGAAAATTTGTAGACATGAAAATGGGTTGCAAAGAAAGAACAATCAGTCAGAATAGTCGATACACATTTTCTCGTTTTCGAAATAAAAATAAATTTCGAAGGGAAAAAAATGTTGTATTCTTCGACTACTAGACGTTCATGATGATAATGATGAATACAGCAACAAATGGCGTGTTGTTTATTGCAATAATTCGTGGATTGCTCGTGAAAAATCACTATTTCGATTCCCACTCATATGGGCAGAGGCAAGGCTCGCAATCACGGACTGACTTCGTGCTTCGGAATGCAACTGGATTACAATTGTATATTTACGAGGAAATTCCACTCCGCCAACGGTATCGAAGGCATTATCTGCAGAGATTACAGCGTTTTTGGATTGCCGCTGCAACTAATGAACAGAATGATGCAAACATTTTTATCAGCTTATAACGCAGCATAATTAAATCTTTAACTTTAATTTTACAAACAGCAGAACAAACGGACGACAGAAATAAATCTTTGCAAAGAGCGGCTACGGTGCAAAGAGCGGCTCTAATGATAACCTTGAAATCGCCTTATTAAAGATTAATATCAGTTTTAGTAATAGCGTGTGTCGTCGTTATTTTTTTTCGTGTGCATTTATCAATTGGATTTCAAGTCATACAAATTCACCAACGATCATTATTGCTGCAGTTACGATGGAGAAGCCAGCCATACATTTTGAGCTCGAAATACAATTAAAAATGTACGTTAATCCGGTGAATGTCATTCAACTTCTATTCATAGCGATAAGTGCTATGAATTTGCCTCGCACTCCAATCACCGAACAGGAAAAACAGTTTAGTAAGAACCTAGAAAACATGATCATTGAAGCGATGGATCAACCTATGAAAATGGAAGTCGAAACTGGTTTGGATTTTCTGTCACGAAATGAAATTCATGAAGCAGCCTCAATAGAAGATGATAGTGAAGGAGATTGGCATGGACAACGATACCTAGATCCAAAAATTGATGAAAATGTATCTACCCAAGATCTAGAAGAATTGAGTTACGAATACAAGACAAGAGCTGTAGACTACTGGAGATCCGGGGCAAATGGGGATAGAAAGTTATCATCTGTTCGAACGAAATTCAAAAAGGTTCAATCAGAGCCGCAGTTGCGCCGGTGGGCCCATAGTATAAATAAGAGTGGTACCTACAAAGAAAAGTTTACAGAGATTTTCACTACACGTTAAACAATTTTAATGATGCTTTGAACAAAAGACTGCCCGTCCATGATATAAATATTCGACGATGGGCCTTACGTGCACGAGAAATTGTAGAAATATCAGCCGTACATTTCCAAGCGAGTCCAAGACCAAGAAAGTCAACATAGCCTACGTTGGGGCTGAAAACACATTTAATTCTGATCAGAGTGGATTCAATTTAGAGCTACATACAGGCCGCACATTGGGGAAAGAAGGGCAGAAATCCGTTGAGACAGTCGTGCAATCAAAAACATCAACAACACACAGTTATACTATACAGCCTTTGGTTTCTGCGAGTGGCAAGCTTTTGACACATATGTTGATCGTTTTAAACGAACCTACTGGCAAATTTGGTCCCCGAGTGGAACAAACTATGTTCAGAGCCGAAAATATATTTCTATTGGCTTCGAAATCTGGAAAATGGACGACTAATGATTTCAAGCCATGGTTCCAAGAAGTATATATTCCCAATACGGGTCCAAAATCGGTAATACTTGGAGCGGTCAATGTCCAACTGCATTCAAAGAAATGGATATGCAAGGGAAAGATATTAAAGTTTTAACCATTCCAGGAGGTAAATATATTGCACTAGTTTCATTAGTTCTGTAGACCATATGATAATTAGTAATTCCTGCAGGTACGACTTGGAATGCCCCTTGATGTTTATGGCTTCCGTGTATGGAAAAACTTCATCAAACACTTTTCTGACGCAGTAATATTTTACAATTACGACGTGAATTTGCATTTGAGAAACAATATTGTTAGATTACAATTTCTTACACACAACCAGTTTCATTCTCCACGGTTTACAAACCTTTCCAAATATGCGTGGTACAAAAGCGGGTACGAAGAAGAAACACCACCAAACTTCGAAAATCCGGTAGAATTTTGCTTTTCACAAAATGTACCGACATGCGATATATGCGGCGAAGCAGCTATTATCTTTGTCTCAAACACTTTTCTCATCATTCATGTAATAACTATATATTCCATAAAAAACATAGAGTTGAAACGTTTACTAAATGAGTAAGTGTGAGAACACTTTTCCGATTGTTTTGTAATCTTCAAAGGCAGTACGTGGCGGGGGAAAATTTCTTCGTAAACATACAATTGTAATCCAGTTGCTTCCCAAAGCACGAAGTCAGTCCGTGTTTGCGATCCCTGCCTCTGCCCATATTAGTGGAAAACTGAAGAGTGATTTTTCACAAGTAATTCACGAATTAGCACAATAAACAACACGCCATTTATTGCTGTACTCATCATTTTCATTATGAACGGCTAGTAGTCGAAGAATACAACATTTTTTCCTTTCGAACTTTATTTTTATTTCGGCCCGTTCACGAGCTATAGAAAGAACGATGTTATTAAGGGTGCGTTGACCCGTTAAGAGTGTCGTTCCGCCAAAACGAGAAAATGTGTCTCGACTATTTTGACTGATTGTACTTTCTTTGTAACCCATTTTCATTTCTACAAATTTTCGTCTATGCCGCACGGTAAGAACTTTGAACGTTTGCCTATCGAGAGGGGGACCGATGGGAGGTGGGGGCTGGAATGTTACAAATATGCAATTGCGTCATAACACGAACATATATTGACGTCAATTTAGACCGAAATGCCAAAAGGCTAGCTGATTATACGATGCTCTCGGCAAAAAAATCGACGGGCAGTTTCAACCCCTTAATTGTGAGATATCGGAAAAAGAAAAATCCGTATCCGCACTTTTCCATACTCTACATGTATGCAAATTTACATCCCAATTGATTGAATTCTCGGAGATAAGGTTGAAAAAATTGCATTTTTGCAATAAACAATATGAAATTTGTTGCTATCTGCATCGTTCTCATCTCCAATGTCTAGTACACGAAAAAATAAACATTTTTGCAATCTGAATTTTTTTTTCATATCTCATGCCGTTGAAACGTTATCGACGAAAAATGAAAAACACCCTAATTTTCGAGGGTGCTTTTCACCCTCTAAAAATCGAGTTCCACCGATATAAAAAAATACGTGTCGCCTATTTTTACCCATTCTACATGCATGCCAAATTTCATCGAAATCGGCGACATCGACCCCGCAACGTTTCCTTGTGAGTTGACAAGTTGCTGCCTACTCTCGATGATGCGGACAGTTGTTCGACGATGGTGTCCATTGCATTTATTTCCCCGTCCACCATGTTCAGATACGACGGAACGCGACACTGTTGTATTTTCCACCAATATACTGCATGTACAGTTGACCATCGCGTCCCACTTGCAGCATACTCTCGAACATTGTCGGATCTTGGTCGAAGGCCTTCACAAGTCGCGCTGGTAAGAAGACACAGAACTCATCCGCGATGTCCGCGATTTAGCGTTTTCCAAATTTGGTTTGTACGGCCCTCATGTCGGAGATTAGTCGTTCCGACTTAACGGGGAGTTCTGGAAGCTTCTTTGTTGGGAGAAATTCCGCCATTCGGCTGACTTTGTTGATACTCGAGAGATCCATGTTCCCTGCACATTCAACGTTCTTTTCTTGGAGAGATGGTGCAGTGGAACAGTGCAGTCTGAGCTTGGTCCACAAAATTATAAGCTCCCTCGTAAGCCTCCTACTCAAATTGTCAAACTTCTTCCCACTTTTCCAATCGTGAAAAACAGGTTCTAACACGTTCGAAGAACCGTGGAGAATCCCCAGCCCCCACATTTTTCGCGCTCCGGAAAAACGGGTTCAAACACGTTCAAAGAACTCCGTACGTGGATAATGTTCACAGCATTTTTTACACTCTCGACGTTGAGGTGGGGGGCCATCGATGTGATCTTTTATCTGTGGCGTATAATAATGCTCCAAGCATGGAAGATATGACATCACTTCACTGTCGTTTCGATGATGTTCTGGTAAACGAGCCCACAATGAGCCTACATATTTACCCCAATATTTTAGGAGCGAGACCTTTGGAACCTGTTCAAGCTCGTTTTTGGTCAAGTCCAAGGGATGCTTAGCCGGATGCACTGCGTACATACTCGCACATGCGAACATCTTGACGAGGAGACCTCGATGAGACTTTTCAAGAGTGCAGCTGCGCTCAAGTAGTCCACCCGCGATCACAGCCTTTGATCCCTAAATATTATAGTTTTTCCGAGGAACCTGTCTGGACCGGTCTCGAGTATCGGCGAGCTTTGAGATGAGGCGGATGCAATTGACATTGTCTTTTGGAATGGAACCAGCTGCATGTCATAAATATTGGGCTTTGAAAGGCCTTCATGTTACCGACAATGTTCCGACCCATATATGGTTGTCACACACACACACACATACATGCGCGCGCGCGCGCACACACACACACAAAACACTCATCGCCGGCGGCTTCCTTCTGCTGCTAGTCGCTCTTCGGACTACATGGCTACCCCCTTCCACAAAGAGCCCTGACATCCTCCTCCATGACGTCACGTCCCCGCTCTGGATCTCCCCCCCCCCCGCCGTACCTGTGTACTTAACTTCCCGCGCTGAACACCCCCGCCCCGCTCCCCCTGAGATGCCGTCCGTTGAATTAGAACCGCTACAGTACATCTACTAGATCCTACCCGTTTCTGCTTTGTACAGGCGATAGGATGTTCAATTCTTAGCATATGCTCTTTTAGCACTGGGTCATATTTCGACAATAGACTAACCAATTCCAAAAAATTCCCTCTATTATCTGATGGAACCCCTCTCTCTATGCCCTCTAAGAGGAAGATTTTGGCGTGCCAGGAAAAGAATAATATTCAACAGGCGACTCAAAATATCACGCCACTTCTTTTTTCCTTGGTCAAAAACCATTTGATGTTCGTGGTCGATAGTTTTTTTCAGCTTCAATCCATTCTTCAAGATTTTCCATCTTTCAAAACAGGAGAGCTGTGCTTATCGTTCTCGTGTTCCGGCACTTGAGGATTTAGTTTCCACCATGAATTGAACCCGTTGACACAGTTTTGACATTTTGGTTCATTCTGAGCAAACAGTTTGCAGCAAAAAACAGTATAATCTGTTCTTTGTTTGAAAGAGTACCATCCATGTTCGCTGTACTTTTTCTCCATTTGGTAACGCTGTATAAAACCACTCCGGATTCAAATGCCGGCTCGGTCCTTTTATTTTATCTTCTGATCTTTGAACTATATCTAAAAATGGGCCATCTTTATTTTGATAGCACTCACTTCCCATTTTAACGATTTCCACTCTTAAATCATCAGGCATTGGTGTTGGCCAAGTAGCAACATCGGAACGAGTTAAAAAATATAAATTTGTTTTGTTATTGTCACATAACTCCTTTTCAACGAATCCAGTTTGCTCCGACTCTTCTTCATTTCCACTATTCTGTCCTTTTCCATTGTCACATTTTTCTCGATCTTCTCCGCCTTGTCTTTCGTCTTGATTGTCAAGCTCGCTTTCCAGCATCCCTCCATCCAATACATTTTTGCACTCTCTTTCTACATCATCTGTTTCACCAAGAAGGATATTTTCAACGCTTTGCGGTGTTGTAGTTGGTGTCGAAGGCGTTACATACTTCAAAATGGATCCAGAAAATGATTCGAGCGCATGTTTTTTTGATTTCTTGATCTGTCTTTGTTGGAATATTTGGTTGGAACGCTTGGTCTATTTCGCTTCATACTGAAGTCTTACTCGTTAACATTGACAGTATTTTCCCGCTCCATTTTGCATTGTACAATAAAAAACTTCGACTGCCAAATAAATTATCGGTTTGGACATATCAGTGGTAGGTAAATAATGACACAACCAAATCAGTCAGTTTAAAGGGTTAAGTAAAAGAAAAGACGACAAAAATTACGAAGCGTCAACTTACACAAAAGTCAAATCATAACTTACAATAGGTGGTTCAAATCGAATTCACCTTCACTATCCGCGGAACCGCCTTTATTAAGTACCTATTTACTTTCGACTACTGCAAATTATTCTTCACTTTGAATTTTCTCGCAAGTAAATCCTTAAGTGATACATTAGCAAAGATGGTTCACGATTCCAATGAATAACAGTGACTGATTGTTCGACGCGGCCGATACGTGCAGGCAACAGGCAACGTATAATCCCTCCGCCCGCACCGTCAAGCCACGGCTACATAAACTACGTTCGCCTGCGTTTCGCGCACGCCACCGCACCGCACAGTGGTCCGAAATCCCGAAAACGCGGAAAAAAAAAACAAAAAACAGTTCTACGGACTTTTAATGGGTGGAATAGTTGTAGTGATACCCCTACTATGTGTTATGACGGTTAAGAAAAGGGGAGCGTCCCTACCTGGCTTGGGAACGCATTCCGTTCGTGAGCGTCGGGCCGACCGCATTGTTTGCTCGTCGCGCGGCGAAATAACACGAAAGTTTAGATGCGTCCACAACACTAAAAAGTTAACGGATTTCCATTTTACAAAATGGGTTCTTCTCAGGAAAGTAAGTACAATTAAAATGTCCTTCGCAGAAATATTATTAACATTATATAAAATAGTGAATCATTAATAACGATGGTGGTGTTTGCTTGGCCAGGATCTAAAAATTCGTCTTAAAAAAAGCAACAAGTCAAAAGTGGGGTTGGGTGGGGCTCGGAATCAAAATAGATATTGTTGCTTAGACATTTCTTCAAAACATATCCAAAAACGAGCTGCACTCAGCTGCTCTTTTGGCTTTAGTTATTATTTTTGTGGGAAGATGTGTACACTTTCGGCAGTTTTTCGTAGCTTTCGCGTCCAAAATGTGTTTTATAGGAAATTGGTAAAAATCAATCGTTCAAATAATCATATTTTCGGTTCTTACAGATCCTCTGGATGATACTGAAGAAATTTTTTTCACGAGGAGGAAAATTTTCGAATTCGTGAAACCAGTGTTAAATGAGAACATCAACGTGCTTAGTGGAATTATTGAAGCACAGGTTTACAAAAACAGGAGCATCGATACATTTTGCCGCCAAATAAAAAAGATGCCCTGAAAACATTAGTATCCGAATTCAGGAAAAGGTGGAATCAATCAAACAGGATAGAAAACATATTCGACGCAAAATTCAACATCTGGCTCAACGTTCCTAAACTTTTCACAGCTGAAAATGAAGGTTCGACGACTTCCACGGAAAAAACAAAGGGGCCCGGGCGTCCTTCGACAAGTTAGGAGGATTTGAGTGACAGGTAAAAACGGAGGAACACAGAAAAGATAAGTAAACAATGCAGCATCTAAGAACTAGCCTACGCTACACAAATGGGTCTCCGGGCTTCTGGAAATTTAGAGGCTTCGACGATAATTAGGGATATCACAGAAGGCAGTCCATCAACCGCATCAAAGTACCTATGGAATCTATGGAATACGTTCCAGAAAGAATATTGACAGGCAACAAAGGATTATTATTTGTTGTAGAAGGTGGAGTGACGAAGAGTGTCACTGCCACACAAGATTAGAAGCTAAGAAAAAGTGTTACCCTGATAAGTCCGAAGTTTCTATAACTGAAAGTGCAGCCACAGTTGGACTTCAAGCATTGTTAAATCGTACAGCTGAACGATTGTTATTGGCCCAATCGGACGTTATTAGAAGTCTTCCTGAAAACAAACTTGCTGGTTTAGAATTGATATGCAAGTAGGGATGCAATGGTACTTCTGGTCAAAGCACTTACAAACAAGAATTCAGCGATGATGATGACAATAAATCGGATTCCAACATTTTGTTTGTTTCACTTGTCCCCTTGCAAATCTAAGATAAAGTCAATCCACAGGTTATTATTTAGAGAAATCCTCGTCCTTTGTCGCCAAGATTTTGTCGCCCGATAAAAATAGTTTTTTTGCACGAAACTGCCGAAGCAACTAGGACAGAAGTTGATTGTATCAAAGCGCAAAAAAAACATTGTGCCCTTTGAAACCATACTTTACGGAAGAAAAATTAACATCCATTTAAAACTTGTGTCGACAGCGATAGTAGGTAAAGTTTGTAATTCGATTATGAATACTTCGTCAAGTATGCGTTGCTACCTTTGTGGCGCCACGTCTAAAGCGTTCAATGATATCGATAAAATATTGCAAAGACCGATCAATGAAGATTACTTCAAATTCGGAATATCGTTGCTGCATGCTTGGATACGGTTTTTCGAGAGTTGCTTGCATGCATCTTACAAATTAGACCAACCAAAACAAGGCTACGGAGCTTCAAATGACGGAAAAATAGCTCGGCAGTTTTTCGAAAATTCTGAAATTCTTCAGAAATCTCGAATTGCTTCTATAAGCAGATTTGGCGAGAAATTGATAAAGCAATTTCATGTGATATTGCAGGTTATTTCTTGTGGGTTCGAGATCAATATACCAAAATTGCTTCAGTTAAGTCTTTTGACTCAACTGAATCGCTCCAACCTCCTTAAGTTCGTCCACGGGTGTGGTGCTAAAAAAAGGTGCTAACAAAAGGAATTACTGCAAGGAAATTTGTTGACCTGTATGGGTGGTATTACATGACAACAACAGTGCACAAAATTCTGATACACGGTCCTGAAATTATTGATTCTTTGATATTGCCTATCGGACTAATGGCCGAAGAACCTCAGGGATTGTGTAACAAATATATTTAAAAATTCCGGCGAGATTTTTCACGAAAATGTGACCGAGCTAAAACCATGGAAAACGTTTTTGACATACTTTCAATAACGTCAGATCCACTAATATCTAGTTTGCGTAAAGTTCCTCCGAAAAAAAGAAATCATTAACCACAGATGCGGCTGAACTATTGATTTCAGCATCAGTTGCGGAATCAAGTCAGATTCCTTCGATTGATACGGAGAGAGATGAATCTGAAGATGACAATGATTGTGCACCGCATGCATTAGATAGCGACTAAGACGTTGTAATAGTAGTAGTAGTAGTAGGAGTATACATTGTAAGATTATATGAAAATAAATGTTCAGTATCATTATAACAGGGATTCATTATTTTATCCTACACCTCTTCTTCCCAAACCTTCACAGCCTCGGAAACTCGTGAAAAATGAATTTCGTTCAAATGAAATCGACTCTCCAAAAAGTGGCCGCCTATATTGAGAACAGCGTTGTGTTTTTCGAACTTTTCGCTTCAGATTCGTATTCAGCGACTATAAAAACCCGCGAGTACAGACTTTCACCAAAATCGAACAGGTTTTTGAAACATTTTTTACCGTGTCGGATCCGCCATTTAGTTGTGTCAAATTTTGACTTCGGATTCGTATTCAGCGACCCCAAAAACCCCCGAGTACAGACTTTCACCAAAATCGAACAGGTTTTTGAAGATATTTTTTACCGTGTCAGATCCGCCATTTAGTTTTTTGAAATTTTGACTTCGGGTTCGTATTCAGCGACCCCAAAAACTCTCGAGTACAGACTCTCACCCGAATTCGGAATTATGTCGGCTTTTTCGGGATTTCGGACCACTGTGCGGCAGCTGCAAGCAAACGGTTTCGACCCTCCCTATTATATTCTATAAATAGTCTTGTTCGTACCTGAAAATTTTCAGTTCCACATCGGCAAAAGCCTCATTGGATGGGCCACGAATTAATGATTCGATGTAAGTAATTTTCTAATTAGTATTTCTATACATAAATCAAGTGTAAAATTGGAAGACTCTTTCAGAAATTTTCAAAAATGTATTACTCAAAAACTATGAACTTTAGTAAAATTTTATTAGGAATACTTTCGTTTTAAAATTGCCCAAAATGTTTAAAAATAATAATTCATCCCGAAAAACTTAAGTTTTTTGAAAAATTGTTTCAACGATTGGCTATAAACAATTGAATGCTCGACTTTTCGGCAAAAATTGTGATACTCGGATTCAGCGGATCAAAATACATAAAAAAATGTTTTGCTTCATCCATCGAGCTTAAAATTTTACGAACAAATAATACCGTATCCACATCGAAAAACTTTGAACGCGTTTTTCTCGAAACTATGTTTTTCAAGTCGGTGACCACTATAATTCAAAAACCATTCGATGGATTTTGATGAAATTTGGTATACTTATTGATAGCCTTAAAAACTAGTCATTAATTAAAGGATTTTCATTTTTGTTGAAAATTTCTATTTTTTTTTAACAATAAACGAGCGATTTTTTGGTCGAAAATCGAAAGTTATCTGTCGGAAGTCGCCATTTTGTTAATTTTTGAAAGAAAAAAAAGCTTCGATTGAGGACTAGATTTATTATTAAACTAATAATATTTTTTTGGTTTTTGTTTATTTCAGATGATCCAGTAAAATTTTATGATGGTCACCGCAAAGCACTACGTGCCGAAGAGGGTCCGACGAAGATGGCGATATTTTTATAAAAAATCAATATTTTTCTTCGAAAATTTGTACAAGTCAAGTTGAAATATAACATAAAAAGTCTGTGTAACCACTTTTGTGAAACAAACTTAATTACTATTTTTAAAAAATGATTGAAAATGCTCGTTTTTTCATGCTTCTGACAGCGTCTCACCCCTTAAGGAGGTTGGACCGTTAGCCACAATCCAAGGTTAAATTTAATAAAAAAAATGCATGTTATTGTTTACACTATACTGAGTCTTTACGATTTTTTTTAAACTTTTTTCACCACCAAACACCAGAGATAGAAAATAGTTTAATGTATGTAATTTAACGTGCGGTTAGATGGGCAAGACTTTCACACTAAAGGTTATGTAATTTTTATTGTTATTTAGCACCAAGATAAACCATTTCTAACAACGAATTAACGCAAACTGAAGCTTTGTGAACATTTAGAAAAAAAATCCTCATCTTGCCCATCGTAAACCATGGGCCAATAATCTCGTGACGTAAATATGAATATGCATAATTATGAATTACTCAAAATTTCATTGTGAATTGTATAAAACATTCATTGTCGTAGTTTTTTCATAATAATCATTGATAATGTTATGCTTTTTCAAGTTGGTAGTAATACAAAAGTTTTTCTACTTTACGTAATAAAAATGTTAAAATGCATAATTTTGCCCTTTGATTATATATTTATAAAAAAATAGGATATATAGAATAAATCTGTACCTCGTATGCATTTTTTTGAGGTTCATTGAAAAAAATAATGAATAAACCGTCATTTGACTCAACTGAATTGCTCCAACCTCCTTAAATTCGTCCACGGCGGGCCACGGCGCTTGCGACCTGTGAACACGGAATGACGATACAGGTGCGTGAGTATGAGGGCAGCTGTCACTTCATTACATAATGAATTAGTCAGGTTGTCAATATGATGATTTATCTGACAGCTAAGGTGATTAAGCATACGATGCGTGTCAAAATTCCTTGTCACAGTTTGGAGAAAAACCGAGTCATAATAATGCTTAAAATTATGTCGATGGATGGTGCGTTCTGTGGTGGAAATCATGTCAAACTTATAATCTAGCTCCATCAAGTCATGTCCTCCGATGAACGGATCATCAGACTTTTTAGCTGATAGTACTTTAGTTGGACTATCAACACTAAAAACCTCAAGCAGAGAATCTGTAGTAGCTGTATGAAAAGCGGACTCCATTTCGACTATATGCAATGACTGAGCATAAACAAGTTCGAGCAGGAATGTCGCTTCAAAATTCGAAGGTAGGCACTTCCAATTCAAGTCTAATGATAATATTTTTATACGCAAAAGAATATCGTATGAAGGTGCTAACAAAATCTTTAAACATAATCCCCTTTGGTCTCCTATACATAGACCCATAAAGCTGTGTTTGGGCATTCGGGCAGCGTAAGTGAAGCAAAACGAACTCCGGCGAATTTGAAAGCAAACTTGTAGAAGCGGCTAATATTTTTACTTCGAGAGATTTAGCCACATAACAGGCAACACCGCCTCCACGTTTCCCTAGTCTATCGTTACGGATTAACAGGTCGCCGATGAGGTGCATGAGGGAACCGGGCTTCAGAGACTGATATAAAGTGAGGTTCTAAGTGAGAAGTGAGTATATCAATATGACCAAGCAATAAGAAAGAGAGAGAGAGAGAGAGAGAGAGAGAGAGAGAGAGAGAGAGAATTCATTTCGTGTCTCGTAATTTTGTATAGGTTGTATATTGTGACGGACCATATTTTCTCTATACGAAACGAGAACTCAAACACGAGAGCTAGGTGCGAGAAACCGTCACCTTCGGCCGTTCCTCCCGTGCGCGTGCATCCGCAGTACCCGGGGCGCCAGAGACTTTGTTTCTTCGGTCGTCTCAACCGCAATAAACTGGGGTCGGGGTGATCAAACCCGACCCGCCAGGCGGAGGCTGGAGCCCTCCTGGATTTTTGGTTTCCCACGGAATCTTAACCGGGTTCGGAGTCTGGAGACCTCCTCGATTTTTAATCGCCGGAATCGTTTAACCGGACTAAACAGGATGCACTTACACGGGAAAGAACGGTTGCGGTATAGCACGGCCGCTCAGGCTGTGAGTTGTGGTAGAGGGGTCAGGATTCACTGGGGAGTAGCGTGAACGATCACGGGATCTGTCGCTTGCGCGACACCGGAAACGTTACTAATAAAATAAAACAATGATTTTATTTCATAGTGCGGGAGCCGGTGGATTATCCACCCGAGAACTTTTCACGTAAACGAAATTTAATCGCGAACACGAACTGCACGCGAAACGTTATACGAACGGGAACGAGAGAGCACGACGACGTGCCTCTAACGCGAGAACGAGAGCGCGAGAGAGACACGACACGTCTCTCCATCGCGGCGTCTGATCGACAACTCTATCACGATATCTTCGAAATCGGGAGCGATCGCGATTTTGGGAGACAACCGTCTCACGCGAAGATTCGGTAGCGACTCTGTACCTCGCGCGACCAAGGCCGGCGTGCGAGGGATTATGCGAGAGCGAGACAGAGCGCGTTAACAGAAAAAATATCAACACGCTCGCGGCATCGGACCATGCGAAATCGCCGGTTCAAGCGAGAACTTTATCTCGTATAATATCGAGAGCTGAAATATTATTTCGGGAGCTGGAATATTCTGATAGAATATTCCTTTCGGAATCTATATTTTCTGCCCGAGTTACCCCGAAAACGGAACGGTAACAAATCGGGAACTTTTCTCGTCGGTAACATGGAGGCTCTCGGAGATCGCATCCCCGGGCCACCGTGCGAAAGCGGGCAAAGCTTCTGTCCAGAAGTGCGGCGCGGAGATCTCCAGCCTCCGCCCGTAACCTAAACGGCCCGCTCTCCAGCACGATGCACCACTACGGTGGGGCGCCGGCGTTTCAGCCGGGCGTGCACCGATTCCCCGAGAGGCCTCACTGGGTGCATCCCTCGGTCGGGATTGCTCAGTACGTTGAGCCACACGCCGCTCGCCCGAGTTCCGCACGCCAACCTAATCAAAACGAAAACACAACCCAAAACCTCAAACGTAACAAGACAAACATTCTACAGAAAAGACCCTTAACACTAACGGATGGGTCGCAACCCGGGCATCGAGAGCATATCTTGATCATCGGTAGCATTTTTGTGACGTGGCTCAAAAAATCACGTCACAACTCCCCACCCCTTAAGGGTGGTTACGATCAGGGAACTACGTGATCTCTGCTAAGCAAAAGCCGTAGCTGAAATGCACACGGTAGCAATCATTGTCCTTCCCAGTTACAGTCGGTAGCTCAAAACGGTGGGAAGGACCGAGACCTACTGCGGGGAACCAAGCACCCGCAGCGCAAGAAACAAAACCCGAACACCAAACGATTGTTCGTATTCACTGGCTAAAATTGATCTCTCCCGTTGCAGTCGGTAGCCTAAAGGTGGGAGAGATCGAGATCTACCGTGGGCGAATAATCGCCCCACAGCACGAGAAAATATAATGGCAAAAAAAAACAAAAATAAATAATTTTGCGTAAACGGTAGCATGGTTGTCTCTTCCAGTTACAGATCGGTAGCCTTAATATCGGGGAAGAGACCGAGACCTGCCGCGGACGGATAACCGTCCTGCAACGCGAGAAATATTGGACCAATGTGGTCCACACGTACCACCACCAAGGACGGAACAAACGAACCAAAATCGGACTCACCAAATCAGCCGGGGCGTCCTTACTTCGGTGGTGGTTCCGGGAACTCTACGGGAACTGCTCCAAGTTTTCCATCCCCTTCCCCGGGGTAATTGGTGCCGAGAACCAAGTCGCGTCATCGCGACTCACGGGAACTGCGGGACATCACTGTCCTGCACGAGAACTGGGGCCGGAGGCCCCTCATGGCTTCAACTGCGGGACGTTGCCGCCCCGCGCGAGAACCCAGGCTAACGCCTGTATTGCGAGAACTGTGAGGTGTTGTGGCCTCTGCGAACGCCAAGGCCAGAGGCCAGGCTGGCATATCGGAGTTCCATTGCCCTGTTGCCACTTCGCACGAGAACCATGGGCCAGAGAGCCACATTGCGGGAACTGTGAGGCGTTGTTGCCTTACGCGAGAACTCTGGGCCAGAGGCCCATATTGCGGGAGCTATGGGGTGTTGCCATCTCACACGAAACTATGGGCCAGAGGCCTTTAACGGGAGGTTTTAGGGGTCAGCCACGAATGAGGGCTCTACCCGATGGGTGCCTCTACTTGCGTCCGACCCGACGTTAACTATTGCGTCATCCCAAGGAAGGATTTCCTTTGGGAGAGACGTATCGGTAGCTGAGGGTGTACCTCGTAACTGCCTTCGCCGGTTTGCGGGTTCGGTAACTGGTCGGTGTGGTGTCGCTACACGGGAGCTTGTCGAGAAAGTATGTCGTCAAGGCTTATCACGGGAGGCAGAGGAGATTTCCTCACTCGCCTCCTTGTCCGTTTCCCCGATTGCAAAGGGGTAACAGGTCGTGGACACGCCTGACGGTCTGATCGGTAGCACAAGAGACGCCGGTAATCCGGACATTCTCTATGCCGGTGACCCGTTTTGCCGTAATTGCAGCAGCTGGGTTCACTCGGCTTTTCGGTAGCTTCCGTGGTCTTCAGGGGACCACTCGGTAGCAGGGGCGCGGCTTTGTCCGCCTTGTCCCTCCGGAACTGGCCCATAAAGGGGCCTCGGGAATCACTGGCGTGGTGGTGCAGACCGCGAGAGGTTGCGCTCACGTATCGCCTTTTCGGGAGCTGACGTCCGCTTGTTGCATGGTAGCAACAAGGCGTCCAATATCTCAAGAGCTTCGTGGCTGCGCTAGGCGTCACGTGTCGGCCGCCTGGGCGCGACCCGGTCGGGTCGGCTGTCCCAAAGTCGAGTCCGCGGGCCCAGTGCCAGGTCCGCGATCGGTAAAACCGCGTCCGCTTCTTCGGACGAGCGTTCCGAGAGCCATGACGGGAGCTCAGGTACCCTGTCTCCGGTCGCCATGGGGTATTCCCCCCGGGACACTCGAAACACGAGAATGTGGCTGGCTGAATCGAGAGCTGATACACTGTATCCCATTTCGTCGAATTGAGTTCGACGAGGTCGAGAGCAGGAGACAGAACAGAAAAAAAAATTAAAAATAACAAAACAACATGTCTGTCTGCTTGGAAATTTTTTTTTTTCCAAAAGTCGAGATTGGGAGGAACTTTCCTTCCCCCGTCCGAGAACCCTGAAATAGAATCATATGCGAGAGCGAGAGAGAGGACAAAAAAAAATAGAAAAAAATTCTTCTCCATCCGAAATACATTTTCAGATTTCGTGAGCTGAGAGAATATGCATTCCCTTCCGTCGAAAGAGTCCGACAGAAACGAGACCGCGAGAGAAAGAAGAAAAAATAAAATAAATAAACATTCTCTCGATCCGAAAGAAATATTCGGATTTTGGGAACCGGGGGAATTTTAATTCCCTTCCGTCAAAAGAATCCGACGGAAACGAGAACGCAAGAGGAAACAAAAAAAATACTTCTCGATCCGAAATAAATTTTCGAATTTCGGGAACTGGGAAATTTTGATTTCCCTTCCGTCGAATGAATTCGACGGGACGTGAGCGAGAGAAAAAAAATCAATTCCAACAAAATTTTTTTAAAAATATTGATATTTTCTCTCGATCCGAACTATTCGTTCGGATCTACGGGACCAGGGAAATCTGATTCCCTCCCGTCGAGTGAATTCGACTGGACGTGAGCGAGAGAGAAAGTTAATTTAAATTTTTTTTTTTAAATATGAATATTTTCTCTCGATCCAAACTATTCATTCGGATTTACGGGAACAGGGAAATGTTATTCCTTCCCGTCGAGTGAATTCGACGGGACGTGATCGAGAGAGAAAATTAATTTCAAAAAAGAATTTTAAAAAATAATATTTTCTCTCGATCCGAAATGAACTTTCGGAATTTTGGGAACTGGGGGAATTTTTATTCCCCTCCGTCGAACGAATTCGACGAGGTCGAGAGCGATAGAGGAATAAAGAAAAAAAAGAAAAAAAAAATTCTTCTCTCTATCCGGGAACGGTGCAGAAACCTCAAATCGAAATAAATTTCCGATGAGGCTGGAGCCAACAGGAGAACAAAAAAAAATAAAACAAACAAAAATAAAAATCCTATTGACTCGGCTCGAGATCTGTAAGGGGAAAGAAAAAAAAACAAAAAAAATTGTAATCCTACTTACATCGGGAACGCGCGACGCATAATCAAGTTCTACTTGATTACGCGGGCCACCTGGGGGACACCCGATATGTGATATCGCGCGTGCCACCTCGGGGACACCCGATGTGTGGTATCGCGCGGGTCTCGCCGCGAGGTACGAGAACGGAGCCCGAGAACAATTTCGTCGTTCTGGAAAATTCGAGAGCCGGCCAAAAAGACAAGAAAAAAAAACAAAACAAAAAAAATCCTTTCGGACTAACGGGAGCAATTATTCGGGTCTCGAAAAGGCATTTTCGAAACCCCGGGAGCAAATCGGAAAAAAAAACACGCAAACAGAACAACAACGAAAAAATACGTGATTCCGATATCAAGATCCCCCGAGAAAATCTACGAAATTCTCGGGTATCGAGAGCTGAAAGATCTCGAAATAAATTTTCGAGATCCCGGGAACAAAGACAAGAAAACAAGGAAACTTTAACAAAACGAATTACACGACAAAAAAAAGACACAAGCCAATTCAAAGGACGGAGCACATAACATGGAAAAAAAAATTCATATCGAGAACTCGATTTCGTTTCCGAAATCAGCGAGAGCAAGCTTGGAATTTGACAGTTTTTTTTGGTCAAATTCCCAACCACGGGAACTAGCATTTTTTTGTCTTCGAAAATAAATTCTCGAAGTGCTCGGGATCGCGGAAAGAAACAAAAAGAGTCCTTTTTTTCTTTCCCTTCGAAATAATTTTTCGAAGTCGCGAGAGCACCGGGGAGGTCGAAGGATAACTCCCCCCGATCACGAGAACGACGCAACTCCGCGGAGCCTCGCATCGCGGAAACCACGCAGGAAAAATGAATTCGTAAATTTTTATGAAAATAAAATTTTCCGACTGCGTCGGGAACTCACCGGAAGATGATTAATAATCTAAATCCAATATAATCAATAATCCCTGGGAATCGAGAACACTTGTTTTTTTCCCCGGTAGCACTTTTTTTTTCTTCGGGAGCACTGTTTTTTTTCTCGAGAGCACATTTTATTTTAATTCGGGAGCAATCGCGAACACACGAAAACGTGTTACGAGAACTAAGAGAAAAAGAAAATATTTATTTTTCTCGACGAGAGCAAGAAAGGCGGAAAGAACGGGAAAAAAAGAATAATTTAATTATTCCTTTCCGTTTTTCCCCTTAAACTTTAACCAGAACTGCTACTCGCCGGTGTGGCCCCACGTTGGGCGCCATTTGTGACGGGCGATATCTTCAAAATCGGGAGCGATCGCGATTTGGGAGAAAACCGTCTCACGCGAAGATTCGGTAACAACTCTGTACCTCGCGCGACCAAGGCCGGCGTGCGAGGAATTATATTTGGCGTGATTCGGAATCTATATTTTCTGCCCGAGTTACCCCGAAAACGGAACGTAACAAATCGGGAACTCTTCTCGTCGGTAACATGGAGGCTCTCGGAGATCGCATCCCCGGGCCACCGTGCGAAAGCGGGCAACGCTTCTGTCCAGAAGCGCGGCGCGGAGATCTCCAGCCTCCGCCCGTAACCTGAACGGCCCGCTCTCCAGCACGATGCACCACTACGGTGGGGCGCCGGCGTTTCAGCCGGGCGTGCACCGATTCCCCGAGAGGCCTCACTGGGTGCATCCCTCGGTCGGGATTGCTCAGTACGTTGAGCCACACGCCGCTCGACCGAGTTCCGCACGCCAACCTAATCAAAACGAAAACACAACCCAAAACCTCAAACGTAACAAGACAAACATTCTACAGAAAAGACCCTTAACACTAACGGATGGGTCGCAACCCGGGCATCGAGAGCATATCTTGATCATCGGAGGCATTTTTGTGACGTAGCTCAAAAAATCACGTCACAATATATATACTGTGCATCTACAGTGTTACTATTTTACTACTTAGGGGGCGTCCATTAATTACGTGAGGCGTTTAGGGGGGGGAGGGGGTCGAGCGAAATCTCACCCAATCTCACGTGGGGGAGAGGGGGGCTTCGGCAAATCTCACGTAATTTTAGTAATTTTAGTAATTTTAGTAATTTTAGTAATCACATAATTTTTATCACGTAGGGAAAGTCTCCCTACTACTTTACATGGTGGAGTAAATGGTACTACAACCGCAGTTACTTCTACTACAATTTATTTTCCGTGAACGTATGCATTTTGAAAAATCTCACGTGAGATTAGGGGAGGGGGGAGGGGGTTGAGCAAAATCTCACGACATCTCACCAGGGGGAGAGGGGGGGTCGAAAAATCGCCAAAATCACCTCACGTAATTAATGGATGCCCCCTTATTTCTGAGTGTATATGCTATTGTGTGGACAAAACCATCAGTGGTTTAATGTATGGTGTAAATGAAAAACATGGAAATCTTTAAAAGTGTGGTTAAACAGAGCTGATTATTGCGGAACGGATGGCGCATCAACAAATTTTAAATAAAATGAAGGTATGCTTTCTTAATATTACATCCCATCACACATTTTTAAAAAATCACATTTTCAAAAAACCAAAGAAAAAAATCCAAGCCGTACAGCGAATATAAACAGACATGCTCTTGTTGCTAGTAAAGGCTTTTATTAATTTTCATTGCGGATCAGGGTTAGCTTTAAATAATAACATTATTTTAATCCGAAGGCCTCCGCAGGCCCCTTGCAGGAATAAACGGTAAAAAAATTTTATTTTAAAGTGTGCTGCCAATCAGCATGGGGCTCCTGCAGAGACCATCTGAAGCCCGCGGAGGCCTTCGGCAAAAAACAACAAAAATAATAGTAATAAAAATAACAACATCTAAAAGAACAATTTAAATATGATACCAATAATTAAAACAATAATTTAAACAAGTTCCAAAAAAAATGATGTTTATTATCGAATATTTATTTTAATTGTTTTGACATTCTTGTCAGTTCCACCCGAAACTCCTCTATCTGGAATTAAACGTCGAAGACTGAGCGATGATGAAATACCACGTGCTGACCAATGTACCACTGTTGCGCGTTCTACCTCGGTTGTAAAAAAAAATGTCGGAAAATATTGAATTGTTTTTAAGTGAATCCCCCTTATTTTATACTAATTTTTAAAAAATTGTAAGAAGTTAAGTATACTCTATGGTAACTTGTCTATCATTTAATGATTTATAAAAAATAATACATCGAGCGTGGTCAATACAGTATACAATAAGAAAAGAGAAAAAATGTATGGCAATTTTCCACTTACAAATAAAACTGATTTAACATCCACATGCGTGTTAATTCCTACTTTCTTGCTAGCCCCTACGTTCGCGCCGCCCCGCTCCTCTTACACCCGATTTATCTACAAAAATATTTTGTTACGTCAGCGGAGTGCCAACACTCACACACACACACACACACACACACACACACACACACACACACACACACACACACACACACACACACACACACACACACACTCACACACACACGCACGCACGCACGCACGCACGCACGCACGCACGCACACACACACACACACACAAACACACTCACACACACACACACACACACACACACACACACACACACACACACACACACACACACACACACACACACACACACACACACACACACGTAAGAATTAGTACGAGTAGTGTGCGGCCGTGTTGATAATACGAGATATTGAGGAATCGGCTTCGATTCGGCCAGTGAGATTTCCAAGGCCGTGGTGGAAAGAAAAAAAGGGAGTTTTTTCCCGTTTACGTTTCGATCCTTGGTTCGGATCCTCTACAGAACGTTAAACATTTTTTTTTAAAACCAAAATGGCGGCCGTTGGAGCTCCGCGAAAACAGGTCCTCAAATCGCGGGAGGTAAACGGCTGACATCACTGCCGCCTCTTTGTTGATCTGAAACACAAATTCAAAGCATATTATCAACCTGTGACCCTTTGGCCATGGGATGCCGGATGGGTTTTTCGTTTAGTACAAATTTCGGAAAATGGCGGCAATTTAAAAAACATCGAATTTTCGCGTTTTTTTTCGCATAAAAAGATAAATAATAAATGCAAAAAATGTATCTATCGAAAAAACGATCCGTCATTCTGCGAAGATATATTTTCTGAGTATGCTCTCCAAATTTCAGGTCGAAATGTTAATTACAGCGGTCAGGAGAATGTCAGCCATTTTTTAAAACGTGTTTTCGAGAAAAACGCGTTTAAAGTTTTGTAATGTGTTTACACAAATGTGTTTATACTTACCGCTAATCGGCAATGCCTGGTCCACAGAGGCATCCCTCCTCTTCTTCTAGCTGCTCATGTTGAGCCGCTAACATCTCCCGCCGATTTCAAGGACAAAGTATCCCTTAAAGCGGAACAGTAATCATTATGCATTATGATATGTTTTGTGACCTAATTTTTAATCGAATAAAAATTATTCCGCCACAAAAGCCTCTCTCTCCTTTTCGCTGATTTTATTTGATTACCAAAATCCGTGGGCGCCGGTCGCAAAGCGACTCAACGATGAAGAGAGAGAAAGACGGTCGACCGGCTTTATTCAGCGGGAAGGGCGGGGCGAAACTGGAAATAGTCCAAAAATAAATCTTTCAGCGGGAATTTCGAGGTGAACATTCTACCCCTCGTTTATTAACAATTTACAGTTTACAATAATATCTGTCCGGGATAATTGCTCACGAAAGTATGAATTTACGAGGCAAATCACGTGCTTCTATTATTGAAACTCGAGAGAAAAATCGGAAACTCACTCACACACGCGCGCTCTTTCGATTCGGCCGGGATCCTACACTCTTTATAAACTAACACGTGCTCGCTTTCTCTCCGCCACGGAGCTACACGTGGACGGGACTTTATTAACACGTTGACTGCCACGCGTGTTTACAGCGAAATCCTCGTCAGGCCACCCGTGAAACGGCCCGACGAGAACTCCTGCTGTCACCCGAATACGGGTGACGTGGCCTGATGAGAACTTTTGCTGTCACCCGAATACGGGTGACACGGCAGTCAACGTGTTAAAGGTGTTTCAATTAGATCGCAAGATGTTCCAATAAATAACCGAGCCCCCGATAGTCGGTTACTCAGCCGAGCTTGGTCTTTCGCGGGGATTTGTATCACCGGCTCACTCGTTCAATTCCCCTCACACTCACACAGTGTCAGTGAAGTTAGCAGAGCATTTGCCAGCAGATCAAAATTACGTGAGAGTTCTCTTGGCATGCAGTTGAGTTCTATAGTTCTTGATGGTTTTTAGCAATAGTTCTGGTGATTTTGTCCAAAAAAGTGATTGATAAAATGCCCTGCTAACTTCCCGTAGCAGATCATTTTGCAGAAAACCATAAATTAACGGGAGTTCTTCGTACATGCGGATGAATTCTATAGTTCCTGATAAATTTGAGCAATAGTTCTGGTGATTTTGCGAAAAAAAAGTGACGGAATTTTTTTTGTGTATCTTCCGATAGAAATATGCTGATGGATAGGCGTGAATTCTGGGTGCTATTTGTGTGCGATATTATCGTTTTGGTAATGTGTGATGGATTTGAGAATAGTTCTGGCTTCCAGCTATTGTAAATAATTGACATAATTGTTTATTAATATCTCAACTATACAAGGGTGCTCTGCTGATGGGTAGACGTCAGTTCCAGGTGCTTTCTGTGTAAGATATTATAGTTTTGGTATTGTTTGATGTATTCGAGAATAGTTCTGGCTTCCAGATATTTTCAAATAATGGTTAAAAATGTTTATCAGCATCTCAACTATACAAGTGTGCTCTGCTGATGAATAGGGATGAGTTCTGGGTGCATTTCGTGTCGGATAATATAGTTTAGGTATTGTTTGATATATTTGAGAATAGTTCCGGGTTCCAGCTATTTTCAAATAAATGTAAAAAATGTTTATTAATATCTCAACTATACGAGTGTGGTCTGCTGATGTATGGGCGTGAGTTTCAGGTCCTTGTTGGGTGAGATATTATACTTTAGGTATTGTTTGATGTATTTAAGAATAGTTCTGTCTTCGAGCTATATTCAAATAATTGTTAAAAATGTTTATAAATATCTCAACTATACAAGTGTGCTCTGCTGAGGGATAGGCGAGAATTCCAGGTGCTTTTTGGGTGGGATATTATTGTTTTGGTATTGTTTGATGTATTTGAGAATAGTTCTGGCTTCCAGCTAATTTGAAATAATTATTAAAAATGTTTATCAGTATCTCAACTAGACAAGTGTGCTCTGCTGAGGGATAGACATGAGTTCGAGGTGCTTTTTGGGTGGGATATTATTGTTTTGGTATTATTTGATGTATTTGTGATTAGTTCTGGCTTCCAGCTGATTTGAAATGATTATTAAAAATGTTTATCAGTATCTCAACTATACAATGGTGCTCTGCTGATGGATAGGCGTTAGTTCCAGGTGCTTTTAGTGTGAGATATTATAGTTAAGGCATTGTTTGATGTATTTGGGAATAGTTCTGTCTTCCAGCTATTTTCGACTAATTGTTAAAAATGTTTATTAACATCTCAACTATACAAGTATGCTCTGCTGATGGATAGGCGTTAGTTCCAAGTGCTTCTTGTGGGAGATATCATACTTTGGGTATTGTTTGATATATTTGAGAATAGTTCCGACTGCGAGCTATTTTCAAATCAATGTTAAAAATGTTTATAAATATCTCAACTATACAAGGGTGCTCTGCTGAGGGATAGGCATGAGTTCCAGGTGCTTTTTGGGTGGGATATTATTGTTTTGGTACTATTTGATGTATTTGTGTATAGTTCCGTCTTCCAGCTGTTTTCAAATAATTGTTAAAAATGTTTATAAATATCTCAACTATACGAGTGTGCTCTGCTGAGGGATAGGGATGAGTTCCAGGTGCTTTTTGGGTGGGATATTATTGTTTTGGTATTGCTTGATGTATTTGTGAATAGTTCTGGCTTCCAGCTAGTTTAAAATAATTATTAAAAATGTTTATTAGTATCTCAACTATAGAAGTGTGCTCTGCTGAGGGATAGGCATGAATTCCAGGTGCTTTTTGGGTTGAATATTATTGATTTGGTATTGTTTGATGTATTTGAGAATAGTTCTGACTTTCAGCTATTTTCAAATAATTGTTAAAAATGTGTATAAATATCTCAACTATACAAGTGTGCTCTGCTGAGGGATAGGCATGAGTTCCAGGTGCTTTTTGGGTAGGATATTATTGTTTTGATATTATTTGATGTATTTGTGAATAGCTCTGGCTTCCACCTATTTTGAAATAATTATTAAAATTGTTCATTAGTATCTCAAGTATACAAGTGTGCTCTGCTGAGGGATAGGCATGAGTTCCAGGTGCTTTTCGGGCGGGATGTTATTGTTTTGGTATTGTTTGATATACTTGAGAATAGTTTTGTCTTCCAGCTATTTTCAAATAATTGTTAAAAATGTTTATAGATATCTTAACTATACAAGTGTGCTCTGCTGAGGGATAAGCATGATTTCCAGGTGCTTTTTGGGTTGGATATTATTGTTTTGGTACTGTTTGATATATTTGTGAATAGTTCTGGCTTCCAGCTATTTTTAAATAATTGTTGAAAATGTTTATACACTAAGCGCAACAATTAAGGGATCACTATTTTTTCGACGAAAAATAGCCCTTTTTCAAACCACTGTAACTCGGTGAAAAATGGTCGGAGAAAAAATGACAAAAGCATTTTGTAGTGTAAACCTTCGACTTTGATAATCTGATTATAAATAATTTTTTTCGTTTCGTTTAAATAAAGAAATTCGTTGTTAAACAAAACAAAACATAAAATCAAAAAGTAGGCTCAAGTTTGACAAGGTACACGGGGAACAGAATTTTTTTTTCGAAAATATGTTTCGACCATTCGAAAGCTTGTATCTTTCCCAACAATTTGCTTTTTTTTCAATTTCTGTGCGATTTTTTTTATCCAAGTTATCGCAGCTTTACGAAAAAATGCATTTTTCAACTTTGACCGGTCATAACTCTGATCCAAATCATCGCACAGCATCCAAACTGGCATCGTTGGAAAGCTTGAATTTCCCCCTACAAAACTGTTTATTTTTCGTGTTTTTCAGAGGCCGTTTTCAACATTGTAAAACTGATTGTTTAAAAGTGTGTAAAATGCCCATTTTTACCCTTTTTTGTTTATCATATTATAACATTACAACAAATGCAGAGGCACCAAAGGTTTTTGCGTTTTTTTTTAGTTCAGGGTATGTAGAAATACTCCACCAAATAGCAGATCGCTGCCTTTATTCTTTATTCGGGTTGCAACCCCGTTCTTTTGGAGAAAATCGAGATCCGTCAATTTTCACGAAAATCGAGGTTTCCCAGGTATCAGCGCGGGGTGAAATTTCTCAAAAAAAAAAATCAGTAAATTACGAAATTTGGTAGTCAAGGGTTTTCGAGGTTGCTGATTGCGAATCTGGGATAAAAAATGGAAAAATTCAAAATGGCGGATCCAAAATGGCGGATCAAATGCAAAAATTCTTGCAATCGGGCAAAACTCGATGTTTGGGGGTTTTCGAGGTCATTCATTACGGATCTGAGGTTTAAATTGAGGATCGCAAATTCGAATTGAATCAAACTTTGCATTTCGGTTTGCCATATTGGACCCGTCGTTTTTTTTTTTCATTTCTTCGATCTGAGATTCGTAATTAACGATTCCTCAAAACCCGCAGATTACCGAGTTCCATGCGATTCAGATCCATCAGAAAAATTGTAAAACTACCGCCGGCATTCGCGTTATCCAAAGCGTACCACGAGGAGGTTGCACGGTCGGATTTACGCTTCAGGGTGGGGGGGGGGGGGCATTGAAGAGATAAGAACTCTGATCCGGTCAGTTCGAAGTGAGTTTTTATCTCTGAAGTGAGTTCTTATCTCTGCAATGCCTTTTTAGGGGTGGGTAGAAGAGAATATGCACTCATAACATTAAAAAATAAGGAATACAGAGATCAGGACCCCGCGGTTCGTCAATTCCGCAGCATTTAATGACTCCAAACCCTCTCTGTAGGACGGAGAAATATTGCAGAGATCAGGACCCCGCGGTTCGTCAATTCCGCAGCATTTAATGACTGCAAACTCTCTCTGCAATAGGGGGTGAAAAGTGAGGGAGGTAGGACCGCACTAGTAGCGTGTGTTGCCACCTCGGTTGCGGTTCACTGCCAACAATCGATCACGCATATTTATGCACCTTCGCATTGCTGCCTGTGGAATTCGGCGCCAAGTACGAATGAGCGCACGACTTAACTCATTCGTATTGGCGACATTTGGATAATTCCGCCGCGAAGAGCGCCCAACCATAACCCAAACATGCTCTGTGGGGTTCAAGTCGGGGCTGTTCGCCGGATGGTTGAGAGTAACAATCCGATTCTGCTCCATAAATGCACGTGTAAATGCCGCTGTGTGACAACGTGCATTATCTTTCATTAGTCGGAAGCGACCTCTGATCCGCTGCCGAAATGGCACAACATATGGTCTCACGACCTCGTCAACGTATCGTCTTGAATTTAATCCCGGTGCTGGTATGATAACCAACTCAGTTCGCGTATAACGAGTGATCCCCGCCCATACCATTATGGAACCACCGTTAAACATTCGAACAGAGCGCGAACATTGTGGGGCAAAACGTTCGCCACTTCAACGCCAAACTCGTATCCGACCATCATTGCCATAGAGCGTGAATCTCGACTCGTCGGTAAATAACACCCGACCCCATTGACGCGAATTCCAATGTACGTGAGCACGAGCGTAATTCAGTCGAGCCCGTTGATGGTCGCAAGTTAAAAATGGAACGCGATTTGTCCGGTAGGAACGTACGCGAGATTCGCGCAAACGATTCCTCACCGTCGATCGTGAGATGGGCCTTTGAACTACTTGACTCACGATTTGCGGTGTTGTTATGAAATGATTGTGGCATGTACTCTGTACAATCCGCCGATCTTCGCGCGCACTCGTTACTCGCCTCCGTCCTTGCCCCCGTCGTCGCCGATATCGGCCAGTTTGCCGATGTCGAGTACTTACACGGCTGATAACGGACTGGCTCACGCCCATAGATTGAGCGACTGCACGCTGTGATTGGCCTTGCCCCAAAAGAGTTGAAACTCTACTGACCTCAACTTCCGAAAGCTGTCTTCGCACCATGATAAAAATTCAGCCATCCGCGGAACAAACACAAAATTGAGAATAATTGTAAGGTTTGTTACGCAGAAAACTGGAAAGAATGAGTGGATAAAAGATCAAAACGAACAAATATTGTGTGAAACGCACGCAAATGAAGTAGCTGACAAAACAAAAATATTGTAGGTACCTTTGCAATAACGTATGTGTACGTCTGTTGTACGACCTCTGCTTTCATCACACTTTAAGACTAGTAGTTGTCAATCAATGTTTGTGTCAATGAGAGTGACGAGACAAATTTCATAGTTATTCCCCAAAGTACGGGGAAAAAACTCAAGTTCAAAATAAAAAACAAAATTAACAGATCACATATGGCGAACCGAAATGAAGAAATTAAACGAAATCGCATGGAACTCGGTAATCTGCGGGTTTTGAGGGATCGTTAATTACGAATCTCAGGTTGAAGAAATTAAAAAAAACGACGGGTTCAATATGGCGAACCGAAATGCAAAGTTTGATTCAATTCGAATTTGCAATCCTCAATTTAAACTTCAGATCCGTAATGAATGACCTCGAAAACCCCCAAACATCGAGTTTCGCCCGATTGCAAGAATTTTTGCATTTGATCCGCCATTTTGGATCCGCCATTTTGAATTTTACCATTTTTTATCCCAGATTCGCAATCAGCAACCTCGAAAACCCTTGAACACCAAATTTCGTAATTTTCTGATTTTTTTTTTCGAGAAATTTCACCCCGCGCTGATACCTGAGAAACCTCGATTTTCGTGAAAATTGACGGATCTCGATTTTCTCCAAAAGAACGGGGTTGCAACCCGAATAAAGAATGAAGGCAGCGAACTGCTACTTGGTGGAGTATTTCTACATACCCTGAACTAAAAAAAACGGAAAAACCTTTGGTGCCTCTGCATTTGTTGTAATGTTATAACATGATAAACAAAAAAGTGTAGGAATGGGCATTTTACACACTTTTAAACAATCAGTTTTACAATGTTGAAAACGGCTTCTGAAAAATACGAAAAATAAACAGTTTTGTAGGGGGAAATCCAAGCTTTCCAACGATGCTGGTTTGGATGCTGTGCGATGATTTGGACCAGAGTTATGACCGGGCGAAGTTGACAAATGCATTTTTTCGTAAAGCTGCGATAACTTGGCTAAAAAAATCGCACAGAAATTGAAAAAAAACAAAATTGTTGGGAAAGATACAAGCTTTCGAATGGTCGAAACCGATTTTCGAAAAAAAAATTTCTGTTCGCCGTGTACCTTGTCAAACTCGAGCAAATTTTTTTATTTTATGTTTTGTTTTGTTTAACATCGAATTTCTTTATTTAAACGAAACGAAAAAAATTATTTATAATCACATTATCAAAGTGGAAGGTTTACACTACAAATTGCTTTTTTTTTTTAATTTTTTCTCCGACCATTTTTCACCGAGTTACAGCGGTTTGAAAAAGGGCTATTTTTCGTCGAAAAAATAGTGATCCCTTAATTGTTGCGCTTAGTGTAAATATCTCAACTGTACAGGTGTGCTCTGCTGAGGGATAGGCATGAGTTCCAGATGCGTTTTGCGTGGGATATTATTGTTTTGGTATTATTTGATGTATTTGTGAATAGTTCCGGCTTCCAGCTGATTTGAAATGATTATTAAAAATGTTTATCAGTATCTCAACTATACAAGGGTGCTCTGCTGATGGATAGGCGTTAGTTCCAGGTGCTTTTAGGGTGAGATTCTATAGTTTAGGCATTGTTTGATGTATTTAGGAATAGTTCTATCTTCCAGCTATTTTCAAATAATTGTTAAAAATGTATATAAATATCTCAACTATACAAGTGTGCTCTGCTGAGGGATAGGCATGAGTTCCAGGTGCTCTTCGGGTTGGATATTATTGATTTGGTATTGTTTGATGTATGTGAGAATAGTTCTGGCTTCCAGCTGTTTTAAAATAATTATTAAAAATGTTTATTAGTATCTCAACTATAGAAGTGTGCTCTGCTGAGAGATAGGCATGAGTTCCAGGTGCGTTTTGGGTTGGATATTATTGATTTGGTATTGTTTGATGTATTTGAGAATAGTTCTGGCTTCCAGCTATTTAAAAATAATTATTTAAAATGTTTATTAGTATCTCAACTATACAAGTGTGCTCTGCTGAGGGATAGACATGAGTTCCAGGTGCTTTTTGGGCGGGATATTATTGTTTTGGTATTGTTTGATGTACTTGAGAATAGTTCTGTCTTCCGGCTATTTTTAAATAATTGTTAAAAATGTATATAAATATCTCAACTATACAAGTGTGCTCTGCTGAGGGATAGGCATGAGTTCCAGGTGCTTTTTGGGTTGGATATTATTGATTTGGTATTGTTTGATGTATGTGAGAATAGTTCTGGCTTCCAGCTATTTTGAAATAATTATTAAAAATGTTTATTAGTATCTCAACTATAGAAGTGTGCTCTGCTGAGAGATAGGCATGAGTTCCAGGTGCTTTTTGGGTTGGATATTATTGATTTGGTATTGTTTGATGTATTTGAGAATAGTTCTGGCTTCCAGCTATTTTCAAATAATTGTTAAAAATGTATATAAATATCTCAACTATACAAGTGTGCTCTGCTGAGGGATAGGCATGAGTTCTAGGTGCTGTTTGGGGGGGATATTATTGTTTTAGTATTGTTTGATGTATTTGTGAATAGTTCTGGCTTCCAGCTATTTTAAAATAATTATTTAAAATGTTTATTAGTATCTCAACTATACAAGTGTGCTCTGCTGAGGGATAGACATGAGTTCCAGGTGCTTTTTGGGCGGGATATTATTGTTTTGGTATTGTTTGATGTACTTGAGAATAGTTCTGTCTTCCAGCTATTTTGAAATAATTGTTAAAAATGTTTATAAATATCTCAACTATACAAGTGTGCTCTGCTGAGGGATAGACATGAGTTCCAGGTGCTTTTTGGGTGGGACATTATTGTTTTGGTATTGTTTGATGTATTTGTGAATAGTTCTGGCTTCCAGCTATTTTGAAATACTTATTATAAATGTTTACTAGTATCTCAACTATACAAGTGTGCTCTGCTGAGGGAGAGGCATGAGTTCCAGGTGCTTTTGGGATGGATATTATTGATTTGGTATTATTTGATGTATTTGAGAATAGTTCTGGCTTCCAGCTATTTTCAAATAATAATTAAATTTTTTTATTAGTATCTCAACTATACAAGTGTGCTCTGCTGAGGGATAGGCATGAGTTGCAGATGCTTTTTGGGCAGGATATTATTGTTTTGGTATTGTTAGATGTACTTGAGAATAGTCCTGTCTTCCAGCTATTTTCAAATAATTGTTAAAATGTTTATTAGTATCTCAACTATACAAGTGTGCTCTGCTGAGGGATAGACATGAGTTCCAGGTGCTTTTTGGGCGGGATATTATTGTTTTGGTATTGTTTGATGTACTTGAGAATAGTTCTGACTTCCAGCTATTTTGAAATAATTGTTAAAAATGTTTATAAATATCTCAACTATACAAGTGTGCTCTGCTGAGGGATAGACATGAGTTCCAGGTGCTTTTTGGGTGGGATATTATTGTTTTGGTATTGTTTGATGTATTTGTGAATAGTTCCGGCTTCCAGCTATTTTGAAATACTTATTATAAATGTTTATTAGTATCTCAACTATACAAGTGTGCTCTGCTGAGGGAGAGGCATGAGTTCCAGGTGCTTTTCGGATGGATATTATTGATTTGGTATTATTTGATGTATTTGAGAATAGTTCTGGCTTCCAGCTATTTTCAAATAATAATTAAATTTTTTTATTAGTATCTCAACTATACAAGTGTGCTCTGCTGAGGGATAGGCATGAGTTGCAGATGCTTTTTGGGCAGGATATGATTGTTTTGGTATTGCTAGATGTACTTGAGAATAGTCCTGTCTTCCAGCTATTTTCAAATAATTGTTAAAAATGTTTATAAATATCTCAACTATACAAGCGTGCTCTGCTGAGGGATAGGCATGAGTTCCAGGTGCTTTTTGAGTGGGATATTATTGTTTTGGTATTGTTTGATGTACTTGAGAATAGTTCTGTCTTCCAGCTATTTTGAAATAATTGTTAAAAATGTTTATAAATATCTCAACTATACAAGTGTGCTCTGCTGAGGGATAGACATGAGTTCCAGGTGCTTTTTGGGTGGGATATTATCGTTTTGGTATTGTTTGATGTATTTGTGAATAGTTCTGGCTTCCAGCTATTTTGAAATACTTATTTTGAATGTTTATTAGTATCTCAACTATACAAGTGTGCTCTGCTGAGGGAGAGGCATGAGTTCCCGGTGCTTTTGGGATGGATATTATTGATGTGGTATTATTTGATGTATTTGAGAATAGTTCTGGCTTCCAGCTATTTTCAAATAATAATTAACTTTTTTTATTAGTATCTAAACTATACAAGTGTGCTCTGCTGAGGGATAGGCATGAGTTGCAGATGCTTTTTGGGCAGGATATTATTGGTTTGGTATTGTTAGATGTACTCGAGAATAGTCCTGTCTTCCAGCTATTTTCAAATAATTGTTAAAAATGTTTATAAATATCTCAACTATACAAGCGTGCTCTGCTGAGGGATAGGCATGAGTTCCAGGTGCTTTTTGAGTGGGATATTATTGTTTTGGTATTATTTTATGTATTTTCGAATAGTTCTGGCTTCCAGCTATTTTGAAATAATTATTTAAAATGTTTATAAATATCTCAACTATACAAGTATGCTCTGCTGAGGGATAGGCATAAGTTCCAGGTGCTTTTTGGGTGGGATATTATTGTTTTGGTATTGTTTGATGTATTTGTGAATAGTTCTGGCTTCCAGCTATTTTGAAATAATTATTAAAAATGTTTATTATTATCTTAACTATCGAAGTGTGCTCTGCCGAGGGATAGGCATGAGTTCCAGGTGCTCTTTGGGTTGGATATTATTGATTTTGTATTGTTTGATGTCTTTGAGAATAGTTCTGACTTCCAGCTATTTTCAAATAATTTTTAAAAATGTGTATAAATATCTCAACTATACAAGTGTGCTCTGCTGAGGGATAGGCATGAGTTCCAGGTGCTTTTTGGGTGGAATATTATTGTTTTGGTATTATTTGATGCATTTGTGAATAGTTCTGGCTACCAGCTAATTTGAAAAAATTATTAAAAATGTTTATTTGCATCTCAACTATACAAGTGTGCTCTGCTGAGGGATAGTCATGAGTTCCAGGTGCTGTTTGGGTGGGATATTATTGTTTTGGTATTATTTGATGTATTTGTGAATAGTTCTGGCTTCCAGCTATTTTGAAATAATTATTAAAAATGTTTATCAGTATCTCAACTATACAAGGGTGCTCTGCTGGTCGATAGGTGTTAGTTCCAGGTGCTTTCAGTGTGAGGTATTATAGTTTAGGCATTGTATGATGGATTTGGGAATAGTTCTGGCTTTCAGCTGTTTCCAAATAATTGATAAAATCGTTTATTAATATCCCAACTATAGAAGTATGCTCTGCTAATGGATTGGCGCCGATCCATCAGCAGAGCAGACTTGTATACTTGAGATATCAATAAACATTTCGAACAATTATCTGAAAATAGCTGGAAGACAGAACTATTCTTGAATACATCAAAGAATACTTAAAGTATAATATCTTACACAAAAAGCACCTGGAACTCACGCCCATCCGTCAGCAGAGCACACGTGTCTAGTTGAGATATTAATAAACATTTTTAACATTTATTTGAAAATAGCTAGAAGCCGGAGCTAATCTCAAATATATCAAACACTACCTAAATTATAATATCTCATACAAAAAGCACCAGGAACTATCGCCTATCCATCAGCAGAGCACACTTGTATAGTTGAGATATTAATAAACATTCTTTAATATTATTTCAAAATAGCTGGCAGACCGAACAATTCACAATTATCACAAACAAAACCCAAACTATAATATCCCACACAAAAAGCACATAGAACTCTCGCGTATCCATCAGCAGAGCACCCTTGTATAGTTGAGACACTGATAAACATTTTTAATAATTATTTCAAAAGAGCTGGAAGTCAGAACTATTCACAAATACATCAAACAATACCAAAACAATAATATCCCACCCAAACAGCACCTGAAACTCTTGCCTATCCCTCAGCAGAGCACACTTGTATAGTTAAGATATTAATAAACATTCTTAAATATTATTTGAAAATAGCTGGCAGACAGAACAATTCACAATTACAACAAACAAAACCGAAACTATAATATCCCACATAAAAAGCACCTAGAACTCTCGCTTATCCATCAGCAGAGCACCCTTGTATAGTTGAGACACTGATAATCATTTTTAATAATTATTTCAAAATAGCTGGAAGCCAGAACTATTCACAAATACATCAAACAATACCAAAACAATAATTTCCCACCCAAAAAGCACCTGGAACTCTCGCCTATCCCTCAGCATATTTCTATAGGAAGATACACAAAAAAAATTCCGTCACTTTTTTTGGCAAAATCAGCAGAACTATTGCTAAAATTTATCAGGAACTATAGAACTCATCCGCATTCACAAAGAACTCCCGGCAATTTATGGTTTTCTGCAAAATGATCTGCTACGGGAAGTTAGCAGAGCATTTTATCATTCACCTTTTTTGGACAAATTCACCAGAACTATTGCTCAAAACCATCAAGAACTATAGAACTCAACTGCTTGCCAAGAGAACTCTCACTTAATTTTGATCTGCTGGCAAATGCTCTGCTAACTTCACGGACACACTCACACACACGTACCGCAACCCGTTCGCGATTCTTCTCTTCGAGTTTTCACGAATAATTACTAATCAAAAATTGGAGATTCTCGCGTACGGCCACGATTTTAATTACTTAATTTACCCGCGCACCGAGAGCACGGGAAAATAGGAAGTAATTATTAGGCGATTCTTCCAAAACGTGGAAAAGTCGTCACCGCGACCGCGTTTTCTCGCGATTCTTATGAAGGAAACTTCGCCGTTAAATTGTCCCGGGTTCGAAAGAACGACTAAAGTTACAGAGACTCAATCGATTTGACTGGGAAAATTCGATCGCGACCCACCGACCAAACGGGAAAGTGGCTGGAAAATATAACTCACGGCTACCATTCCGACAGTGCGATTAGACGTCCTCTTCGCTCGATACTTCACGAAAATTTCCTCGAATTCCGTGTCGCGAGCAGAGCAGTGGACTCTCCCTCCCGCCCCTCTACTTGCTTCGAATATTTCCCCGATGATTGACAGGTCCGTCTCCGGAGATCTCAACGCGAGCGTGAGACGGGGCACCGAGTGAATATTTCTTTCTTTTATTGAAAAAGGCTACTCGGCTTTAACGACGCCCTATACGCCTGGCTCGCTATTTTACCATGGTTTTGAGGGAATTGGTGACGTAACATGTCGAGAAAACATTCCACAGCGGGAATTGGCGATGACATAAATTTGATGACGGGAGAATGGTAATTTTTCATACTGCCCTGGTTTTTGGAAGGAGAGGCGCGCGCGCGAGAACAATGGAATATTCGTTCTCGAAAATTCCAGCGTTTTAACGGATTTTATTCGCTGACTTCTTCCCTCTTTCCTTTTGTGTTGAATTTTTCGTCCAAGCCTTGGCCTTGAGAGCTGCTTGAGACAAGTGTATGAGCCTTGCTCGAAATACGCTGATGCTACCCGATATCTTGTCCTCCTTGTCTCTTTGATCGCATCTCCTTGGACTTTCGACGGTTCGATAATTCGATCTTTCCTTCCCCTCTCCCTTTACTCCAGGATTCCCGAATGGCTCATGGAACAAACGTGGTCGCGGGGCGCAATCAATAATCAAATTCTTAACATTGAATGCCCTAGGAAAACATTGCGGGAGCGTAGCGTGGCCGAAGTGTTGAGCGGAGAGAGATAGGAAGCCTTCCTTTTACTTTTTCTTTATTTCAAGGGACGGTGCTAGAAAACACCGTCGCAGTTTACATCAAGGATAGTATCCTTAAGGTGAAAGAATCATAATGCACAATTTAAAGTCTGCTCACTGATTACTAATCAGTGTGCAGACCGCCTTTAGTGGTATCTAACAACGAAAACGCGTGGGAATTGTTTTATTGTGCTAATTCTTTATATTTTGGTGAATAATTATTTAATTGTGCAGCCTCATGTACACTTGGGAACCTAATAAGTTTGACGTTTTTAGCATTTTTTAAACCGCTGTGTCCAAAAGTTAAATTTACTCAATCAGCTCTGGTTTTGGGGTGTGGCACGTTTGACTGTTTCATGTCTCATCTGCAGATTTATCTATTTATTTGTATCAGATATAGTTTCATACAAAGTTGAATTCCCGTAATATTGAAGTAATCATGTTCAGAAATTAGAAATATTATACATAACAAGAATTAAAATCAGAATTTTATGATGACGAAGCAACTATGAAAATGATAAATACATACTTTTTTTATGAATAACTGACCACCTATTTTCTAGAAAGGAATATCTTTTTACAGTATTAGATAAAGTAAGGGTTTTTAATAATAACACAATAATCTGCTGTCCGACGCTTATCATGGCATTTGAGCTGGTGACTGAAATACGCAGGATATGCTATGATTTTACAAATGCAGTAATAGGTTTCGTTTATTATTTTGAAGTTTATTCGTAAAAATTCAGATAACTTTTATACATTTTTTAAAGGTTAAAAAAGAACGCCATATAATTTTAAAAAACCCGAGAAAACATTGTTGTTTTCTTTACGTTATAAAAGGTTATGGTTTAACTTACGAATAATAATTATTAGTTTGAATTCAAACAGTGGTTTTATTGTGATTTTTCAATGATCAAGCACAATGTACGTATTGTGCAGGTGTACAGGAAATATTGTACACCGAATTGTTGAACCTCATGAACTATCTTAGTGAAAACGTTTTTTTTTTATTTTTTAAATCACATTACTATAATGAGAAATTGATATCACCATTGTAGAAAAATACAACTTAGGAACCGCCCAAGTACACTGGAAATGCCGTTCAAGGTCTTGGCGTGCATGGTTGAAAAGAAAAAGGCTCGGGAAGACATAGAATTTTCGGGTCCTCACCATCCGCATAAATAATTATTGCGACATAAAATAGACATTTCTTGACATTTCACCATCGTATAGATGTCAGTCAGCGACCAAAATTTATTTGATGTGATCTGAATAGATGTTTGATGAAGTAGAACTTTCATACTTTAATCTAACTTTGGATAAAGTTCCGAAAAACTCCTCCCTCTTATCGAGCTAAAATTTTGTACAGACCTTCCTTTTGATATTCTAAGAGATCTCAGTAAAGGATTTTTTTCGACTAGTAATGGTTTTCGCGATATTAAATTTCGAAAGTTATTTATTTTCAATGCTCCGACTATACAGGGTGTCCCTCTTATCTCTGCCACCGGGAATAACTCGGCAATTATCGACGTCACAAAAAAATGATCCAGACAAAAGTTGTACGGTGTGAAGGGGACCATCAAATGCGACAATTTTTTTTTATTTCGGTGGAGGCGCTGATGCACAGTGAAGGTCACCTCCACTTTTTAAAATGGAATGGTACATTTTTTCCTACCATTTTGTGGAGCACCTCAAGCAGCATAAAAAACAGGAGGTCAAAGTCGTTCACGGTCATTCAAGGTCAGTATCTATAATACAAATCTAAATATCTTGGATCACTACCAAATATTTGGTAGTGATGCAAGATATTTACATCTGTATTTCATTTTAATAGGTGACCTTAAATTACATTGAACGACTTCAACCCCCTAATGTTATTTATGCGGCTTGAAGTGCTCCACAACGTAGTTGAAAAAAATATCACATTCCATTTAACAAAAAGTGAAGGTGACCTTCACTGTGCGTCAGTGTCTACACTGAAATGAAAAAAAAAATGTTCGTATTTGCCGGCCCCCTTCACACCATACAACTTTCGTCTGGAACAGTGTTTTGTGACGTCGATAATTACCGAATTATTTCGGGTGGCAGAGATAAGAGGGACACCCGGTATATACATATACCGAAGAGGCTCAGGCCTGGCTATACCTATATATGTGATCGCGCTCTACGCTTTGTGCGGATCTTCGTCTAGGGAAATGAAATGTAAAACATTTGCTGCAAGATCCATTTTCAGATCTATTAACGGACATAAAGCGCGCTTATCCAGGTAAGTGAAGTGTTTTAGGTCTCCCACAGACAAACCCAAAAAGAATTTTGAGCGAGACTTGCGCCTAACCTCGCGCTACCCGCCTCGCACGAGTACGGGCAACTTCGCCCGATACACGCGCACGCCTACCGTTAAGCTACCCGACGTGCACGCATCGCTGGGGCGGCTCACCGAAGTACCGCGGCTCGCCACTAGATGGAGACGAGCCCAGCGCTTCTCGTCAGTGGCGAGCGCCGAGAACTTGAATATAAGGAGCCGCTGCGCGAAGCAAAGACAAGAAGAGCAACTCACAGCTGTCGGGCTTTCACGTCAGACACTGGAGCTACAACACGTCGAGGCAATTATTGCCAGACGCTTCTCTCTTTCTCCTTTTGCTACCCTCGACTGCACACTCATGCGTCGAGGCCAAAAATCTTCTGCCAGGAGTAAAGCGAACAACCACTGTGCCGCAACTGTACTGGAGCGAGGCACCGCGAGCCAGCAAATTGTATCTTTTCGACGACAATAATAATAAAAATGACCATGCTTTTACGCTGCACATCCGCTGTTTGATCATTTCGAGACCTGCCCCAGCGCTGCGCCTACACTACTCTAAGTTTCGCGAGCTATCCGAACATTTGGTCCTTCGAGCCGGATCTGAGATATCATTATCTCGAATCACGCAGCCAGCAGCATGGGGTATACCTTCGAGTCGCTTCTTCACAGCCAACAAGAGCTTCACGGCAGAGTCGCACGCATAATCGACAACTTGAAGAAGCTCGGCCAGAAGAACATCACCAGCGGAGCAGTTAAGGCTAGGTTAACGTGCCTTGACAGCTACTGGGAAAAATTCGAGGCACAACACGAGATCCTGACAACAGAGTTCGCTTCGCAGCTCGTTCAGCACGAGTACTTGAGGAAGGATTTCCAAGCAATCATGGAGGACACTTATTACCTGCAGAAGTCAACTCTTCTCGACTGGGACGCCGCCCCAGAACCAAGACCCGAGCCGGTAGCTACACCTCGCTCTTTCTTGCCTCGCATCGAGCTGCCAACATTCGGCGGCCGATACGAGGAATGGGTAGCCTTCAAGGGCCTCTTTACATCGATCATCCAGAAAGATCAGCACCTCACTAACGTAGAGAAACTGCACTACTTGAAGACCAGCCTCAAGGGAGAAGCAAAAACCCTCGTGAGCGACCTCCAGAACACCGGAGACAACTACGAGCGGGCTTGGGAACATCTGGAGAACCGCTACGCAAATAAAAGGCGACTTGTGCGGACAAGCTTGTCCAAGCTAGTCTCCCTCCAAAGAATGAAATCGGAGTCAGCGGACGAACTCAAACGGATCTTTCATGTCATGACCACGACCATCAGCAGTCTTGAGAGCATAGGCAGGCCAGTTTTCAAAACAGAAGATCTTCTTCTCTTCATCATCGTCGAACTATTCGACAGCAGCACAAGAAGAGAATGGGAAGGAACCATCGACAACTCAACAGATCTTCCCACTTACGCTCAGCTGAAAGCTTTTTTGGAACGGCGCATTCACATCATCGAGGCCTTACAACCCTCTCGATCTGGGAACGCTCAAAAACCGGCAGAGAGAACCTCGACACGCTCCTTTGCTACTCTTCAACACACGAAGAAGCGCGAGTCCTGCCTCAGCTGCAAAAGGGACCACTTTGTGATGTTCTGCGAGGAGTACCGCAAGAAAAACCCACAGCAGCGGCTACAGCTGATTCAGCAGTCCAACCACTGCACAAACTGCTTGGGTTCGCACGCCCTAGCTAATTGTCCATCCGTGCGGGTGTGTACAATTTGCTCAGCGAAACATCATACCTCGCTACATGATGTCTTCACACCAGCGGGTACGAGTTCCAGCACTCTACTCGCACAGCCAAGCGAAACGGGTCAGCGATCCGTACTGTTGGCTACAGTACGGGTCAACGTCTTGGATCGATTCGGCAATCCTCACCAAGCGAGAGCCTTGATCGACCAAGGATCCGAGACCAGCCTTATTACCGAAAGGCTGGCACAGCGCTTGCAGCTCCCCCGCTCAAAAGCACCCATCGACGTATGTGGTGTTGGAGGAGTCTGCACAGGCACAGCGAGGGGTCGCGTCCAGTTGAGTGTCACTGCTACACAAACCAACGCGAACCTAACCACGCCTGCGTTGGTGTTGCCAAAGGCAACACTGTACGCACAAGCCCCCAGGATCTTCCAACGCAACTGGAACCATATCCGGGGACTTAAACTCGCAGACCCCTACTTCGAGGACAACGATCAAATCGATCTGCTACTCGGAGTAGACGCTTACGCCGCCATAATCAGGAGAGGATTGCGCACCGGCCGCAAGCATCAGCCCATAGCTCAAGCAACGAGTTTCGGTTGGATCCTCTCCGGCATTACGGGGCGCGGCAACCCCACTCCGCAAGTACAGAACAACCTGTGCTCATTGGCCGACCCCCTTCCAGCTCTAGTCCAGCGATTTTGGATACAAGAAGAGGGTCCGCGAGTCCCTCAGCCACTAACGCCCGACGAGCAGGAGTGCGAGGAACATTTCGCCAGTACACACACGCGAACACCAGACGGACGATACTGTGTACGACTCCCACTCAAGGGAGAGCTACCAGATCTCACCTACACCCGAAACACAGCCATGCGCGTACTAGCACACAACGAGCGAAGATTCTCTCAGCATTCGGAACTCCGGGAAGCGTACAGAGAGTTTCTTCACACGTACGAAGGCATGGGGCACATGGAGCCAGCAAAGGACACCACGGGCAGTCAGATTTGCTACCTGCCTCACCACGGGGTATGGCGACACTCCAGCACAACAACACGACTCCGAGTAGTCTTCAACGGATCCTGTCGTAGCACGCAGGGATACTCCTTGAACGACTATCTACACGCGGGTCGAAATTTACTACCAACGCTGTCCGACATTCTCCTGAAATGGCGCACGCACAAGTGGGTTATCGCAGCCGACATCGAGAAGATGTACCGGCAAATTATGGTACACCCGGACGACAGAAACCTGCAAAGGATTCTATGGCGAACTACGCCATCGCAGCCCATTCAGGAATATCGGCTCAGCACAGTCACATACGGACTCGCATGTGCTCCTTTCCTCGCAATTCGGACGCTTCATCAACTCGCGGTCGACGAAGGCAGTCGCTTCCCCAGAGCCAAGCAAGTGCTCCTGCGGGACGTATACGTCGATGATGTCTTGTCCGGAGCGGACACCATCGCTGAGCTGAAGCAGCTTCAAGAGGAAACACGCGACCTGTGCATGGCGGGCGGATTTCCCTTGAAAAAATGGGTCACCAACGCAAAGGAACTGGAGAGGCAGATCCCAATTGACGACTGAACTACAACCACGCACAAGACTCTGTCAGAAGCGGAAGACGGAAACTTGACCCTAGGCCTCCTGTGGAATCGACAGACTGACAGCTTCTCATTCAGCATCAAACCGAGCAGTCACGATCAAGTGACGAAGAGAAGCCTACTCGCTCAAGCCGCACAGCTGTTCGATCCACTTGGGTGGCTCACACCAGTATCCACCAAAGCAAAGATTGCCATTCAGTCAACCTGGCTGCTTAATCTTCAATGGGATGAACCTCTGCCTCACAACCTAGCACAAGACTGGACACAGTTCCACGACGAATGGTCCGAATTACCGAAAGCGCGAATTTCGCGACTCGTTCCCACTCGACAAACCGAGCAGAAAAAGGAGTTTCACGGATTTGCCGACGCATCCGAGCGCGCCTTCGCAGCAGTTCTCTATCTACGCTCCGAGGACAGAAACGGGAGCATCACAACTTCACTCATCACAGCGAAGAGTCGGGTCGCCCCGTTAAAACAAGTCTCTATACCTCGCTTAGAGCTCTGCGCCGCACACCTGCTCTGCACCCTAGTCCAACACGCGAAAGAGGTCCTAGATGCGACAACCATCCCCACATATCTGTGGTCGGACTCCACGGTAGTTCTGGGATGGATCCAGGGCCATCCGACGCGCTGGAAGACGTACGTCGCCAACCGGGTTGCAGAAATTCAACGCCTGACTTCAGATGCAACCTGGGGTCACATTCCTGGCGAGCTCAATCCCGCCGACTGCGCATCGAGGGGATTAACACCGAAGGAGCTTCTGGTTCATCCGCTGTGGTGGACAGGGCCGTCAGCTCTCCCGAGTCCAGTCGAAACAGCGAGTCATGCCTCAGTCGACTTACCCGAGGCTAGAGTAACGTCCATGGCTACAGCCATCAACAAGGCACCTCCTGCGCAACATCGAGTGCTGGAACGAGCATCCTCGTACGTGAGACTCATCCGAGTCACCGCATGGTGCAAGCGTTGGCTATCCAAGACCAACAAGGAACCAACACTCACGTCCGAGGAGATGCAAGCAGCAGAATTCCATCTCATCAAACAAACCCAAGCCGAAGCATTTGAGAAGGAGCTCCAACAGCTACGCCACTCTGAGACGCTACCAGCCAAGAGTCAGATATCAAGCCTTACGCCCTTCATCGACCAGGATGAAATCCTGCGGGTTGGGGGAAGACTCAAGCACTCGCTTCTGGCTTGGGACGAGAAGCATCCGATCCTGCTACCGGCTGACTCCAAATTCACCCGGCTACTCATCGAAGCCGTCCATAAACGGTGCCTACACGGGGGAGTCCAATTAACCCTGAGTCATCTGCGACAACGATTCTGGATTCCGCGGGCACGCGCGCTCATCAAGAAGTGCATTCACCAATGTACGCCATGCGTGCGATGGCGGGCGGCACCAGCACAACAGCGGATGGCGGAGCTACCACCATCACGCGTTCGTCCATCACGGCCCTTCCAGCACACCGGAGTCGACTACGCCGGACCCGTCATGCTCCGAACTGCTCGAGGACGAGGGCACAAAGCAAACAAGGCATTCCTCGTCATCTTCGTTTGCCTAGTTACCAAGGCAGTTCACCTCGACGTAGCATCAGACTATTCCGCGAAGGCCTTCCTGGCAGCTACAACGCTTCATAGCAAGAAGAGGGATGTGCTCCGCTATCTACAGCGACCGAGGCACAACTTTCACCGGTGCCGACTCCGAGCTTCGAAGACTCTTCGCCGACCAAAGCCGCCAAGCTACACTCGTCCTTGACTACGCAGCTGAAAAAGGCATTAAGTGGTGCTTTAACCCACCAGCAGCCCCACACTTCGGAGGCATCTGGGAGGCAGCCGTCAAGTCAACAAAACACCACTTACGACGTGTGATCGGCGAAGCAACCTTGACTTATGAGGAGATGGCAACACTCCTCGCTCAAGTCGAAGCATGCCTCAATTCGCGACCGCTATGTCGTCTGACGGACGACCCAAACGACAACAGCGCTCTCACACCCGGCCACTTTCTGGTGGGATCAGCCTTAACCGCGATACCAGAGCCATCACTACTCTCCATCGACCCCAGCCGCCTCTCACGCTGGCAGCTCATATCTCAAATGAGAGAGGCGTTTTGGAAGCGATGGGCACAGGAATACATACAAAGTCTTCTACCACGCACCAAGTGGCGCGACACTTCAGCGGATCTCCAGATTGGACAACTATGTCTCATCAGGGACGAGGCAACACCACCAGCAAGGTGGCCGTTAGCCAAAATCATCGAGCTCCATCCAGGAAGCGACGGCCACATCAGAGTTGTTACGCTGAAAACAGCAACAACAAAACTAACGCGACCGGTAGTGAAGCTGGTTAAGCTTCCAGTCACCGCCGACGACAACCAGCAATCAGATCACCAAGTTCATGGTGAGGCGGGCGGAATGAGCGAGACTTGCGCCTAACCTCGCGCTACCCGCCTCGCACGAGTACGGGCAACTTCGCCCGATACACGCGCACGCCTACCGTTAAGCTACCCGACGTGCACGCATCGCTGGGGCGGCTCACCGAAGTACCGCGGCTCGCCACTAGATGGAGACGAGCCCAGCGCTTCTCGTCAGTGGCGAGCGCCGAGAACTTGAATATAAGGAGCCGCTGCGCGAAGCAAAGACAAGAAGAGCAACTCACAGCTGTCGGGCTTTCACGTCAGACACTGGAGCTACAACACGTCGAGGCAATTATTGCCAGACGCTTCTCTCTTTCTCCTTTTGCTACCCTCGACTGCACACTCATGCGTCGAGGCCAAAAATCTTCTGCCAGGAGTAAAGCGAACAACCACTGTGCCGCAACTGTACTGGAGCGAGGCACCGCGAGCCAGCAAATTGTATCTTTTCGACGACAATAATAATAAAAATGACCATGCTTTTACGCTGCACATCCGCTGTTTGATCATTTCGAGACCTGCCCCAGCGCTGCGCCTACACTACTCTAAGTTTCGCGAGCTATCCGAACAAATTTCAACTACAAAAAAAACACATTCTTTTTATAAACACATAAAATGTCGAGTAAAAAAACAAAAAAATCCAAATATTATCAAAACTCAATACAAATGTTAACTACAAGAAGAAGTGTCGCGTTTGACGTTATTCTTTCTTTCTTTTAGTCAGAACGCACATAATCGTACGCGTGCGAGAAGCAAGAGAGTCTGCTACTTCTATTTTTTACCGCAACCAACAATGTAAGGGTTCGATAATACCTACCAAAATTGTATTGCTTCTCACACTCGTGCGAAGATGTGCTCGTTCCGTGTTTATTAACTCCGCACAATGGTAAATGCACATGGATTCGTGTGACGAGCCGCTCTGCTTGACAGAAGTTATCAACGTTTTCCGGTCGGAGCCTCGAGCCCTATCATGAGAATTGGCAAGGCGACGCAGTAAAGATCGAAAATATTCAATTTTTATTGCTTTCCAAAAGAAACAAAACTTTCGTAAACTAGACAGAAAATAGTCACCTTCTTTGTGCCCAAATTGAGAGAGTAGCTCCATTGGCAAAAATATCTCGCCCTTATAAAATCCCGATGACCCAACGACAAGTGGGCAGTCTCGCCGAAATGTTTAATGCCGATACACTGTCCGAAATTCGGGTCTTCTGTAGAAGAGTATGATTCGGCAGAACTCTTAAAGTTAAACTTATATTGTTTTATAAAGGGTCAAACAACCAAACATTTTGAAGTATCATTTATTGTTATTCCGCAGCCGGGTCTTCTGAAGACGAGTGCGACAATACGTGTGTGTGTTTAAGGGGCTATACCAGTGTGACACTTTTAAAAAATCGACTTTTTTTGCATTTTTCGCCAGTTTATACTTTCCCATATAAACCGTATCCCTATCATTTCATAACCGTATCCCTATCATTTTATAAGGCCGTATCCCTATCATTTTATCTTGCAAACATCGATAGTTAAATCTTTAAACGCGTTTCTTTCGAAATGAGATTTTTCAAATTTGCTGTCATTGTAACTCAAAGAGAAATTATCCGATTGACTTGTAATTTGAACTGAGTACTCTTGAATATATTTACTCTACAATGACGTAGGATATTTTTGATTGGATGAAAAGTGACGATTAGGAATCGGAAAAAACGATCATTTTATAGGCAAGAAAACATATTTTTTCATAACGATGCCATTTTGTTAGATATTGTAGACTTCAGGTTTCAGCTACTCAATCGGCCGGAATCATGTCAGCAGTGGAGGAACTTCTTTTGCGCCTCCAAACGCAGCGCATAAGTCGCTTGGATCTCAATATTTTTCTATGAAAAAATTATGTAATATAGGTTAAATATAGCCAAATATATTCTTAATTTTCCGAACCATTTAATTGAGTACTTTTCTTTAACAAAAATCCCGAAAATCACCCAAATTTTCAGCGTTCACACTGGTGTAGCCTCTTGATAGAAATTGTCAACGAAAACAAGAGTACGAACTTGTAAAGCGACGACACCGCTCCAGATACCCTAAGGTATTTACCATTTTATATGTACTCGGAATGTACCGGACTATTACTTATCAAGCGTTAATTAAACTATTGTGTGGCTCAAGATACTGAAGTCCCTCCATTTCCAATTTCCTAAATTCGGAAAAGAAACAAGAACTCTCGAGGTCTCACAGCAAACGTTTCCACATAATTATTATCCCGAAGAGCACTCGTGACATTAGGGTAGTAATCAGAGTAGAGCGTGTACCACTCGACGCTTACAAATCTATGAAAATATGTACGAAAAACACAGGGTGGGCAGAATGCAGTCCGTAGTTTAAAAAAACCACTGGATGGCCCCCAGACCGAGTAGATGGGTGGGGCAGGTGCCGTTAGGTCGGGGGAACAATACCGTTCTCATCAATCACCATGCCGTGGTCGCGTGAGCACCGAGGTTTTGTTGTGGAGATGTTCTTTAAAATGGGGAGAGTGTTGTGGCTACACAGAGGGCTTTTCGGATCCGGTTATTGTGAGATGTTAGAGAACCTTTGCGCCCCAAAATAGAAGAGTATGGCAAGGAACACGATACAGAAGCCTTCTGGCTGCAACAAGATGGGGCCATGGCCCATACCGCCCGTTGTTCACGCGAAATTTTGCAAGAGGTCTTTCCCGATCACCTGATCTCTTTGTGGGGGGATGTTCCATGGCCTCCTCGCTCCCCCGATTCGACCTCGTGTGACTTTTTTCTGTGGGGATACGTCAAAGCTGAGGTATACAAACTTCGACCTCGAACCCTTAAAGCTCTGAAGCAGGCGATTGAGGTCGTCATCGCTGGAATTCCGCAAGATATGCTGGGAAGAGTGGCCGAAAACTTATTTGAAAGGCTCAATATGTGTATTGCTCGCCAAGGCCGCCACGAAAACTTTTTTTATGTACCTTGAAGTGTTTTTTTCAACTCACCCTTCTAATCAGGGACTGCATTCTGCCCCACTCTGCATATATATATATTCTGAACGTCTTCGGACGTAACAGAACATTTTGGTGACAGCGATGGGATATGCTGAACGGTTCTTTTATTTTGTGAAATTTTTTTTTTTTTAATTGAACTTTTATTTGGAAAGAAAACGATAACAATAAAAATTAAAAAATGTCAAACGCCGAAGTGATTGGAAATCTTACTCACCATCAGAACATCACTGATGCAATGTTAACAAGTATGGGCGAATGTTTGGCACTCCTACAAGCACTTTTTCACGTGCCAAATTTTAATGGCATAAAAATAGCTCTAAAAACATTTATTCAAGATGTAGAAAGTGGACATACGTTTGTTCATGATGGCTTACTTCAACGGAGTCCTTCTTCAAAGGAGTCCTTCTCCAAAGGAGTCTCTTCAAAATAAAAAGAAACCGCTCGCGATGCAGTCGCTGATAACGAGATCAAATCAATTGAAAGTTTATCGAATGCTTTTGTTAAATCGTCACGCTTTTATTCCAGGTTCTACTCTTTGCAGGATTTCTTTTCTTTTTTTTTGTCGCAGGAAGGAGGTCTCGATCCGGTACATGGTAAGTATGGCGGTAAGTAGTGTTTTATTGATAATAGGAGCGCGGCACAAAATGCTCCGAAAGAAATATTCGACTAGATTAAAGTATACAGGTCACGGGAAGATTGCACATACACGCAAACGTTACATTCGAGAAAATACATGCAATACACTTGACAAATCGCCCTAAGGCAAGTCTACATGCACGCGCACTCGAAAACCGTCCATGCGTTACTCTGCTCGCGATTCTCTCTCTCTCTCTTTCGCACGGCCCTTTTAGAGGTGGCCCCTTAAATTTTCAGTCTCTCACGCCGGCGATCGCGGTCGCTCGGTCGATGCTCACTCGCACCTAGTGCGATGATTCGTGTGCTCACGCCGGCTGCACGTACACGTACTCGGCTATAGATAAGACACGGCACCATTTTCACGTTTTTCGCTCATGGACTCTCGCACTCACGCTCGATGCCTAACTGACCTAATGGCCTCCTTTCCGGTCACGGCCACGCGGCTCCCGTTCGGCCGTTTTCGACGCGTCCGCCGCGCAATGCGCCACCTGGTCGGCGCTACCGCAGCTCCGTCGTCCGCGGGAAATTTCAAATCCCGGGAAGGGCTCGATGACTCTGACACTTTAAAAGAATATTTTTTGCCTGAAAAGTCATATCCATACTATTGTGCGGAAATTCAGGCGGACAGGTTGAGACGCGATGCAACAGTTCTTGACTATCATACAAGAATTAAACAATTGCGAAGGAGTGCGACAGCTGCTTTGTAAGATAAATTCACTGAAGAACAATGAAATCAAATTTTGCCTATGCTCGACGGATTGGCCTTAGAATATTTTAAAAGAGGGTTATCCGACGATGTGTTATACGCAATTAGCGTTCAAGATCCACAAACATTAGAAGAAGGTTTTCGAGTAGCTCAATGCATTGAGAGAGATATGCGGGGAGCAAGCGCCAGAAATTCAAATTCATTACGTTTTACCCAAACTCAACCATTATATCAGAGCTCTCGATACGTAGAATCACGTAATGTATCTTTCTACCGTCGGGAAAACAGATATCCTAACGATACAAATTCCAATTTTCGAGGTAACTTCCAACCGAATGTTTGCTTCAAAATAACAAAACGTTCGAAAACAATGCAGATCACTTCCAACAGCGGCCATTCATAAGAAGGCCTCTACACAGAGATTTTTCGAACAACCCCCAGAATTATTTCTACGCACCACAAGCGTACCCCCTTATGTACGCAAGACATTTTCCGAACTTCCCCCAGAATCATTTCTACGCACCACAAGCGTACCCCCTTATATACGCGTATGCTTTACATGCCGCCAATGTATTCACTTTGGCCGGGCTATCTTCCTAATCATTATCCATCTCCCTAGCTTATTTCCCGGAACCAGCCTCTTAAAGACGAAAGATACTCTCGCGGTGAATTCGACGAGACGAAGGCAACCTCTTTTCAACCCGCTAATTCAGGCGAGAATTTAAACTTGAAATCCGCCCGTCGAATGGATGCATTGACAAGCGAACCACAAACCCAGCGTCTCTGGACTGTAAAACTCCTTACGGTAGACGATATGTTCGATGGACCGATGGACAAAGACGGTCACCAATAATAACGGTATGTGCCCCCGAACTCGAAAATGGTTACGGCCGCTTTGTTATTGATACTGGTGCAGACATAAATATAATCAAACTAATATCGCTAAAACGACGGTGCATAATCGCAACACATGAATCGCTTACTCTATCAGGTATAACACCCGATAAAATATATACGCTAGGGGATACGACTGAAATAACCTTTTTCGAGATACCAAAAAAAAATCCAAGTTCTCGACGAAAATTCCGCTATTCCCGCAGACGGAATAATTGGGATCGATTCTTTTTTTATTTCACAAAACCATATTACAATTATGATCAAAAGTTCGAATCACGATTATATAAAGGTACGACGCACAGTGGTTCCAAACGCCGAAAAGCTGGCCAAAAATAGGGAAAATCGCGTTACTAAATATAGGACTTTTTTATGTGACATATGTTAGGTTGGTACCTGTACTTTAAGAACGCAGAATTACCAATGCCAATAATACACACTTGTTGGCAGCGTGGCGTCGTGAAGTTAAGGTTAAATTTCGTGAATGTCACGTGTTTTCTGACTTAAACATTTAATTTAGACAAGTTAGTGTTAATTATTCATGGTGAAGTGAATTGTTTCGAAGAAAGGGATATCTGAGGTTAGTAAAATACGTTTTGTTTGAAGTTTTAAGTGCTTGTACATTGTTTATATATTAGTGTTTGTAAATCACAAAATTTCGTCATTTTTATGCCACTTTTACTTTCTCATTTTCTCGTAAGTCCCGCTAGATCCCGGGCTGAAATTAATTACATATGGTAAGGGCATCATAGCACTAAATTATGACGCCAATAACTTTTGCCCGGAATTGAGAAAATGCAATTTGAAAATTTACTTAAAAAAATGGCTAAAAATATGATTTTTACGTTATATGAAGCCCAATATCGTCAAAAAAAATTTGTTTAAGTCATTTAATGTTGAGTATACATACTACCAATGATTTTGACATTATAAACAATGAATTTGTTATAAACAATAAATTATTTTTTTCAAAAAACTTAATTAAATTTTTTTTCCAAGTTGATTAAATGTCAAATTCTGATTCAGCGACGTCGAAAACCCCTTAATCAACAGTTTTTATCATCAACAATTATAATCATTTTTTTTTGGTCCGTCATCTTGTTTTTGACTCATTTTTTTCGAAAAACTAACATCAGATTCGGATTCAGCGACCCCCAAAACCTATATATACCCACCACCATCCGTTTTTTCGATGATTTCGATTTTTGGCCAGCTTTTCGGCATTTGGAACCACTGTGCGACGTATGCATCACACGAGTACTGTATGTATGTATCACTGGAAATGCTGTGCAACAACTTGGCGGGTATGGTTCAGAAAAAAATCTCGGGAAGATACCCGATTTTCTTACAGAAGCGTTCCTACCGCTTACATAAATAATGTTTGCAACAATTTATCTACTCAGATTGTTTCAAGTTGTAACATCCCATCAGTTACCACATCAGGTATACAGGATTATTAGTAATGAGATGTTCGACTGTACTTGGACCGACCATCGGAAACTGAGTGATAGGTGTCGAGGTTAATATCGATATTCTTTTTCCACCAGCAAGTGGGGCGCACCGTAATTTAAACCTTCAGCCTGCCAAAACTATGTCCATTACACCAAAATGTATACGACGCAATAGATTTCATGAGATGTATGGTGGTTCTGCAGTAGAGTATAAAGTGAATACTTCCACGTAACTTTTCACATTATGCAAATAAAGTAAGATTTCAAGAGCCGTGTGGCCTAGGGGTACATCGCTGGTTTTTTATTTATACTTTGCGGAATCAGAAACTTGGTTTGCAGTTACATAATCAATTGCGTTAATGTATGTCATTCTGAAGGAGTTATATACAGTCAGGAGCCCAAAAAGATCGATTTTTCAAGAATTTTTCTTGAGAAGACCTTTAAATCTATCAACGTAAAATTTTGAAACATGTTATGATAACTTTTAACTGTATTTTAACATTTTTTATTTGTAAAAATAATTATTTTGAAAGCTGCTATAGCTGATCTCCGGGAGCATAAAAGAATCGATTTTAGACAAAAATTTAGGCCTTAAATTGTTTATAAAATGGAAAATATTTATTGGTGAAAAAATCCTTCGTTTAATTACTAAAAAAATATACTTGAAAAGATTCTGTTAATATTTGAGACTGATCGGTTCAGCCGTTTCCGAGAAATCTTGCTCACCGACTTTAAAAATACAGTTTTGAGAAAAACGCGTTTAAAGTTGCAAAAGCACTTTACATATTGTAAAAAAATTAGTTCAACTTACATCGGGTCGTCTATTCCAGGGCCATATAATAAACCCTTCTCCTCCATGGTAATGATGGAAACTTGCTAGTTTTCGTGTCGGAAGCCAAAACATGCTAGTTTTCGCGGTGATATCAAACGTGCTTGTTTTCGTAATAATTCTGAAAAATGCTACTTTCGTAAGCAGCGTCGTAATGCTCTTCAATATTTGCCAGTTTGGTAACAGAAAAGTTAAATTAACCTCGCAGGTATAAATATAACACTACTACACTGTCACTCCATGTATCTGAATACAATAGAAGGGTAGATTCACAATAGACAACTGGCGCGCCGGCCTCCTACTTTCGAACACTCTGACACGTCATTACAAATGTGCGTGTATCTTCGAGAATATTTGCCGGATTGGCAAGAAATTGACTGTTTGTGTACTCAAATATATGTACATTACGAAACTAAAATAAATAAAAAATCGTTTATCCGAAAATTTTAACGGTATATAACCCCTTAACCTGATAGTCAAATTGTTGAGAAAACGTCATCCTTCGCCGGGCTTTTTTTTCTTAACCATGCACGCCAAGTTGCACAGCACTTCCAGTGATACATACATACAGTACTTGTGCGATGCATACGTTGTATTTTCATATAATCATGATTCAAACCCTTTATTGTAATATCAATGTGGTTTAAAAAAATAAAATAATGAGAAAAATATTATTTATAGGTTTTGTTGTGTACGTTTGTAGCAAATTTGCTTGGCTTTTTCATAAAAAGTTAGTTCACTTCGTTGGTACGTTTGAATTGAAAAAGTAATAATCTAAATAAAACTAGTGTTTGAAAAAAATCACAAATATTTCGAGGTAGATTAGAATTTTGTAGACTGTGAAACAACCGATCATTTTTTCGCGGGCATTTTTTATGACGCCGTTTTTTTACATGTTAAAGTTTTTTTTATGGGGTGTAGGCGATTATTATTACACAGTTCGCGGAATTACTGTTCATTATTATACGATTACAATGTGAGTGTCGTCCTGAGTACTCGTGTACCGACGAAGTCGTGAGGTAGGGGTCTTCCGATTCGTCTTCGGGATAGTGATAAAAGAAAACGGAGCAGAGGCCGCTTGCCGACCGGTTGGAGAGCAAACGGTATCGCGCAAGAGAACTGTAACCCCACGTGAACAATGGAATCGAATAATTAAAACTTTTATCTTTATCCAATACATTTGGGTTGTGGTCTCGTTAATCATCACCCTTCAGATTTTAGAAGTGGGATAGTAAATTTGCGCTGGTCTATTCGCAAAACCGTATAGAATATTCCGCGCTGTGTGTCGTGGATATCCGCGCTGTGTGCTGTGATACGTATTGACTGTGTGTCTACGCGTAATGTCAAATTATTTAAACTGTGTGCTGAGTATTCGACGTAGTTGAGGTCTTGGACGCTTCTTGCTGAGTGCGAGAGAGAGGACGTATTAATAATCGTGCCGCTGTAAGCGGGAAACGGTGGGTTTGTTGCTACGGAAATTTCGGTAACGCTTTTTGCTGGTTGCAAGCGAGCGTGTCTAAATAGTAGGCAACGTGTATCGTAAGGAAGTATGTACACAATGGCGGAAAAACAACCGAACGAATATACAGTCGTGGAGCTGAAAGAAATTCTTCGTGAAAGGGATTTGTCGTCGATTGGTAATAAAACTGAATTACTGAACCGATTGACAAACTATGACCCGAATATCTGGGCGACTATGAAGGAGGAGCGTGCTATGCAGATACAGAATCTCGATGGAGTCGATATGGACCGCACATCGCAGGAAGAAGCTACGAGTGGGGGCAGGAGGCAAAACACGGAGAACATCATCAATCGAGAGAACGAACTGTTAAGACTAGAGCGGGCTCTGCTTCAACGTGAGCTCGATATGACGAGACAGAAGCGCCTAAACAGTCGAGGTACATCTCGATCGAGTAATGATGAGGATAGACGGCGTAGGATACCGGTGCCGGAACACCTCACGTTGAGCATCGAAGTGCTCTTGGCGAAGATGAAGGAAATGTTCGATCTGCGCCAATCAAATATGCCACTGCGGAAAAAATTCGAACAGAGAGTATGGAACCAGAGCGAGTTGTTTTCCGACTACTATCACGATAAGGTAATCCTGGGAAGCCGTGTGCCTATCGATGACGATGAAATCGTCGACTACATTATCGATGGTATATCTGATCGCAATCGGCGAGACTAGGCACGCATCATGCGCTTCAACACTCATGCGGACCTATTGGAATCGTTCAAAAAGGTGACGCTGCATATAAGAAAGTTCTCTGATCGTAACGCAAAACAATCAAACGATCAGGAGTCGAAGAGGGGGAAAGATGAAAAAGCGCCGTCGAAGGAGAATCCGTCGTCGTCTAAAGGAAGTTTCACGTCATCGGGCGAGAAGTCGTCGCCGAATTAGCGGCGAGGATGGGATCGAAGAACAGTAAGATGCTATAACTGTAACGAAAAAGAACATCTTGCTCCTGCGTGCCCTCAACCGAAAAAACAGAGAGGATCCTGCTACCGTTGCGGCTCGAGAGACCATGTGCTGAAGGACTGCTGCGAAGACGAATCGAATTCTGCATCGGCGAAAGCGACTAATCTAATCAAGCCGATAGATATTAGCGATCCGTATTTTGCGAAACTTAGACTTTCGTGCCCAGACGAAAGGAGCGAGGGTAACGATCATTTAGTGATGGCGGTAGTCGATCCGGGATCTCCGGTAAGTCTTATTCAATGCGGATACGTACCAGAGAAGTTGCGCGAGCCTATACCGCCTAACGGTCAACATTTTTGCGAAGTAAATAAATCTCGCATTTGCGTGTTGGGCGCCTTCACAAGGTCGGTCAAAGTTGAAGGAATAGAGATAGCATGGCGTTTCCCAGTAGTACCAAATGAAACAATGTCATGCGCAGCGCTGCTCGGACGTGATTTTACCCGAAATCCCTTGATAAGAGTAGAGTTGTGTCAGACGATAAAGATTACGAGAAGTTGCGATCCGTTGGGCGAAGTCGACTTTGTCTCGGAGATTATGCAAATAGAGAATCTTGAAACGCCTGTTAAAGCTACCGAGGAACTGAACGATAGTCCGAATGTCGAATCAGGAGTGGCGAAAAGGGTACGGGAATTGTACGATTGTGAGTATGTCGCTAAGTGGGAAACCGACGAGAGTGAACCGGAAACGGAAACGAAAATCTCACTGAAAAACGAGCTTTCCTTTCCGGCCAAGACGACTAACATTTTCCGATAAAGAGAAATTGCATGTAATTCTTTACGATCTTTTGGAATCAGGTACGATTAGACCGAGTAAGTCGCCGTACGCTAGTCCGATCGTTCTCGTGCGGAAAAAGGACGGTAAATAGCGACTATGCATTGATTTTCGCAAGCTGAATAAAATCACGGTGAAAGACAATTTTCCTACGCCATTGATAGATGATCATATCGATCGAGTGAAAGACAAAATATATTTCAGCAGTCTGGATCTAAAAAGTGGCTTTTACCATGTGAAAATGTCCGAATGCTCAATCAAGTACACATCGTTCGTGACGCCGCTCGGGCGATACGAGTTTCTTCGCATGTCGTTTGGGTTGACTAATGCTCCGCGCGTATTCCAAAGATTGATTAACGAGACGTTTGAAAAACTTATCCGAGAAGACAAAATATTGCTGTACCTCGACGACATTTTAGTCGCAACTGAGGGTCTTGACGAGCATTTAAATATTTTGAAAGAAGTATTTGAAATAGCGAGGCGATACCAATTGCAGTTCAGACTCGACAAGTGTTTTTTCGTACGAACAGAGATCACGTATCTCGGGTATTTAATCGACAGGCATGGCATACGGCCGAGTACACAAAATATTGAGTCTGTGAATAGCTATCCAGTGCCGCGAAACGCGAAAGAAGTGCACCGATTCGTGGCCTGTCTAGTTACTTTCGACGGTTTATCCCGAGCTTCTCAGTGCTGGCTAAACCATTATACGATTTGGTAAAGAAAAGCGTTCCATTCAGGTTCGGACCAGACGAGAATCCAGTTGTCGATACATTAAAACGATTGTTGTCCTCGCAACCATTATTAACGATTTATTCGCGGAAACTCGCGACAGAATTGCATTGTGACGCTAGTACAAGCGGCTTCGGCGCAATTCTGCTACAAAAACAGAGCGATAATGTAATGCGGCCCGTGTTTTATTTCAGCAAACGAACAACGGAAGCGGAGTCGAAATACCACAGCTTTGAGCTTCAATGTCTTACCGTAGTTTACGCGGTGAAACGATTTCTTGTTTATCTAGCGGGGATACCGTTTCAAATTGTTACTGATTGCACTGTAAAAAATAAGCGTGTTGTCGGTGTGTTGAAGCAACACACAACACGCCTACAGCGTGTGTAGGACCTGATTAACGCGTTGAAACAACGTGTTTTACTTATTTTACCGTGTTGAAACAATACGCTCTATACCATTCTTGGTAACAACACGTTTTAAATATGTTGCTGTAGAACACGCTTAATGTAACACACATGAAGCGTGTCGAATCAAGCCATTTTCTTTCAAACAACACACTTAGTGTAGGTACACGCGACTCGAACGACACAAAGCGTCGTGAAACAACTCACTTGCACGCGTGTACCACAAACAACACGCGTCCAGTGAGTTGATATGACAATATGGCGGCTTTATAACCTCGCTACGTTATGTACGAACTTGCGAAAGAATTTTTCTATTGCGAATTGTGTTATTTTAAAAGCGAAACACATAAGTTTTTGCTCGTCGTGCACACCTACATGAATGAAGAAAATGATGTGCTCTGTGAAACCATGGTAATTGCAACACTCAGTTTATTGACGTATATATAAAATAATTTTTTTGTAAAGTGTCACTGCGAAGATTTTTTTTTATTTTGTGCGGATCAATATTTTGTTCGTTGTTAAGAAAAGTTTCTGTCCAGAGTGAAGAAAGATGCTTCTAGGGCGCAAATTTAATTCTATGCGTACCAAGTTTTCTGTTCAGTGGGAAGAAATTTTCTGTGCGGAGTGGAGGAAATTCGTTGTTCCGGGCAAAGGAAATTTTGTATTCTGTGCGGACCAACTTTTCTGTCCGGAGTGAAGTAAATTTCTTGTTCGGGGCAAAGGAAATTCTTTATTTTGTGCAGACCAATTTTTCTGTCCAGGGCAAAGTAAATTCTCTGTCCGGAGTGAAAAAAATTCCTTGTTCGGGGCAAACGAAATTTTTTATTCTGTGCCGACAACTTTTTCTATCTAGTGCAAAGAAGGTTTTCTGTCCGGAGTGGAGGAAATTGCCTATACGGGGCAAACGAAATTTTTTATTCTGTGCGGACCAATTTTTCTATCCAGTGCGAGGAAAGTTTTCTGTCCGGAATGGAGGAAATTGCTTGTACGGGGCAAAGGGATTTTTCTTTCTGTGCGGACAAATTTTTCTGTTGCGGGCAAAGAAAATTGTCTGTTTGGAGTGAGAGAAATTTCTTGTTCGGGGCAAAGGAAATTGTCAGTTCGGAGTGAGAGAAATTTGTTGTTCGAGGCACAGAAAATTCTTTATTCTGTGCGGACCAATTTTTCTGTCCAGTGCGAAGAAAATTGTTTGTTCGGAGAGAAGGAAATTGCTTGTACAGGGCAAAGCAAATTCTTTATTCTGTGCGGACCAAGTTTTCTGTCCAGTGCGAAGAAAGTTTTCTGTTCGGAGTGAAGAAAAGTGCTTGTACGGGGCAAAGGAATTTTTTTTTCTGTTAGGACAAATTTTTCTGTCGAGGGCACAGAAAATTGCCAGTACGGAGTGAGAGAAATTTCTTGTTCGGGGCAAAGCTAATTTTTTATTCTGTGCGGACCAAGTTTTCTGTCCAGTGCTAAGAAAGTTTTCTGTTCGGAGTGAAGAATACTGCTTGTATGGGGCAAAGGAATTTGTTTTTCTGTGCGGACAAATTTTTTTGTCGAGGGCAAAGAAAATTGTATGCTCAAAGTGAGAGAAATTTCTTGTTCGGGGCAAAGAAAATTCTTTATTCTTTGCGGACAAATTTTTCTGTCCAGTGCAAAGAAAATTGCCTGTTCAGAGTGAAGGAAATTTCTGTTCACATTTCACATTTTATGTGTGTTGGGTGTAGACACATACACATAAAATGTGAAATGTCTTCATTACTCTTCTCGTTCAATGTAACCATGTATTCCGTTTCTTGATGAAAAACCGCAAGTATAGCCGATAGCACAATGGTTAGCGTACGTATTACGTATAGAAGTAACTAGGTTAGGTAGGTTCGAAACCGGGTATGGACAATAAAATTTATTCGCAGGAATTGATTTCAGGACGACTGGAACTCATCAAGTATGGTAGTAAACCATTGGAATAAACCACCAGTAACGGAGAAACCTTTTTTATTTATTTTTAAACGTATGCCTACGTGACGTCTTGTACGTTATGCCCAAGCGTCCACAAGTACACATCAAAAAGTGTGTTGATTTAGCCATCAACACATTTTAAACATGTTGAAATTGGCGACAAGCGTTTACACGCCTAAAGTGTATCGAAACAACACGCTTTGAACTTGCTAAAACACGCTTGAAGCGTATTGACAGAACACGCGTAAAATGTGTCGTTCGACATCAACACATGAGTTGCCGTGTTGAAAACGGCGACACGATTACACACGTGAAACGTCTTGAAACAACGCATTTGTTTTTACAGTGTGCGACAGTTTCCGCCTTACGCTAAGTAAACAAACCGTTAATCCGCGAATTTATCGCTAGGCCCTGTTCTTAGAACAATACGCGTACGAGATTGTACATCGAACCGGTAAGCGTATGGGTCATGTCGAACGCTTAGACGTTGTCACGGTATTCTTGTTCTGGAGGCAAATTCGTTTGAACGAACGTTGTCGATTCAACAGGACCGGAACGCAGGCATTTTGGAAATCCGCGATAGGCTGGGTGGTTTGGAAGATAAATATTATGAGCTAAGGGACGGTCTGGTTTACCGGAAGGATCGAAATAAGACATTGTTATTTTACGTGCCCTCGTCGATGGAGAGTAACGTAATTCGAACGTATCATGATGATGTCGGTCACGTCGGAGTCGATAAAGTTGTCGACAATATTCGTAAAGTTTACTGGTTCCCGCGGCTGAAAAAGAAGGTAAAAGAGTATATTGCGAATTGTTTGCGATGTATAGAGTTTGCTCATCCGAGTGGTAAGAAAGAAGGACTGCTGCACAGCATACCGAAAGGGAACTTGCCGTTCCAAACAATCCATATTGATCATTGTGGCCTCTTCGAGAAAACTGGTCGTAGATTCAAGCATATCCTTGCGATCGTCGACGGGTTTATAAAGTTTATAAAGGTGTGCGCGTGCAAATCGACGACTACTGAAGAAGTGATAAAGCACCTTCGAAACTACTGTCAGACGTATAGCAAGCCACGACGGATTATAAGTGATCGGGGAACTGCGTTCACCTCTGATCGGTTTAAAATGTTCACGGATAGTGACTCTATTCAACACGTTCTACTCGCCGTTGGCACACCGCGCGCAAATGGCCAAGTTGAACGGTTCAACCGTGTAATTACTCCAATGATCGCAAAATTGTGTGATGATCCGAGTAAGTGGGACCAAGTCCTAAATAAAGTCGAGTACGCGATCAATAACACTATATGTCGATCAACGGGAGAGACGCCCAGTCAGTTGTTGGTCGGGGTCGACCAATGCAACGAGATAAATGACAGCCTTCGACTCATCCTCCACTCATACTCGAGTGACGACCGAGATTTAGTAGCGATAAGAGAATCCGCATCGGGAAAAATTTATAAACATTGTGACGTGATTGTTTGAGCCACGTCACAAAAATGCTACCGATGATCAAGATATGCTCTCGATAGCTGGGTTGCGACCCATCCGTTAGTGTTGGGGATCTTTTCCCTAGAATGTTCGTCTTGTTACGTTTGAGGTTTTGGGTTGTGCTGTCGTTTAGGTTTGGTTGGCGTGCGGAACTCGGTCGAGCGGCGTGTGGCTCAACGTACTGAGTAATCCCGACCGAGGGATGCACCCAGTGAGGCCTCTCGGGGAATCGGTGCACGCCCGGCTGTTTAGGTTACGGGCGGAGGCTGGAGATTTCCGCCCCGAGCTTCTGGAGAGAAGCTATGCCCGCTTTCGCACGGTAACCCAGGGATGCGATCTCCGAGAGCCTCCATGTTACCGACGAGAAAAGGTCCCAATTTGTTACCGTTCTGTTTTCGGGGTAACTCGGGCAAATTATAGATTCCGAAAGGAATATTCTATCAGAATATTCCAGCTTCCGAAATAATATTTCAGCTCTCGATATCATACGAGATAAAGTTCTCGCTTGAACCGGCGATTTTGGCTGGTCCGATGCCGCGAGCGTGTTGACATTTTTTTCTGTTAACGCGCTCTGTCTCGCTTTCGCATAATCCCTCGCACGCCGGCCTTGTTCGCGCGAGATACAGAGTTGCTAACGAATCTTCGCGTGAGACGGTTGTCTCCCAAATCGCGATCGCTCCCGATTTTGGAGATATCGTGAGAGAGTTGTCGATCAGACGTCGCGATGGAGAGACGTGTCGTGTCTCTCTCGCGCCCGTGACGTCGTGCTCTCGTTCTCGAGTTAGAGGCACGTCGTCGTGCTCTCTCGTTCCCGTTCGTGTGACGTTTCCGCGTGCATTTCGCGTTCGCGTTGAGTTCGTTGACGTAAAAAGTTCACGGGTGGTTAACCCACCAGCTCCCGCACAATAAAATAAAACTTCGTTTTATTTTATCGTGATGTTACCGGTGTCGCGGAGTGACAGATACCGTTGACAGCTAAGCTACTCCCCAGTGAATCCCGACCCCTCTACCACAACCCACGGCCTGAGCGGCCGTGCTGTACCGCAACCGTCCTCCCATGCGAGTGCATCCAGTTAGTCCGGTTATGATTCCGGCGATACAAAAATTAGGGAGGCCTCCAGACTCCCAGGTCACACCGGTTATGATTCCGGTGAAACAAAAATCGCGGAGTTCTCCAGCTCGGATGGTGGGTCAGGGCGGATCTCCCTGACCCCAGGGCGTATCGGTTGAGAAATCCGGCGAAACAAAATTTTCTGGCGCCCCGGGTATTGCGGATGCACGCGCGCGGGGCGGACGGCCGAAGGTGACGGTTCTTGCACCTAGCTCTCGTGTTCCAGTTCTCGTTTTCCGTAGTAAGAAAGAATATCCCCGTCACAACATCAACAGGAAAATGAGCGTTACTACAATCAGAAACATAAAAAAGCGAAGTGTTATAGCGAAGGCGATTACGTTATGATTCGCAATGTCGATACTTCGACAGGTAATGATAAGAAGCTAATACCGAAATACGAAGGGCCGTACGTAGTAAAAAAAAGTGTTGGATTCCGATCGCTACGCGGTAAGCGACGCACAGTAGGAGAAAAGCCCAAAAACCTGGCCAAAACCTCAAATGACCATTGACGGGAATGAAAATTGGCTTACAGGGGTTTTCAAGGTCGCTGATTACGAATCTGAAAGCCAAATTATCGTAAACAAAATGGCCGATCCAATATGGCTGACATGAATGTTAAAAAGTTGCCAGATGTCGACAAAAATTGGTATTTACGGGTTTTCAAGGTCGCTGATTACGAATCCGCAAGCCAAATTATCGTAAAAAAAATGGCCGATCCAATATGGCCGACATGAACGTTAAAAAGTTACCAGATGTTGACAAAAATTGGTATATACGGGTTTTCAAGGTCGCTGATTACCAATCCGATATCTATTGTTTATAACTTGCAACAAAGAGCTTACAGCAAATTGTTATAAACAAAATGGCCGAGTATCCTGCTAAATAGATAAATTAATATATTTAAAAAAATCATCATAATAAAATAAACGTGAACAGTGTATTCTACGCAATTATTATTTTTATTTCCAAAATACATACGGAACGTTTCAAAAATAGAAAATGTTATTCTTAATCAAAATCGTAATCGGAGTCGGAGTCGGAGTCAGAATCATTATCCGAGTTTGTATCTATTACAACTCCCGGCACGGCTTCAATCTCGGCGTAAAATTCGTCTGCTGCAGCAGTCACTTTAGGAGCGATCAACATCGCTACAGCTTCCGGCGACAAACTCTTCAGCTTCTTCTGTGGTAGTCTTCTGACACTTGAAATGTACGGATCAGAAGTAACTAAGAGCCGATGAAAAACATCTTCCATAGTTTTAACCCTGGAACTTTTTCGCGCAAAATCTTCTCGATATCGTTTGATGTCTTTGTTTCGAGCTTCCTGAGCATCTTCGGATAATTGGCCGATTGGTAATAGAGCATGAGTTATTATCACTGGACCATGAATTAATAGTTTGTGCACCGAAGTAGGCATGGAGTACCAAGGGTATAATGCAACGGTCTTTCTTGCCGTTTCAATAGCATACTGTTCAAATCTTTCACAGTTTATCTCGTGGCCACACGATATAACTTGTAGGATTACGTACAAGCGTTTAATAACTTCTCCGTTGACCCCCGTTATCGCAGCGGAAACCGTCGAATTTTCAAAGAATCGCCGAGCTGTGTTGCCATCATTGCTGCTGCCGTATCCAGGCTTTGGGCGATCGATATTTAGACCCAATTGCTTCTTAAATCCTTCTTGAATGGCCCTCTTGCGTTCCTGGGTAATTTTTTTTTCTTCGGCACTTCGAGCTTGCCATTTTTTAATGCCGAGTTTGTAAAACACGTGTAAGCAATACTCGAAGCACCGTATCCACGCATGCAGCGTCGACAATCCGAACTTCAAATTTGTTTCATTGATTTCCCTTTGCAATACAGTGTCGATGGCATTAAAATCTTTGCTGGTTGCTCCACACAAATAGCACCGTTGAGCAGATTTCGTCAATGATACAGCGTTGCAAACTTTACCATCTATCATGGTGAACAACAACTTGTACATTACGGAGATTTCTTTTCCATCTATTACACTTTCGAATGGACGAAGTGACTTTATATGCTCTTCAACAATTTGGACTTCATTAAGTGTTGACTCTGTGTCTTCGCGTAGAAACAGTAGTCTAAGCGGTCTACAAAATCGTGGAGACGAGGGTCTGGGGTTCTTCCAAACAACTATTTCTTCCTTCGATTGTTGATCATAACACACGAGTTGTAATGGCACGACTGAAGTAAAGAATACATGCGGATCAGATTTGCTGTCATCACTGAACGTCTGCTTATATTCACTTTGCCCAGAACTTCCATCGCAACCCCACTTGCAAATCAAGTCCATTTTACGAACATTATCTGGAGTCAATCTTTGAATGAGTACATTTTGGACGAGTAAAATACGTTCAACTGTATGATCTAATAGTGCCTGTAGTTGGACTTCTGCACTACTCTCTGTAATCCTTATTGCATCACGTGGTGGATAACAACGCTTTTTTGCTTTCATCACTTTTTCGTAAGACGGATATAGCTTACAGTTATTTTCCTTCCCTAATCTTCTCATTCCCTGGTAAGTACTCTTGGAGAATTTATATTCAATCATAGCGGAAAGTGCAGCCTCTTCGGATAAAGTAATTTCATCCGTTGCTGAGTAAGCTTTACGATACTTGGAAGCTCTTAAAGGACTCGTCATTGTTACGTCCTTAATAACTTTTGCGGCGTCGGATTGTCCTGAAGAGCGAAGGCTCATCTGAGTAGCGTATGCTAACTCGACCGAGTTGAACGATGTACGAATATCTTGGGTCTTCCTTCGTTTAGATCTTTCACTGGACATTGTAAACTCAAGGGACGGGCGGCCGCCCGTATTACCCGGGCTTGTTACTACAGTGTCTGTAGGTGCGGCAAAACATACCTGCTTGCTAAGCCATTCACCGTTATTCTTGAAAAATACACAGGATTTTCTGTGAGCTTGTTGCCACCTCGTTCTCATTTGATTGAAGAGTATCGAAAAAGTCTGTTTCGAGTCCTCAGGCACTACAACTGTACGTCCGGTGTCCTTGGAAATTTTTTCTACCATAAATTCGATCAAGGAAGCGAATTTATCGGATAAATGCTCGCTGATTATCAGAAATACTTCTTTCCTTGTCAGCACCAATTCTTTGTAACCGGATCCTGTAATAAAGACATAAAATTGTAGAAAATTGGTGTTAAAGGAAAAGATAAAATTTTCAATTAATACAAAAACTTGAACAATGTACATTATTTTACCAAATAAATAACCGCAATAATTGAAATAATTTTAAGAAAATTAGACAGAAAATATTGACATGGATTTGGTTAAAAGAAAGCTTTGCTTACTATATAATATATATATTCAAATATTTTATTTGAATGTTATAACATTTCATTCATATTTAAGAAATTTTTATGTGGTTGATTTTAATATGTATATATATATATGCATACGTATATATCATAATTAAATCACAGAAAATTTATATATATATATATACACATACATATATATTAAAATAATTTATTTCAACCGTATAACAGCCGTCTTGTCCGTTATGATGCTACTTCACCCATTCTCAGGTAGAGGCGCAGAGGCTGCTCAATAGTGCCGCGTGCACGCTCGGCTACCGCACGATGCGAAAAAAATCATAACGGACAAGACGCACGTTTTCCGCAGGTAACTCTTGTCAATTTCGAAAGCTTATACATTAAACTAAAGGCCGAGACTAGGAGCTTTGCAAAATGTGACAAAATATATAACTTTTCGGACCGTTGAAAATATAAGTTTTCAAAATTATTCAATTTCATTTATGCCGAAGGCTGTACTACATTTCAATCATTTATACATAAACTTTAGATTCAACCGATGTAAAAAAATGTTCTACATACCTCCAGAAGTCGTATCGATGTTGCAGAATTGAAATTAAACCCGTCACTTTAAAGTTATGGGTTTTTGAAGTCAGCGTTATTTTCGTCTGTTCAGCGCGTGACACGTACACTCTTCACGAACACTAACTGCCAACTGACGCTGCGGCGCAGGTATACACTTAAAGGGCTTTCCCTTCCACAATAGAATGCAGTTACTAGTCCTCTACCTGAATGACTACTCAACTGACCCTATTTCGAAAATTTATTTTTTGGGGTTTTGGCCAGGTTTTTGGGCTTTTCTCCTACTGTGCGACGTAGAGGGATTTCAAGGCACGCAGTTGCCCTACCAGGGGGTGGTCGCTATCGATCAGATGTAGTCGTACGTTCGTAATAAGTTCAATGTAAGCTTACATACTATGTAATACGTAATTTTTTTCTCTCTTCCATTGTTATATTGGTTTGTAACTTCAATGATCGTGTAGGTTTGGCCGGGACGGCCATAATGTCAGGCTGGCCGACTGTAGGCGATTATTATCACACAGTTCGCGGAATTACTGTTCACTATTATACGATTACAATGTGAGTGTCGTCCTGAGTACTCGTGTACCGACGAAGTCGTGAGGTAGGGGTCTTCTGATTCGTCTTCGGGAGAGTGATAAAAGAAAACGGAGCAGAGACCGCCTGCCGACCGGTTGGAGAGCGGACGGTATTGCGCAAGAGAACTGTAACCCCAAGTGTACAATGGAATCGAATTATTAAAACTTTTATCTTTATCCAATACACCTTGTTACTGCAAATACTGAATGGGGAAATCACTCTAATATATATATGTATAAAATTCACGAGGGGGCGGGAATAACAGTACCCAGATAACCACGTACTACTCTGGTGGAGTACGACGTACCAGTACTATACCTACCAGGTTCGTGCGTATAGTACCGATATAGTACGCTGTACTGCCACCGTGGTAGTACGGTGAAGGCACTGTACCCATCCGGTACTGGTACGAGTTACTATCTCACTGCGAACCGGTACCGTACTGGTAACCCATACAATTAGACTGCGTATCAGTATAGTACTGGTACCGTACAGGTACGGCGTAGCGTACAATCTTGGTACGCCACATTAATAGAACGCTTGCTTACCTGGGTAGATCTATCGATGTGAGCCGCGTCGAAAACGACGCACTTAATGGGAATTACCGAAACAAGCGATGTTTCTCGTCCGTGCTGCTGACGAGATTATACGTCGTGAGAATGACGTCCACGTCGTCGAGGTCGCCGACTCGCCAGCCCGCCAGGTCCGCCCTGGGTGCCAAGCCCCAAGGGGTGACATTGGGTGGAACTCCGTGCTCGCAGCGCGGATATACTCAACAATGTTGTTGCTGAGCGGCAACAATGTTGTTGCTGAGCGGCAACAATGTTGTCGCTCGAGCGGCTCGGGCGGTTCGAGATAAGCAAGCCACCGAGCACACTCAAACTTCCTTTCGCAATAACTTGATGTATATGAGATGAATCTTTTTTTAAATATAGCTGTCATGTTTTCGTCCGTGCTCACCGCGCACAGTGGTCCGAAAGCGGACATAATTTCGAATTCGGGTGACAGTATGTATTCGGAGGTTTTTGGGGTCGCTGAATACGAATCCGAAGTCAAAATTTCAAAAAACCAAATGGCGGATCCGAAACGGTAAACAAATTCTTCAAAAACCTGTTCGATTCGGGTGAAAGACTGTACTCGGGGGTTTTTGGGGTCGCTGAATAAGAATCCGAAGTCAAAATTGCAAAAAACAAAATGACGGATCGGAAACGATAAAAAATTTCTTCAAAAACCTGGTTGATTCGGGTGAAAGTCTGTGCTCGGGGGTTTTTGAGGTCGCTGAATACCAATTTAAAGCGAACATTTCGAAAAACACAATGCTGGACTCAATATGGACGGCTACTTTTTGGAGAGTCGATTTCATTTGCACGGAATTCATTTTTTAGAAGTTTTTAAGGCTGTGAAGGTTTGGGAAGAAGAGGTTTAGGATAAAATAATTAATCCCTGTTATAATCATATTAAAAATTTATTTTGGTATAATCTTACAATGTTTACTCCTACTACCACTACTATACAACGTCTTACTCGCGATCTAATGCATGCGGTGCAAAATCATTGTCATCTTCAGATTCATCGCTCTCCGTATCAATCGGAGGAATCTGGCTTGATTCCGCAACTGAAGCTGAAATCAATAGTTCAACCGCATCTGTGGTTAATGATTTCAGTTTTTTTTTTCGGAGGAACTTCACGCAAACTAGATATTAGTGATTCTGACGTTATCAAAAGTCTGGCAAAAACATCTTCCATCGTTTTAGCTCGATCACATTTTCGTGAAAAATCTCGCCGGTATTTTTAATAATATTTGTTACACAATCCCTGAGGTTCTGCGGACATTAGTCCGATAGGCAATAGCAAAGAATCAATAATTTCAGGACCGTGAATCAGAGTTTTGTGCACTGTTGTTGGCATGTATACCACCCCTAAAGGTCAACAAATTTTCTTGCAGTAATTTCTGTGTATACGCGAAATTTTGGTACATTGAACTCGAACCCACAAGAAATCACCTGCAATATCACATAAAATCGCTTTATCAATTCCTCATCAAATCCCGTTATACAAGCGCAGATTTCAGAATTTTTGAAAAACCGCCGAGCTGTATTTTCGTCATTTAAAGTTCCGTAGCCTTGTTTTGGTTGATCAACAATAAGCCCTAATTTGTCACGAAAACCTTATTGTATATATTTTTTCTTCTCTCAAGTCTTTTTTATCCTCTTTTCGCGCTAGCCTCTTTTTTATGTCTATTTAGTAAGATACATGCAAGCAACTGTCACGTCCGAAAGGATCGTGGGCATATTTTTTTTTGATTCCCTCCTTTTTTGCCTACGACAAGCGCAATAGCAGGGGATGAGGGTAAAAAGGGGTAGTGTTTGGAATGAGTTAGAAATTAGGGAGTCATGCAGTAATTGGTATTTAGAAATAATCCGACGAATTTGTACAAACGTAACTGAAGGTTTATTACAAATAAGTGATCGGATGAAATAAGTTGCTTATACAAAAAAATTGACAATGAAAATGACTATGAAGCCGGGGAACAATCGGATTAACATAAAATGAAATTTGTCGCTTACATTGGTCGCTGTGTTTGTGAGTGCATCAGTGTGTAGGGACGCTCGCTCGCAAGGATATCGGTTGACGCTCGCAGATAAGGGTCTCGTTGACGGACGCCACGCTTAGCGTTCGGAAAGCGGTCACCAGCACTAGACTTTTGGGGCGCTAAGAGTATTTATGTATATACTCGTAGTAAACAGCACTTGAACTATTTTACGCACTCGAGGCCGCGAGAGTCGACTAAAAGTTTATAGGACACTTCGGTCAAAAACCGAAGATGTATAATATTCGAAACTCTATGATACCGGTTCTACACTTCGAATTCTGTCAGAACAAGATTAGGAAGTGAAGTTAATTTGATGGAAGATTTTGCGAGACTGAGATCTGTATTTGATGACGATTGTCGGGAGACTAGGATTGGTATCTGAACGCGATGGAAATTGTTGGAAGACTGACTTCAGGAAGGGTCTTTCTTGATATGAAAATTAGAAGGGGTTCGATAGTGGGAAAAGGAACTTTAAGGTTTAGCGTGATTGGTCGCGATATTCATGATTCGCAGATTCGATCTCGATCATTCTTTATATAGAATTGCACGTATCGAAGGCAGGGGACCTTTGTCCCGTGTTTCGGCATAAAAGCGCATGGGATATAGAGTTCGATATCTGAGGCCTAAGCATTCGCATGGTTTGTGTTATGTCAATTTATGGCTCTGGTCACTTCTCATATCCAGAAGTTTGTATATCGGAATACGCTGCGAGACCAGATGTCTTATTTTTTAGTCGGAGTTATAAGTTCGGCGGAGCCGTCTAGTCTATGTTGTGTTTAAATAATCTAGGGTCGAGGCTTCTCTTGGTCACCTTGCGGATGGGCCGGCGTAGGATTTTTGGAGTCTGTTGATCGAGCTGATGGTTCATTTTTCGTTCGACAGCTCTTCTTGGAATATGCGCCTGCGATCGTGTTCTTGTTGACAGCCAATGGGATAAGAAAAGTCGATGACTGTTGGCGGTGCGGCTATTGTGTATATATCGCTGTGATTTGAATATGCTCGGGGAACGAACGCAAGTTCCGTTTAATGCTGTTACGCATCTTATTCTTAGATTTATACATTTGAAATGCTTATGACGGCAAATGAGGATATCGGAAAGAACCGAGAAAAGGCACATTCGCTAGGACGTAACACCTTCCCGGTTTAAGATTGAGCGTCCCACTCAATTATGATGAATGTTCTGAAGGTTATCTTAATATCGTCATCAGCCTATTCTTAAACGGTTGCGGTGTCGGTAGGTACAATCTTTGGATTAGAGTCTTATGTAGACTATAGAAGAAGGAAAGAATGTGTGTCTTATTATTGTATATATAGATCTTTGTATGAAAATATTTTTGGTTATTGTATTTATATCTAGATCTTTGTGCAAGGAAGTTTTTCTTTCTTCTCCGTTTTTCAAAAATAATTATGAATATATATTTTTTTATTTCGTGCTTAAAAGTATGGGTACGAGTTTTCTCCTTTTTGTTTTTCCTCGTGCATAGATGCTCATTGACTCATTTTACCGTACCTCTTAATTGACAAGGTTAAAAGAACGATGACAAAAAATAAATTATTAGCATGATCAGAATTATCTTAAATCTTCTCGTGCGAATTCAAGAGAAGGAACGAGGTTTGGAAGATTGGTTGTTTTCTAAATGACCGGAGATGATAGCGGACATATCATGTGTTGCAGCGTTGATATTCGCCCTCTGGTTCAGCTGGAGGGGCCGACACGAATTGATGAAGTTCTTGACCACTCACTGCATCCGTTGACGTTTTCTTCTTGGGTTGTTTAGCGAGGTGCATCAGGAAGTACGTAACCGAGTCCCATACTGCACCGATGAGATAACTTGACCAGCCCTCCACAGGGTGTAGGCTGTATGCATGAATCGCCGTATCTACGAGGACCTTGATCGCTCGTACGACGAGTGAGGTTCGGGTAAAACCAGCGGTTGCTGTACGGAATTGAATGAATTTTTCCAGGTGTGGTTCCAGATGGAGTCCGCTTGGTGTTATAGATTGTTCTTATCCAGGAGATTTAACAACTTGTCTTCCGGATTGATAGTGTTCTGACCACTGATGCCCCGTGCCATATTGTTGACGACAGCGGTCTTCTCTACGGGAAATGAGTTTCCCGTATCTCATTTCCCGAGGAAATGAGAACATCGATAACATACGTTCTCGTATGTTGTCGATATCTTCTTCAGCGTACATCGCACAGGATGCTGATGATGTTGGGTTGATGTATCGCCGCGTAGACTTCGTCGTCGATTTCGTGATTGCAGGTGGTGTGGCTTCGACCAGAACAGGGATGAACTTGTACCAAGTGTCTCCGAAATGGTAATATGGGGGAAGTAAGGAATTGCAGGTTGTTTGAGTTTCTCTTTTGGAGATATTTTTCGTTCCCACGAGTGACAGGAAATCAATCGTAAAATGCTTTTAACCTGATCTGATTTTCTTGTTTTGTTATACGATGAATAATGTGTACTATTTCGCCTGCAAGTGCGGCTATATCCCATATAGGGTCGCCTGTCGTAACAAAAATGCCAGCATTCAGCCATTAAACGGTTTCCTGATAATGGGCCAATAATTCGTCGACCAGCATTGGGGCACCGTAGGCGGATGAACGGCTTGCCAGATCTATGCCAGCCATTCGTGGGCCAATACTATCGCACCGATAATATGGCGATCAGCATTGCGGTATCGTAGGCGGATGAACGGCTTCCCAGATCTATGCCAGCCATTGGTGGGCCAATACGATCGCACCGATAATATGGCGATCAGCATTGGGGTATCGTAGGCGGATGAACGGCTTGCCAGATCTATTCCAGCCATTGATGGTTTGTTTTTGGGCGTTTTGCAAATGCAGGTCGTTAAACTGTAACACGTAAAAACAAGGGATAAGGTTTCGAAAAGCATATCCCATTGATGAAGATGAAATTTTGCACCGACCTTCGTTTCAATATTTGAAGAGAACCTTTAAAACGATATTGGCGACTAGCAATAGTTATCGATATATCGTATATTGAAAGTTATTTATTGTACTGCGCTTCTATTATATTAAATAAACCCAAACAAACCCATCCCACATGGCAAGTGATATGCACATACGGGCGAGCACTGTTTGCCAGGAAGCAGCGGGGCCGGAGGAGTGGAGGGTATCTATCGGATATATAGATATACTCGTATGGCGTGAAATAATAAACTTTACAATGCGATGTATCGAAAACTATTGCTAGTCGTCAAAAATCCATTAACGGTTTCTCTTAGGATAATGAGAGGAAGTTCGGTGCAAAATTTCAGCTCTATCAGAGGAGTATGCATTTCGGAACTTCACCCAAAACGAGCGAGTTATTTTTACAGCCTAAATGGCCCAAAAAAAATGTCGGTAAACTTTAATGTCACGCATAAAATTATCGGCATAAAAGTAAGGAACGAACAAACGATGGATTCCGTAAGTGTTAGAATGGCTAAGTGGGTAGGGCGCTCGACACTAGAACGAAATGCGCAGGTTCGATCACGATGAAAGGTAAAAACTTGAACAACGCAGATAGCGTTTTTAATGCAATTATTCTATGTACATGGACATAAGTAAAGCATAAGAAAATAAAAAAGATACTACTAGAATTTTTATATTCATAATTTGTCAATTTTTTGTTTTTCATTTCCGGCAGAAGATCCGGCAGCCGTTGCTTGGCACCGGCTTGGATCGCTAATAACAAATTGTTTTGGAGCATTTGGCGCTCTTTGCTACACGGTTGCGTATGCATATCGTAATATAATGATTTTCTAATGTAATATAATAACTACGTGTATGAATTTCGAATTCATGTAGGTGATTATATCTAGGTTCGCGACTGCAAATTTTTGTCGAATTTTGAAACAGTTAGTTCGGCAAGTTTTGAATATACACAAGTTCGAATGTTCTTTACTGAAGATACTGTAACTAGAAATTTTGATCTAGTTCTCTGGCTGCAAGTGCAAAGGTGATATCGTTAGACGACAATGATTGATAACAGCCATCTGAAAAACAGGATAATTATTACTATTACTTATTTAATTAGGATGAAAATCGGATTCATCGACTCGATTCGACTTGGGTTTCCTATTAGGTTTGGCTTCAACGTTAATATGGGGGTACCAAAATGGATTTTCGTGGACTACTCGCGTTTTGTTCTTGTGTTGAATTTTTACGTAGCAGCGACGTGTTCCGAATTCAAAGTAATCTTCATTGATCGGTATGTGCAGCATCTTATCGATATCATTGAAATCTTTAGACCTAGCGTTACAAAGGTAGCAACGCATACTTGACGACGATGTATTCGTAATCGAATTACAAATTTTACCATCTATCATTGTCAACACAAGTTTGAAATGGATGTTAATTTTTTTTCTGTAAAGTATGGTGTCAAAGGGCACAAGGTTTTTTTCTTGCGCTTCGATACAATCAACTTCTGTCCTAGTTGCTTCAGCCGTTTCGTGCAAAAAAAAACTATTTTCATCGGGCGAAAAAATTTTGGCGATGAAGGACGCGGATTTCTCCAAATAATAACCTGTGGATTGACTTTATCATGGATTTGCAAGGGGACAAGTAAAATAAAAATAAAATGTTGGCATCCGATTTATTGCCATTTTCATCGCTGAATTTTTGTTTGTAAGTGCTTTGACGAAAAGTGCCATCGCATCCCCACTTGCATATCAATTCTAAACCAACAAGTTTGTTTTCAAAAAGACTTCTTATAACGTCCGATTGTGCCAATAACAATCGTTCAGCTGTATGATTTAACAATGCTTACACAGTTTGACTCCAAGTCATAGCGGATGTGGAACGTATTAATTGATATACGCTCTTTGTCACTCCATCTTCTACAACAAATGATAATACTTCGTTGCCTGTCAGTAGTCTTTCTGGAACGTGTTCCATAGATTCCCGGTACATTTATGCGGTTGATGGACTGCCTTCCGTGGCATCCCTAATTACCTTCGAAGCCTCTAAATTTCCAGAAGCCCGAATATCTATTTGTGTAGCGTAGACTAGTTCTTGGATGCTGTAGTGGTCACGAATCTTTTCTGTCTTCCTCCGTTTTTACCTGTCACTCAAATCGTCCCAAGTTGTCGAAGGACGCCCGGGCCCCGCTGTGTTTTCCGTGGAAATCGTCGAACCTTCATTTTCAGTTGTGAAAAGTATAGGAACGTTGAGCCAGATGTCGAATTTTGCGTTGAATTTGATTTTTATCCTGTTCGCTTGTTTCCACCTTTTCCTGAATTCGGATACTAATGTTTTCAGGGCAACTTTTTGATTTGGCGGTGAAATGTATGGATGCTCCCGTTTTTTTTTAACCTGTGCTTCAACAATTTCATGAGCGCGTTGATGTGCCCATTTAACACTGGTTTCACGAATTCGAAAATTTCTCTCCTCGTCAAAGAAATTTGTTTGGTATCATCTGGAGGATCTGTAAGAAATGAAAATATGAATATTTAAACGAAGTATTTTTACCAATTTCCCATACACCACATTTTGGACGCGAAAAATACCCAAAACTGCCGAAAGTGGACCCATCTTCCAACAAAAATAATAACTAAAGCCAAAAGGAAACCTATGTTCAGCTAGTTTTTGGATATGGTTTGAAGAAATGTCTAAGCAACAATGACCATTTTGATTCAGAGCGCCACCGAACCCCACTTTTGACTTATTGCTTTTTTAACACGAATTTTTAGAACGTGTCCAAGGAAAACACCTCCACCGTTATTCATGATTCACTATTTCATATATTGTTAATAATATTTCTGCACAGGACATTTAAATTGTACTTACATTCCGGACAGGAATCCATTTAGTATAATGCAAATCCGTTAACTTTTCACTGTTGTAGACGCGTCTAAACTTCCGTGTTATTTCTCCGCGCGACGAGCAAACAATGCGGTCGGCCCGACGCTTACGAACGGATTGCGTTCCCAAGCCAGTTAGGGACGCTCCTCCTTCCTTAACCGTCATAACACATAGTAGGGGTACCACTACAACTTTTCTAACCATTAAAAATCCCTAGAAAAAAGATTTGTTTTCGTTTTTGTCCGCTTTTTCGGGATTTCGCCGGAGGGGGAAATTATCTTGCCCCCTCTGCGGCGTTACGATCCCAGGAACAAAATTCGCGGTCCATGCAGTCCTAACGGCTATCGCGTTGAGAGAAGGCGGGCGGTTCTACGACTTCCAGGGGAACCCGCAGCGCGGCCGTCACCAGGCCCATTACAAACGTTCGACTACTGGTGGGGGCGCAGACAAATAAGTCTCGCTCTCGTGGTCTGCCGACAACGACTCGGACCACGGCCGATCCTGGCAAACGGGGAAGCAGGAACCCGCAGGAGCGACCAAGTTTCCGTGGACGTGGACAACAACCCCACCGGGCTGATAGCGACCGAGCTAACGTCATTCCGGGGGCGGTGAGTATTGTTTGTTCCGATTTGTCTACGGTTTGCTCCTGGGGTTGGAGAAAAACTACTAGTAAAAGCAGTGCTCGCGGCGGTGTAGTGAGTTCAGGCCTTAGAACCAGCAGACTCACACAGAGACGTCAGTCTTTACTAGAAAAGTCCTCGTACCACGGAGCTCGCAGCGGTGTAGTAAGTCCAGGTTAGCGACCCGGGGAACCCGCACAACGACGTCAGTGTTATAAAAACCATAACTATCATTCCTACAATTACATAAATTACCATATCAAATCACAACCTTCGAGTCAGTGAATAGAGGTGCGGGGTCGACGTGGAAACTCCGATCAAAAATAGAGGACCAATAAGTTTGAACGAGCGGAGAGAGAGAGAGAGAGAGAGAGAGAGAGAGAGAGAGAGAGAGAGAGAGAGAGAGAGAGAGAGAGCGACGCGGGGGAAACTGTCGCCGCGAAAAAGGTCGCGCCTATTGTAGAGTCGAGACCCCAGTCTCATCGGAAGTTGTGAGTAGCATTAATTAACCAATAAATATGACTAATCGATATGTACCCCATATGTAATCTGTTAACACCACTGTCCCGTTCCAATCCAATTTCTACGTGAAAGGTTGCCGGGCCGTACCCAACTTTATAATTATTTGGCGAACCCAACGACATAACAAAATCGTCCCTTCTGGACATAACACTACAAACAACGCCCGGGCTTCTAAAGCATTTGAAGTTGTTTCCAGTTCCGTATTTATGGATTGTAGTTGCAGAGGAAGTAACTACAAATGAGGAAATGACGTGGACATAATGTTTCAGCCATTTGAGAAGGATATTTCCGTTTGTAGTTAAAAAAAACTAAGTAACTACAAACAACTGCAAACAACACCGTAACAAAAACAGCTGTTACGAACACCGGCCGGGCTTTTGAATTGTCTGCAGTTGTTTGTAGTTCCGTATTTATCGTTTGTAGTTCCAGAGTAACTAGAGAGGAGGACACGACGTTAAAAAAAAACTTCAGCAACGTGAGAAGGAAATGTTCGATTGTAGTTATAAAGTAGGTAACTTCAAACGACGCTCGCGCTTCTCAAATGTTTGTAGTTGTTTGTAGGTCCGTATTTATCGTTTGTAGTTGTAGAAAGAGTAGCTACAAACTAAGAAATCACCTGAAAATGATTTTTTTCACGATTTCAGAAGGATTTGTTCGTTTGTAGTAGAAAACTAAGTAGCTACAAACGACGCCAGGGCTTTTAAAGCGATTGTAGTTGTTTGAAGTTCTGTATTTACCGTTTGTAGTTGTAGAGAAAGTAACTACAAACGAGGAAATGACGCGAAAATACTTTTTCAGCAATTTGAGAAGGAAATGTTCGTTTGTAGTAATATAGTAGGTAACTGCAAACGATGCCCGCGCTTCTAAAATGTTTGTAGTGGTTTGTAGTTCAGTATCTATCGTTTGTAGATGCAGGGAGAACAGCTAAAAACAAGAAAATCACCTGAAAATGATTTTTCTACGATTTTGGAAGGATATGTTCGTTTGTAGTAAGAAACGAAGTAACTACAATCGACGCCCGCGCTTCTAAAACGTCTGTAGTTGTTTGTAGTTTCGCATTTATCGTTTGTAGTTCTATAGAAAGTACCTACAAATTAAAAAATCACCTGAATATGACTTTTCCACGATTTCGGAAGGATATGTCCGTTTGTAGTAAAACAACTAGGTAAATCCAAATGCCGCCCCGGCTTTTAAATTGTTTGTAGTTGTTTGTAGTTGCAGAGAAATCAACTACAAACAAGGAAATGACGTGAAAATAATGTTTCAGCACATTGGGAAGGAAATTTACGTTTTTAGTAATACAGTAGGTAACTACAAACGACGCCCGCACTTTTGAAACGTTTTTAGTTACTTGTAATTCCGTATTTATCGTTTGTAGTTGCAGAGAAAATAACTACAAACGGACGTATCCTTCTAGAATCGTGGAAAAATCATTTTCAGGTGATTTCCTTGTTTGTCGTTACTTTCTTTGCAACTACAAACGATAAATACGGAATTACAAACAATTTAAAAGCCCGGGCAGCGTTTGTAGTTATTTAGTTTTTTGTTACAAATGGACATATCCTTCTCAAATGGCTGAACAATTATTTTCACGTACTTCCCTCGTTTGTAGTAATTTCCCCTGCAACTACAAACAATACGAAACTACAAACAACTACAAATGCTTTGGAAGTCCGGGCGTCTTTTGTAGTTACTTAGTTTTCTACTACAAACGAACAAATCCTTCGAAAATCGTGGAAAAATCATGTTCAGGTGATTTCTTCGTTTATAGTTACCTTCTCTACAACTACAATCGACAAATACGGAACTACAAACGTTTTAGAAGCGCGGGCGTCGTTTGTAGGTACCTTATTTATAACTACAATCGAATATTTCCTTCTCAAATTGCTGAAAAATTATTTTCACCTTATTTCCTCCTCTGTAGTTACTTTCTCTGGAACTACAAATGATAAATACAGAATTACAAACAACTAGAAACGATTTGAAAGCCCGGGTGACATTCGTAGTTACTTAGTTTCTTTACTACAAAGAAACACCTTCAAAAATCGTGGAAAAATTATTTCCAGGTGATTACCTCGTTTGTAGGTATCTTCTCTGCAACTACAAACGATAAATACAGAACTACAAATAACTACAAACGTTTTAAAAGTACGTGCGTCGTTTGTGGTTACCTAGTTTATGACCAGAGACGGACAAATCCTTCAAAAAAACGCGGAAAAATCATTTTCACGTGATTTCCTCGTTTGTAGTTACTTTCTCTCCACCTTCAAACGATAAATACTGACCGACAAACAACTACAAACGTTTTAGAAGCGCGGGCATCGTTTGTAGTTACCTGCTTTATTACTATAAACGAACATTTCCATCTATATTTTTGTAATACTAGATGTCAAATAAAGTCCTTGTTAAAATCCGGCTCCCAGGCAGGGGTCGCCGGCGGCCAGGAGACATCGTAGACGATGCGACACTTTTCTGGGAGAGTTGGAGGGCGTGTCATTGATACATGTGAATTATTTTTCTAGGCAATTGTGAAAAGTATGTTTCAAACATGCAGACACATATGTGAAAGCAAACGTCGATGACACTCGCTTGAAAAATTAATGCAACAGAAATGTATGTATGCCCATAGTAACAAAGAGGCTCGTTCTTCCAAAATTTCGTTGCTTCCGGGCGTTCTTTTCTTCTCAAAGAAATAAGATCGAGGTATTTGAAAAATTAATGCAACAAAAATGTATGTATGCCCATAGTAACAAAGAGGCTCGTTCTTCCAAAATTTCGTTGCTTCCGGGCGTTCTTTTCTTCTCAAAGAAATAAGATCGAGGTATTTGAAAAATTAATGCAACAGAAATGTATGTATGCCCATAGTAACAAAGAGGCTCGTTCTTCCAAAATTTCGTTGCTTCCGGGCGTTCTTTTCTTCTCAAAGAAATAAGATCGAGGTATTTGCATGTACCGGCCACTCGACAAAGTGTGAGCGTCTCGGCACAAGTTCTTGTGTAAACAGCCCAGATCTTCCACGCATATGCACCAAATTGAATTCATCATGTTCCCCTGCTTCCCCGCCGTTCTTATAGTATTGTAATATAAGAAAACTATGGTCAGGTAGCACACTTCTAAGATAGAGGAGAAAGATGAAAAATATTTTTTCCGAATGAAAGCGGCTTCTACCACAAAATGCCTCGCACTTTGAATCGAATAGTCCCTTTGCTCGCATCATCTCCCGAAACCTTCGTTTCAACTCGCGTGAAAATGGCCGAGAACGTTCCACAATTAGAACAAAATCTGCGCGATCAAGCCGCCCTTGTAATTTCCGCGGATGAGTATACAGTGTGGGAGCAACAATGTGATCAGTGTATAGAGTCGTTGGAAACACAAAGTCGAATTGAGCGACCACGATTATCACTCGGAAATCGACAATCATTGGTAGCACGAATCGCTCGCTTAGAACGTTTAAAAAATGTTCTACGCAGAAGATATTTACATGCAGACGCGGGACACAGTGATCGCGGTTTGATCTGGCGAGAGATTGATACGTCGTTCGAAAATCGTTTCCTAACTGGCTGCGTCATCAATAATGATTATATTGAACCTCGTTAGTTTCTCGAAGAGGCATGTGATATGATGCTTTCACACGTGCACGACATTACCAACAAACACTTCAGTGTAAAAATAAATACAGTTTTCAATGGTGAATTTGAGTCAGGTGACAAACGTGCAACTAAAAGTATCAACACGAAGAACTTTAAACTTTTTACCACATCCAATATACGTGAGTGGTATATACAATGAGGTGTTGAGCCTACTCTAGCATCCCTCGAAGATTTTCAAAAATGTGATAGCGGATGGACATTGTCGCAGATACTGAACTTAACTTTAAATATCAACAAATACAATGCAATGCGTGCCGGAAATCAAACTGTTTTGTCGCGGGAATTATTCACGAAGAAAGCGGTGGTGAATATAAAGTCTAAGGATAACGCCTGTTTCGCGTGGTCAGTGGTCGCTGCTCTTTATCCAGCGGACAAAAATATGGACCGAGCAACTTTATATCCACACTACTCATCTGTACTGCAGCTTCAGGGAATTTCTTTTCCAATTACTCTCAATCAAATGAAGAAATTTAAATCGCAAAATGAAGTTTCCATCAATGTATATGCAACTGAAAAGAAAAACATCGATCCAATTCGAATATGCGACCTAAAGCTGGATAAACACATTAATTTGTTGTACGTGGAGGATTCCTCGGACCACAACGTGGGACACTTTGTATGGATAAAAAATTTATCCCAGTTGGTGAGCGCGCAGCTGAGCAAAAGAACCGGCAAAAAACACATTTGTGATTAGTAAGTGAAAACCGACCTTGAAAATATACATGTGTGTAATTATGTACATCGATAATATGAATGGTTCCATCGTTTTGTTACAGGTGTTTGCACTACTTCTACACGGAGGACAAATTGCGAACACATGAAGTGGATTGTGGAAAATTGAATGATTGCGCCATTCGATTACCTGATGCAATGAACAAATGGCTTACATTCAAAAACCTTCAACGAAAAGAGCGACTTCCATTCGTGGTTTACGCCGATCTCGAGGGCGTTCTGGCAAAGATTGCGGACAAAAATATATGCCAACATCATGAAGTGTTCAGCATCGCGTACTATGCATATTGTTCGTATGACAATTCATTATCAGGATACCACTCACGTCGCAGTGCTGACTGCAGTTCATGGTTCGTTGGGAACCTTAAAAATTTAGCTTTGCGTATCAAGGATATTTTGTCGGAAAATATTCCCATGATACCTCCAACACCAGATGAATGGGCAGAATATCGAAGCGTCACTCAGTGTCACATATGTGAGAAATCATTTGCCGAAGACGACATACGTGTTCGCGATCACTGTCATCTGACCGGACGTTATAGAGGACCCGCGCACACGAATTGCAATTTGAATTATAAACAGACTCTTTTCATTCCTGTAGTTTTTCATAATTTGTCAGGTTATGATGCACACTTCATAATCAAGGAAGTAGCCACAGCGTTCGATGGGAAAACCGAAGTGCTTCCTACAACAAAGGAAAAATACATTCCTTTCACGAAAACAGTTTAAACGGTAGACAAGTCACAACAGATTCAATTACTCTTCATCGATTCATACAAATTCCTCAATGAAAGTCTGGATAAACTGGCATCATTTTTGACAACGGACAAACTCAAAATTTCATGGCATAACGGCAGACAATTTTATCCTATTAACTCGAAAGGGTATCTTCCCCTATGAACATATCGATAGCGTGAGCAGATTGGATGACTGCCACCTACCGCCACGAGATGCATTTTACAGCAATTTGACCGGTGATACTGTAAGTGAGAACGAATACGCTCATGCCGCGCATAAATGGGATCGGTTTTCAATTCAAACGTTAGGTGAATATAGTGACTTGTATCTGCAGACCGATGTTTTGTTACTGGCAGACGTTTTTGAGAACTTTCGTAATACCTGCATCGAAAATTACAGGCTCGACCCCGCGTATTACTATACTCTCCCCGGATACACCTGGGATTCAATGTTGAAGCATACACACATTAACTTCGAATTGTTCACCGACGTTGACATGGTGCTATTTGTTGAACGGGGTATACGCGGTGGCCTGAGTCAGTGCTTAAACAGGTACGCGCATGCCAATAACAAGTACATGGAGTCGTTCGATCCATCGAAGTCTTCATCATACTTAATGTATTTCGATGTAAATAATTTGTATGGATTGCCAATGTGTCAATCATTGCCCTATGCTCATTTCCGATGGATCGATGACTTGTCAACATTCGATTTATCATCGATCGCGCAAGATTTCCCAACAGGCTACATTCTTGAGGTTGACTTAGAGTACCTAGAATGTCTGCACGATGCGCACATGGACTTGCCGTTTTGTTCAACACATGGTAATCCACCGGGTAAGCAACACAAAAAACTGCTTGCAACCGTGCACAACAAGGAACGATATGTTATTCATTATCGAAATCTGCAGCAGAGTGTACGCGATGGTCTCAAAATCAACAAAATTCACAGAATACTTCAATTCTCCCAATCACCCTGGCTACGAACATATATTGAGCTTAATACACAGTTCCGAACCCAAGTGAAGAATGAATTCGAAAGAAATCTCTATAAATTGATTAATAATGCAGTGTTTGGGAAAACTATGGAAAATGTGCGCAATCATGTAGACGTTAAGCTTTTGACACGATGGGAGGACATGTACGGTGTAGAGGCAATGATTGCAAAACCAAATTTTCATAGTCGGAGCGTTTTTTTCAGAAAACCTTATTGCTGTCGGATTACGCAAACTGGAGGTGAATTTTAATAAGTCAATATATGTGGGCATGTGCATACTCGACATATCGAAGGCATGTTTATATGACTTTCATCATGAGTATATGGTACCTCTGTATAAAGCCAAATGTACAGTATTGTACAACAATACGGATAGCCTCATATACAACATTGAGTGTGAGGATGTGTATGTTGTGCCCCGGCTTCTGACGATACGCGGAGAGCACGGAATTTCGCTCTCGAGTAAGTTGACACCGTGGGTTGTCGGATGCTCGAGGGCGAGGGTATGTGGGGACTTTTCCCGTTCCGAGTAAATCTCCAACTCGGGATATTGCAATTTGAACAACTTATATTTGATTTAAAATTGGGCAACAATATTACAATTCTTTTTATGCCTTGAGACCAACCTCCTCGGCTTCTGCCCGAAAACTGCATTTCGATTGATTCTTTCGGCTAATTGTTAACCCGGCTTTTCGCAACCAGTCGTTCGAGAACATTCGATTTGTTCGATTGCGATTCAGCGTTTTTCCGGCGGAGTCGAGCGGAATATCGGGCTTGTGAAATATCGGGCTCGATATCGTCGCATGGGGTCTTTGAACTTCATGCGTTAGCAGTATGAAAATTCCTGTCCTTACAGGGCACAACATTCCTCCACCTTGGGAAGACGAAATTCCCAATTTCGGCGATATAATACATTTTTTTTTTTCATAGCTTTGACAAGTTTTTTGTCTCTCGGTCATCTCTCGGCTTACAATAATACTATAGATTACGAAGGTACAAGTGCCTTTTTAATATTATAATATATACTGTGATGTCGGGATGGACACTTTTATTATAATTTTTGAGGAAAGGAGTGGCTGACTCGCTCCAGAACTCGGTTGTAGGACGGAATAACTCGGTTGACACGGATTGAGCTACTTGAGACGAATTTATTCAGGTAATTGATGGACAGAGATTCAGCGTTGTACAGTATTCGAAGACTTACTGACTACCTTAGTTTAGAACGAAGGTAATTTATAGTGATGGAGTGTGGGAAAGTCGAGATAGTGGGAGGAAGGGCCGACGTGACGTTAGAAAAGTTGGCCATCGGTTTCATAAGACTTAAGAAAGCATATTGCCGAATGAAAAGTTAGGGCGTTCCTAATACGACTGGCCGGACGTGAAAGTGCCGCTCATGAATATCCAGGCGTATCAAGAAGGGCATTCATCATAGGTGTCCCAAGAGTGTCGAAATTCATGCGTAATATTCGAAATGTAGGTACACGGACGCTATAAATTTGGTAAAAGGCCACTTGCACATATGTATCAGTAGTATGGATCGCAAGAAGAAAATAGGGAGAAGAACGACCAAGAAAAAAAATAGAGGATCTCATTACAATACCTTTTTTTTAATATTTCGATTTTCGTTTTTTTTTTCATACACAATTACGTTGTGCGTGTGCGAGGTGCATTTCGCGTAAATATGACTCGCGGATTTTGCGAGTCAGCTGTTGCCTTGCGTTTGGCCGCTCGCGGTCTGGCCGGAGCTCCGTCAGCAAGGTCGTCGTTCGGCGAGATAGCATTTAAACATCGCCGTTGCAACGCTTTAATTCCGAAATATGATATAATCATTGCGAAGGGAATCATTCCGCTGAGGGCATAATTCTCTATGATGTGACTCTGTGTTGTCACATGATCGTAATTTTTGTTTAATTTTGTTTTCAATATTTCGATTCGTTCGCCAATTTTGTTAACCGTATGGATAATTAATTATCGTATGAGGAATATTTTCCAATATTAAAGGTTGAGGTATTTCGTTTTCTGTAGTCAGAAAAGATAGATTGAGTGGAGGTAAAAATGGTAGGAATTTTTCGTGTACAGTTTCCTTCAAATTTTAAATCTTAAAATCTAGGGAGGTGACGGAACATTTTCCATCCAAAGCCAATAATCCTGTTCCAGTAATTGTTGCATGAGTTGGCGCAGAGTTTTTACAGTTTATCGTGAGACTTACTGTCTCTGGGGCTACATATGCCCATTGCCCTTCTTGTTCCAGAGCAATGACCAAACAATTTTCTAATTTAACTAAACGATGTGTATGATTCGCTTTTTCGGGGTCTTTTCCTAAAAATATCGATAGTTCGCTTGGCGCTCCTGATCGTATTATTTGTCTCGCGTTTTTCGGATGAAAATAATATTGATTTTGTCGTTTTGTCGAATTTAGTCGTTTACATTTGGATAATTCGTTTTCGGAGAATGACAGATATTCTCGACGCTCTCAATCAATTATAACATTTTTTACGGTCGTTTCTATGAACCGAAACGTGTCTTTTTCTACTCTTCCGGGTAGAGGATAGACTTTATCCACATTGAACTCGTTGTTGTTGATTAAAAGAATTTTTATTACAACGGTGAGGGTATTTTGAATACTATATGCGCCTAATTCAGAAATTTCCAGTAATTCGTTAATTTTATCTGGACGTATTTTTGTTGGAAAATTCAGTCCTTTTGGTAGATTTGGTAATGCTTCTATTAGATACGTGTAGAGTTGTCTAGGCGGCAATATTGTAGGATTAACGATTCCTTTTGGCAAGCCTACTAAAAAATTAGATAATTGACGTATATCGTTTAATAAGGATTCGATTATTACGCTAATAGTTGTTAATTTCTCGTCCAATTGTTGACGTGTTAAAATATATATTACGAGATTTTTCATTCCATGGTGTAAATTGTTTACTAAACGGCCTAGTGTTTCTTCGTTTGCCACAAGGCGATTCGTTGTGCGATTGAACATTTTCAGTGTAATTTGCTGGATTTGCAAATTTTCTTTCAACGCATCTTCTGTTGTTTCTTGTTTTTTCGTTATTGCTGTGATTTGCCGTTCGATGTTCGCAGCGTCGTTCGCATCTAAGTTACCTGTTATCGATTTTATAGTAGATCCTAATCCGTCTATTAATCCTCTTTTATTTATTCTACCTTTTGTGCCGGTTATACTTTTCGTCCTCTTTTCTTGTGAGTTCGGATACTCGTTTTTTTCTTACATTGCGATTTCTTCTCTCTCTAATCTCTCTCTCTTTCTCTTTTTTTAAACTTCGAATGTAACCATATACGAAAAATTCGGTTTATATTTGTGTTTCCTTTCATTTTACTCTCTTTATTTGATAATCATGCGTATTATTATGAAATTATAATTTCGGAAAAAATGCATATGTATAAATTTCCTTTTTTTCATGTGATTGTATATTCCTCATTTGATTACTAATTTTATTTTTATTCATCATTTTTGTTGTTGTTTTATTTACTCGAAAAATTTATAAGCATATATATTTTTTTTTCATTTTTATTTTAGATTCGCTATCTTTAGTTTATTTACCTTTTTATTTTCTTTCATTTATTATTCGTTTTGTTTCTTTAGAAATCTCGAGCTCTTTCTATCTTTCTTTTTGTAAATTTTATTTACTTTGTTTATTCTCTTTTTTCGACTCTTCCATTCGATTATTTGTGTTATAAATTCTTTCATTCATTTGAACGTTATTTACTTTCTCTTTCCATTTCATTTCATATTAGTTTATTTATTTATTATTTCTTTTATTTTTATCACTCTATTTCATGTTCTTTTATTTCGTGATTTCGTTTTATTTTTATTTATATTTTTTTTTGTTGAGCGGGTGGCAGCTCGCCACCCGTACGCGAATCCGTCGCGTGACGTTGGTCGCTCGGCCGTCGCTTGGCAACAGCGCGAAACGGGGAGGCGTTGATCTACGCCTCGTGGGCCGCTCGCAGGCCTCAGCGGGCCAGGCAAGTAGTCCCTCCTACTCTACAAGTCAGTGGGTAACGTAGGGTTTAATCCGGTCTACATGTACCCGGACTGCCGTACGTCCACGGCCGATAGTGTAGTTCACGTCGGAATCTTTGCTCTGTACTTTGTAAGGCCCTGTCCACTTGGGGGAAAGCTTCGCTGATCGGTCTCGGCGTACAGTAGTGTCGTGGAGGAGGACTCGGTCGCCCGGGTGGTACTACACCGTACCAGCGGTGATATCATGCCCCTCCTTTACTCTTTCTTTTCCTTTTTCCAATCGTTCTTTCGCCACGTGCCATGTGGCTCGAAGCCGTTCGCGTAACTCGGAGACATAATCGTCGTATGAGTACGTCTTTCGTGGTGCGTCTTTAAGGCAGGATTCTACTTTGAAACTTTGAAATTTTTTTTTTTTTTTTTATTTACATTGTTCGAAAGTAAATATGTTCAAGGATGTTCGGTCAAAATTTTATAAAGTTCCAAGCAGTCTAACTATCCTTTTTCGCCTTTCGAACGCACCTACCTCGTTCAGACGGCTGGTGCAAGTATAAGAAGGCCAAAGCAAACAACGCTTTAAAAAATTATAAACATCCTCCTGCTCTTGCTAGTGACGTACAAGAGGTGCTCCAGCCGATCTACGAAGATCTAACAAAAACGGAATTACTGGAGAGATGTTTGGGTAGAAACACTCAAAATAACAACGAATGTTTCAACTCTACAGTTTGGGCTATGGCACCGAAACATGTCTTTAATGGCAAAAAAATCGAAGGATTTAGCCCAGTTTTAAAAATAATGGAGGTCATGGGCATTACAATGGGCCCAACCGTCATGCAGTTCGCCACTATGCGCGACCAACATCGCATCGTTCGAGCGAACCGCGGCTCCACTGAGGCTTCTCAGGAGGGCAGAATAAAAAAAAAGGCTAAATTGGATGAAAACACCCACCTGGAACACGTCGAAGGCATATTATATGGCCTAGGCATCGCTGATTGAGGGTAAGATAATTTTTTCTACGATTTATCACTCACCAAAACTTTAAACGCGTTTTTCTCGAAACGACATTTTCAAGTACGGTGGTCGTGATAACTCAAAAAGTACTGAACCGATCCTTATGAAATTTGGAACACATATTCTATATGTGTGTACCAACCGACCTAACTACAATCAACTTAAAATTTTGATTAGAACTATTTTTTTTTTGCAAAAAAAGACCCAAAGAAAACGCATTTTTTTCTACATATTTTAGCCGCCATTTTGTTAATTTTGCACGTATATAAAATATTCTAGTTAGGTCGGTTCCTGAAGGCATACTGAACATGAAACTATTTGATTTTTTTTTGTTTCAGACCATCCGTCGGGAAGATTTCACGACCACCATGGCTTTAAACATATTTTACGTGTACAAAAAATGAATAAAATACATTTAATTTTTTTTTTTTATGTATTTATAGAGTGTATTTATTGAACAGTTTAAACCCCATATCGATATCTTTAATAGTATTCTCAGAAAAAATTCACGAAAATAGCGTTTTTTTCATGGTTTCAAAGTAGAATCCTGCCGTAAGCGCCGTCGGTAAATCGGCTACCTTTCCAAACACCAACTCGTACGGAGTGAAGCCTGTCACTGTGTGTGGGGTGGTATTGTAGGTGAACATTGCGTATGGCAACCACTCATCCCAATCCGTTTTATCCTCTTTAATGAAACATTTCAGGCATTCTGCGAGAGTTCGGTGTGAACGCTCCAATGCTCCGATTGATTGGGGATGATATGCCATCGTTTGAATCTGTTTTATTCAGAATAATTGGCCCATCTCCTTGAAAGTTTCGCTCAGAAAGTTCGTTCCTTGGTCTGAAAATAATTATTTTGGAGTGCCGTACTTGCAAACAAGTTCAGTTGCAAATCCTTTGGCTTCTTGCGTTTTTAGCGGTATAGCTGTGCGATACTTGGACAATGCGTCTTGAAAAGTCTGGATTGTATTTGTTCCCGGCTTCACCTTCCCGTCTGCACATTTGACGAATGGTGTCTTGGGTGTGTCGGTAATAGTCATGGGAGCCGGCTAGCGTCGCATGATTTTATTTTTCCGGCATTTATCGCATGATTTTACGTAGTTTTTTTATTTCATTATTCATTCCCGGCCAGCTATACTTCATCTTTATTCGTTGTTTCATCCTTTTTTCGCCTGGGTGGCCTCCAAAAGGGGCGTCGTGGTATTGTTGCAGAATCGTACCTCGCTCCTCTTCACTCGGGCACTCTCGATGTCTTATTTCCGTCTCGGTCTCGCTGTCGCTTATTGTCTCGCTTGTGCTCGAGTCATTTTCTATTTCCTTCTCTTTTCCGCTCGGGCCTGCTGCGTGGTCCGTCTCCACTGGTGGGAGTAGCGGTTCGTTGTCGCTCGCGCGGGCCTCTGTCGCCTTGCGCGGGCGTTCCTCTCTAGTGCGCAGCATTGTTTTTATCGACCGGCCACGGGACCAGCTGACCACGGCCATGATGGCTCGGTTCTGATGATGCTGGCGGCGCGGGGCGGGGGGCCCCCCGCCCGCGAGCATAATTTTACACAGTGCGTAGAATTTTTTTCAACCGATTCCTTCGAGTTCGATCGTTTCTTCTACTATTTCTGCGTCCTTTTTCAATACGCTTTTTTTTACGAGACTACACTGGGCTCCGGTGTCTCCTTTCAACGTGAGGATTTTGTCTTTAGCCTGGGAAGACGCGATGTGGCAGTCACTAGTGGCTCCTCCAGAATTGATCGTCGTTATCCCGTACGACTTTATTTTCTTCCTTGTGTTTTTTCTTTTGGACGGACCTGTATTCGATGCTTCGATTACTTTTCTGGCGTTGCGTTTTTTGTCTCCGCTCGTTGCCGTTGCCATATCGAGCGAAAATGATCTAATTGTTTTCCTGTTTCCGCTGTCGTTGCAGGTTTCTTCTCTTGGCCTGTCTGCGTTTGTTGCCGAGTAGTAAAGGTGGCTTATGGGGAGACGACTGATGACGTCATCCTGGGTGGGGTGTATACGTGATGTCTGGCGAGCCAGACCGTCTCGGCGGGGCCGTATGGGGAATTGGTGGTGGGGGTACAGTTTTGGGGAATCGGTGGTGGGGGTAGCGGTGGCTAGAGGCGGTATGTGCAGGGGGTGTGGGGTGTGGCGGAGGGGTAGGTATGTGAGGTTACTACTATACTGACTGTGGTCGGAGCGCTGATTGTCAGGTGATTCGTTTTCACAGATATGGTGGGTAAAGTAGGTTTCTGTGTGCTGCGCACGGTAGGGATGGTCTCATACCGTGGATGGGTTAGGGGGATGGTTGAACAAAAAAGAATTTTTTTAGGACAAGACATAAATGATTTTATTCAACAGCATACGGCCTGGTACATGCGTTGGTGAGTGGCGTAGAAAATGATTACGTGGAATACATTTCAAAAAGGTTTATTATCGTAAGGGAAGTACATTTCTCTTGCCAGGTTTATAGAGGCGAAGCGCTAAGCAGGTTGCACGAATTTAAACTGGGGAGACACATGATAACCGCCCGTTTTATGAGGCAACCGCTTATGATAGTGGGGGTGATAAGACTGCAGTGGTGGGAGGTCAGTGTACCCGCAGCCAACAGGCTTTTTCCCCGTTGCGTAAATGAGCCTAGGACGGGATTGAGAGAGGGAAAGGGTTACATGAAAAATGACTCATTGTTTGTACGGGTGTGTAAGATGGAGCTCCTTGTGGTGTAGTGTACGAAAGACGATGGTTCAACAACCCAGGGCCTAAGACGTGTGAAGAGTGGTGGCCATTGCCCGTATTACGTGAAATATGTTTACGATTTCAATAGTTTAACACGACGCTTTTAAAACTGGAGTATTGCAGAGCGGACGAAAGAGACGAGCGACCGATCCAATACGAGAACGTGTAAATTTTCGGGCGCTTACGGCATGACACAAGACAACGACGTGCAGCAGAGCCGCTATGGTTAGGAAGTATTTACAACCTACTTCCTCGTCGGCCCTATGGACATTGGGTGAGCGCCTCTAATAACATCGGCAATAATTAACAATTCTTAGAGGGAACATCCTGTTGTCACAAAAGATATAGTAAACTGTAGACAATTATTAGAAAATATATGCAATACCACATCCAAAGCTGCATATATTGAACATATTTTGAGACAATACGGTAATAACCAATACCGCGACACGACTGTTTGGAAAACGAAAAACACCCCTATTTTCGAGGGTTCGTTTCACCCCTTAAAACAGTTTTTCCGCCGGTAAAGAAAAATACGTATCGCAAACCACATCAGACCAGGAAATTGGAGTATATCAAATCGAGCAAACACACCTCACCAGTCACACCAGCTTACGGATTCGTGACAACGAGAGAATCGGGACGCATCTCACTGCCAATCTTAAAACACCTACATCGACAAACGATAGTTGGTTTGGTTTTCCCCGTCAAAATCAACAAGATGGACGGACGGGGTGTTTTGTCCGCACCGGTATACTGTAACGAGTCCCTTTCCACTACCTATTTTTTTCATCTCCTTTGCTCTCTGTACCTCTGACTCACGGGCCTGCGTGCCTAATTTATCGCTTCCTGCCCCGCGGCTCCGCTCGACGCCGCGCTCCATTCTCCCGAGTCCCGAAGTGCATTTATTGTCGCCTGCATGGTAATCCCGCCAGCTGCGTGGCCTACGTGACTTTTCCCAAATTCCTTTCCCGCGACCCTTTTTATCGCTAGTTTCCCATGCACTCTGCACCTAACCAAACAACCGCCTTTCCCGGAATGCAGTCACACAACTCCGAAGTCCATTCTCCGCCGAAGGTTCCAGAGTCCTCTTCTAATCGCCCCGCCTAATCAGCCGCCTGCCTTTCCTGGAATTTAGTCACCCGTGTGTCTATTTTTCCCGCCGAACTTTCCAGACCCTTCCCAAATTCTTCCCCACCACGACCATTTTTCCCACCGTTCGACCCTTTAAAAACACCTCCCGCGATACACTCGCGGTATTCAATTCGTGACTCTGTCCCAGTGAAGAGCTGTTAACCTTCGTTGTTCAATTTCTGGTGTCAACCGCGTCTCTCGGGCCACGACCGCGCTTCGGAGCCGGACTGGCAGACCGTTTTGTAAACCGTGAAATAAAAGGGTTACCACAATTAAAACTCGTGTCATTTCTCGACATCACAAACTGGTGCTAAGTGTGGGGTGTGCCAGCCCAAAGTGTTAGAAGCTTGGACCGACCGACAACACCAAGAAGCAACAAGGACTCCAACAGCTCTGGACCACCAAGATAAAAAATCGGTGAGTAACCAATTTACTCAATATCGCCTACCTATCGAAATCGCGACGGACTCTGATACAAGCTCCGTAAACACCATGTCGCTCTCAAATGTAAACGAGACGCTCAAAAACGCGATAGGCAAAGTGTTCGACCGGCCGGGTGACAAAAACGGAGATGTGCGTGAAGAAACGGGACAATTTTCGCGACCGCCGAGTGTTTTATCGGACGAACAATTCGAGGAAATCACGCCTAAAGAGGCAATAGAACTAATAAAAGAATTCGACGGAAAAAATATCGGTGTCGAGGCGTTTATAGCATCAATCGAGGACGTGCGACCACAAGTGACGCGACAAGATTATCTCCGTCGGTTGATAATCGCAAAAAAAATCGTGGGTGACGCGGCGCGTGAAATTCAGGAGTACGAGGTCGACACGTACGACCGACTGTACGAGGGACTCCGCATCCTATTCGGGAATTTACAACCGGTCAGCGTTTTCCGCGATAAACGCTCGCGTACGTTCCAAGGGAGGAACGAAACCGTATCGAAATTCACGAACCGATTTCTGGAGGTCCAGAATCAAGTCTTGGCCGTGCTCGCAAACTCTACGCCAAATGAGAGTAAGCGGAAACTCATAATAGAATATGAGAGAGAGCAGGGCCTCGAACAGTACCTGCTAGGCCTCCGGAAAGAAATTTCCACCGAAGTGCGCGCACAGCGACCGGACAACATCCGAGCCGCCATCGCCAAGGCTCAAGCCGCAGAGGCTTATGACTACACGCGGGAAATGATGACCCGCAGCCTCAACATCGCCGACCGAAATCCCGGCAACGCCCCACGTCGACCGATGCCTCCGACTCCGAGACCAGGACCCTCACACTCATCCGGGACACCTCGACCACAGATTTCCTGCAACTACTGCAGAAGAATCGGGCACGTTGAACGAGATTGCCGCACCAAGATGGGTGACCTCCAAAATAGAGGCAACTCCGCCACCCAACAGTCGGGTTTTCGACGGGACCTGCCGCCACCTCGGCCCCCCTCTGCGAGTCAACCACCTACCTCCAGAGGAAACGACAGAAGTCGAAACGTCGGAGGGATCCCTCGCGTTAACACCGTTGGATGCGCGAAACGAGTTGTCAAACTCGCCATGCGGGACATCCGAGGACCAGGGAGATTTCTACTAGACACCGGAGCCGCTATCAGCCTCATCAAATTAGGAAGCCTCAAAGGTACGTCCCTGGTCGACAAAAATGTGAACACAGAGTTCAAGATGGGCAACGATCTACACAGATCGTTGTTCGTAACGCAACAAGAATTCGAGGGCCGAAAACAAATATTCCACGTCATCCCTGATGATTTCCCATTGGAAGAGGACGGTCTGATTGGCGTCCCTTTTATGGAGAAATATCAGACGTACATCGGCATCGGGAAAGACAATTTCCTGCAATTTGACGGAAAACGACTGAATTTCGAACCTCTATCCGTCACGGTCCCGGCGAGATCCATCCACTTTATCTCCGTGCCAACAAACATCGCGAATGGACCAGCGATAACCAGCGAAGAAAATTCAGAATCCATAGTACCTTGCGTGTTCGAAGCCAAGGACTATGAAGCCCGAGTGCCCGTAATAAACGACTCGGAAGAACCGAAACGGTTTATCGTGGATCTACTGCGTGGGCTACCTTTCGAGGAACCTACCCCTTCATCGGCGGAGGCGCGCCAAGACGCACCGGCGGACGCATTGACGATCCACCACATCCAAGAGCACAATTCGGTAGATAGAATCCGAACGCTCAAAGAAAACGTGCGGCTACAGCACGTGCCACTCGAGCTAGCGGAACCGGTGTGGGACATCGTATCGTCCTTCCCCGACGTGTTCGCTTTACCTGGCGACCCACTGCCAGGCACGAAAGCGGTCAAACACCGCATTATAACCAGCGATGACGTTCCGATTAACGTCAAGCAGTACCGATACCCTCCGGCACACAAAGAGGAAATTGACCGTCAAGTCAACGACATGCTCGAACAGAAACTGATCGAGCCCAGCGACTCACCATACAACGCCCCACTCTGGGTAGTACCAAAAAAATCTGACGCATCCGGGAAAAAGAAGTGGAGGATCGTCATCGATTTCAGGAAGCTAAATGAGAAGACTTATCACGACGCCTACCCTCTTCCGTGTATCGACGAAATCCTGGATCAACTGGGGCGAGCCAAATACTTATCCGCCTTCGATCTCGCATCCGGATTTCACCAAATACCGATGGACGAACGAGATAAGCAAAAGACAGCCTTCTCGACGCCATCAGGACATTTTCATTACAACCGGATGCCTTTCGGTCTTAAAAACGCACCTGCAACGTTCCAACGGATGATGAACAACCCACTGCGTGGACTGATTGGTAACACGTGTTTTGTTTATCTCGACGACATAATAATCTACGGCAACACATTGGAGGAACACAACAGGAAACTACTGGATGTGTTGAAGCGCCTGCGCGAAGCAGACTTAAAACTGCAACCAGACAAGTGCGAATTCCTCCGACCAGAACTGGAATTCCTGGGACACGTGATATCCGAAGAAGGGGTAAAGCCAAATCCAAAGAAAATCGAGGCCGTGACGAATTTCCCAACACCGAAAGAGCCGAAACATATAAAACAGTTTCTTGGACTCGCGGGGTATTATCGCAAGTTCATTAAGGATTTTAGTAGAATTGCGAAACCCTTAACCGAGTTGTTGAAAAAAGATGCACCGTGGAACTGGAGTGAACAGCAGGAACAGGCTTTTCAACTCCTACGTACCGCTCTGACGACCGCACCCGTCCTGCAATACCCGGATTTCACGAAAGAATTCGTACTGACCACCGACGCTAGCAACCACGCAATCGGTGCCGTCCTATCACAGGGACCGATCGGGAAGGACCGACCGGTTGCCTATGCCTCGCGCACTCTCAACAAGGCAGAGCAGCGCTACTCCACCACCGAGAGAGAGATGCTCGCAATTACCTGGGCAACAAAGCATTTCCGCCAGTACCTGTACGGAAAACAATTTAAAATCGTAACCGACCACAAGCCGCTGATTTGGATACTGAAGGCAACTGACCCTCCAACCAACAGCCGACTGATGCGTCTACGGATGAAAGTCGAAGAATACGAGTATGAGCCAATTTATAAAAAAGGCTCTCTCAACACGAACGCAGACGCTCTTTCTCGCATTTACGCCGTGACCACCCGAAGTCAACAGCGATCTCAAACGGAAGACAACACAGACGAAAAAGAAAACGTGGAGGACACGAACGACAACAACGACAATCCAGCGGAGGAGGAACAAGAAGAAGACTCAACAAGTGATCCACCACTGTACATCGAGTTCGAGCTGACCGAAAACGTTCCGGTAGTCCTCGAAATCAGTGAGGACGTTCCACCGAAGGACGTTCCCGCCATAAAAATAGTGGACGCCCCAAGCGACGCCAAGGATCAACTTTTCATCAATTTCTCCGAGGACGAAACCGACTGGTTCAACCGAATCACAGCCGCCTTAATGAAAGTGAAAACGACCACGAAAATTTGCCTCGGTTGTGATCACCTCCACGCCCATCCGGGAATAAAGAACCGGATTAAACTGATGATTAATTTCATCTGGTCAACCAGAGAGGATCGCCCATTATTATACCTGTACGACAAGGATCTCCACGAGCCAGGTACAGAGGAAGAACGTCAACGCATTATTAAAGAACATCATGGGACGAAAGCCACTGGACACTTCGGGATAGCCAAGACTCTCGACCGCATCAAGGCCGTTGCTACATGGCCGAATATGCAGCGAGACGTCGAAGACTACATCCGAAGATGCGACACCTGCCAAAAAATCAAGTTGGTGCGCGTGCGGCCTCAAGCCGAAGCCGTGATTACGGACACACCCGAACGACCGAACGACAAGATCGCATTGGACCTCGTGGGACCTATTCCCGAGTCTGCCGATGGGTACAAGTACATCATGTCAGTACAGGACCAGCTGACAAAATATATCACGTTGATCCCACTACAGACGCAAGATGCACAAGCTACCGTAAATGCACTCGTCGAACATTTCATCTACATCCACGGCGCACCAAAGAAAATTCTCACCGACGGAGGTCGCAACTTCATCAGCCAGACGTTTAAACACTTGGAGAAACTCTTCAAAATCTCACACATGACCACGACTACGTTCCACCCGCAAAGCAATGGAAGTCTAGAGAGAGCCCACGGACCGATTAAGGAACAAATTAAGGCTCTCATTCACGACCACCGCGAAGATTGGGACAAGAAATTAAAATTCGTCTCCATGGCTTACAACACGGCGAAACAAGAAGGCATCGGACTCACACCTTTTGAGATGCAGTTCGGACGGAAACCGAACGTCCCGAACAGCATTCCCATTCATCGAACAAATGCCACCATCGACGAAAACTTCGAGGGACTACGCGCGGACCACGAACGAATTCTGAAGAAAGGACGTGACCACCTGGTTGCAGCGAAGCAGCGTTACAAAGCCAACCAAGACGCTCACATCCATCGACCTGCTCCCATCTTCAACAAGGGTGACGAAGTTCTCGTTGCCCAGGAACGAGATAAATCCCCGCTGGCTCCAAAGTGGGAAGGCCCCGCGATAATACTCGAACGGACGTCCGATGTTAATTACGAGATTCTGCTTAGAAATAGAAAAAAATTAATCCATGTGAATAAGCTTAAGCCATATTTCAGAAACTAATTGCTTTTATGTTTAGGAACAAGATGTTGGCGTTTCTATTGTTGCTCGCGTCTACTTGCCTGGCCAATGAAGTTTTTCAAGTGGAGCCAATCTCTGGACCAGTCTATATGGAACATCTGGGCGACGTGGTAATGTTCCACAAGACCTGGACCGTAGTCAACTACGTCGACCTCACCGAGATCAACGTACAACAAGACCCTATTCGAAACCGCGTACGATGGACTGAAATACCTTGGTTATGCATGTATTTGTATTGTAGTTCTAATGTTAGCCCGTAAGATAGGTCTATGTACATGTCTAGGTAATCTGATAATGAGATTTTTCGCCTGTACATTCTCACCCTGCATTAATGTGTACAACAATTGTTTCCACACGAACACCACCGATCACGTCAACTACGAGTCCCGCTATCCGCCAGATGAACTCATAGCTTTAGCCAATTTAAGTCGACCTCTCGATACCCGTTCAACTGTAAGACACTCCACTAGACGTAATCCGCACTATCCTAAGGCGTAGAAAATCCATTTACCGCTATATGGATTTTCTAAAATAAGGGGGGAGGTGTAACGAGTCCCTTTCCACTACCTATTTTTTTCATCTCCTTTGCTCTCTGTACCTCTGACTCACGGGCCTGCGTGCCTAATTTATCGCTTCCTGCCCCGCGGCTCCGCTCGACGCCGCGCTCCATTCTCCCGAGTCCCGAAGTGCATTTATTGTCGCCTGCATGGTAATCCCGCCAGCTGCGTGGCCTACGTGACTTTTCCCAAATTCCTTTCCCGCGACCCTTTTTATCGCTAGTTTCCCATGCACTCTGCACCTAACCAAACAACCGCCTTTCCCGGAATGCAGTCACACAACTCCGAAGTCCATTCTCCGCCGAAGGTTCCAGAGTCCTCTTCTAATCGCCCCGCCTAATCAGCCGCCTGCCTTTCCTGGAATTTAGTCACCCGTGTGCCTATTTTTCCCGCCGAACTTTCCAGACCCTTCCCAAATTCTTCCCCACCACGACCATTTTTCCCACCGTTCGACCCTTTAAAAACACCTCCCGCGATACACTCGCGGTATTCAATTCGTGACTCTGTCCCAGTGAAGAGCTGTTAACCTTCGTTGTTCAATTTCTGGTGTCAACCGCGTCTCTCGGGCCACGACCGCGCTTCGGAGCCGGACTGGCAGACCGTTTTGTAAACCGTGAAATAAAAGGGTTACCAGAATTAAAACTCGTGTCATTTCTCGACATCACAATACATACCCGTGTGACTTAACTTTGAACATCACAGATACCATCCGACGTGTGTCGGTTGATAAATTACGTTGTCGCGGGAATCAATCCTGAAGAAAGTGGTGATGAATATAAAGTCAAAGGATAACCCATGTTTCGCGTGGTCAGTGGTCGCTGCTCTTTACCCAGTGAACAAGAATGTGGACAGAGTAACTTCGTATCCACACTACTCAATCGTACTGCAGCTTCAAGGCATTGATTTTCCCATCACTCTCGATCGAACAAAGACATTTCAATAGCAAAACAACGTTTCTATCAATGTATTTACAACGGAAAAGAAAAGCATCATTCCGATTCGAATATGCGACCAATAGCTGGTCCAACACATCAATTTATTGTACGTGGAGGATTCATCGGACTACAGTGTGGGACAGTTTGTATGGATAAAAAATGTATCACGATTCGTGAGCGCGCAGCTGAGCAAAACAGCCGGCAAAAAACACATCAGCGATCGGTGAGTAAAAAAGGAGCCTACTCGAGAATATACGTATGAATAATTATGTACTTCGATAATATAATTTCTTCCATCATTTTGTTATAGGTGTTTGCACTACTTTTACACGGAGGCTACATTGGGATCGCACGAGATGGATTGTGGAAAATCAAACGATTGTGCCATTCAATTACCTGATGAAACGGACCAATGGCTAACATTCGAACACTTTCAACGAAAAGAGCGACTTCCATTTGTGATTTATGCTAATCTTGAGTGCGTTTGGGCAAAGGTTGTCATAAAAAACATACAGCAACAGCACGAAGTGTTTAACATCGCGTACTATTTACATTGTTCGTATGACCATTCGTTATCGGGATACTACTCCCATTGCGATGCCGATTGCATCCCATGATTTGGTGAGAACCTTAAAGATGTAGCTTTTCGCATCAACGATATTTTACGGGATAATGTTCCTATGGTACTTCTAACTCCGGTTGATTGGGCAAAATTTCGAAGCGCTACTCACTGCCATATATGTGAGAAACCATTTTCCGAAGACGACATACGTGTTCGTGATCATTGCCATCTGACCAGACGTCGTAGATGTCCCACACACTTTAATTACAATTCGAAGTAAAAGCAGTTTTTTCATACCCGTAGTTTTTCATAATTTGTCCGGCTATGGTGCGCAGTTCATCATTAAGGAACTAACCACAGCATTTGAAGGGAAAACCACCGTGGTGCCCATAAACAAGGAGGAATACATTTCTTTCACAAAAACAGTTCGAACGGCAGATAAATTACATAAGATTCAATTACGCTTCATCGATTCATGCAAATTTCTCAATGCAAGTCTGGATAACTGGCCTCATTTTTGACAGTGGACACATTCAAAATGTCACGGTCGCAATTTCATGTCATGCCTGTCGACAATTTCATCCTATCAACTTGAAAGGGTGTCTTCCTCAATGAGTATAGCGATAGTTCAAACAGACTGGGAAACTATCACATACCGCTACGAGACACATTTTACAGTACTTTGACTGGTGACATTGTGAGTAAGAACGAATACGCGAGAATGTATGGGAGCGGTTTTCTATTCAAACCTTAAGGGAATATAGTGACTTGTACATGAAGACCGATATTTTTGTTACTGGCCGATGTTTTGAAGAACTTTCGCATTAGCTGTATCAAGAGTTACAGGCTCGACCCCGCTTATTACTGTACTCTCCCCGGTTTCACATGGGATGCAATGTTGAAACATATATCCGCTAACTTCGAATTGTTCACCGACGTTGACATGGTATTATTTGTTAAACGGGGTATACGCGGCGGTCCGAGTCAGTGCTCAAATAGGTATGCATGAGTCAATAACAAATACATGGCATTGTTCGATCCATCATGGTCCTCATCGTACTTGATGTATTTCGATGTAAATAATTCGTATGGATGGGAAATCCGTCAACCATCGACCTATGGTGATTTTCGATGGGTCAATGACTTGTCGACATTCAATTTATCATTGATCGCGCTAGATTCACCGGCCGGTGACATGCTTGAGGTTGACTTAGAATATCCGGAATGTCTACACGATGCACATACAGACTTCCCATTTTGTACAACACATGGTAAACCACCTGGTCGGCAACACAAAAAACTGCTTGCAACCGTGCATAACAAGGGACGGTATGTTATTCATTATCGCAATCTACAGCAGTGTGTACGCCACGCTCTCACAATCATTAAAAATCATAGAATACTCCAATTCTCCCAATAACCTGGCTACGAACATATACCGAGCTCAATACGCAGCTCCGGATCGAAGGAAAGAATGGCTTTGAACAAAATCTCTATAAATTGATGAATAATGCGTTGTTTGGGAAAACTATGGAAAATGTACGCAACCATGTAGGCGTTAAGCTTTTAACATGGTGGGTGGGCAGGTACGGTGCGGAGGAAATCATTTCCAAATAACATTTTCATAGCCGGAGTATTTTTTCAGAAAACCATATTGCTGTCGAATTACACAAGCTCGAGGTGCAATTCAATAATCCAATGTATGCGGATATGTCCATTCTCGACATATCGAAGGCATGATTATATGACTTTGATTATGAGTACATGATGTCTCTGTATAAAGACAAATATACAGCCTTATACACCGATACGGATAGTTCCATGTATAACAGTGAGTGTGAGGATGTGTATGACTACATGAAGTGTAATATCCATCGTTTCGATACGAGCGAGTATCCGGGGAGCAATGGGTATCTTCTACCGCTTCCCAACGAAAAAGTTCCCGGACTTATGAAAGACGAAAATAATAGTCGGCTAATGACGGAATTCGTAGGGCTCAGAGCAAAAATGTATGCAGTCCGAGTCAATGGCAAAGACGTTACGAAGAAAGTGAAGCGCGTTAAAAGTAACATCGAGGCGAGAACGATCACCTTCGAGGACTATACGAAATGCTTATATGACCAGATCGAAGTGACTGGCCTGCAATCATGCATACGATCGAAGTTGCATGAATGGTACACCATCAACAAGACAAAAATTGCTCGATGTCCGCACGATGACAAACGGCATATCGTACCCGGAACTGCGAAAACGCTACCATGAGGGTCTTATAGAATACAATCGTAGTATGTATTCTTGTAAACGGTAAATAATCTTGTAAAATAATTGTAGAAAGTTCTGTAAATAAGCAGTCCTGTAAATATCGGGGTTTGTTATTAACCGTATCGGTCTGTTATGTGTAATATATTGGTTTATAGATTTTTCAACTGAGAAACTGAAGAAGAGCTCATGGTAGTTTGGTGAATAATCTAATTTTTCCTACACCTTTCTGACACTCTTCTGTGTGAGAGATAGAGAGAGAGAAAGAAAGAAAGAGAGAGAGAGAGAGAGAGAGAGAGAGAGAGAGAGAGAGAGAGAGAGAGAGAGAGAGACAGAGACAGAGAGAGAGAGACAGAGACAGAGAGAGACAGAGAGAGAGAGAGAGAGAGAGAGAGAGAGAGAGAGACAGAGAGAGAGAGAGAGAGGGTTTAAAGGATGAGAAGCAAAAGAGAAAGCTACCTAAGCTGGAAAACACTTGCTGCGGTGAAGAGAACGGTGAACGCTTTGTGAGAGAACGACCAACTATTGTCATCTGGTAGGAGCAGAGAAAAAGAGAGCGAGAGAAGAGTCATCAAATTTAAAACATTTACATTGTTCGCTACAAATCAGATTTGCTTATCCAGCTATTGTGAGTGTTATCGAAACCCAGCCACGTTACTAACATTCGATTACCACGCTGCTGCTATACTTTTTCAATGAGATAAATATCGGGATATTGAACTTTAAGTAGCTCCAGATCGTACAAATCACCTGCAATGGCTTCATCGTTATAGTCCGTCAGGTGAAATGCTACACACTTCGTATTTTTCTCTCGATATATGGTAAATATTTCAGCTGTCTATTTCTGTGTGTAATCATTTCAGAAAACACTCCTAAATTCACTGATTTTCAACTCACTTTATCGCAAAATTTTACTTTCATGATGATGCTTTTTTATGGACTCTTGTCAAAAGCACGTTGTAGCAGCTACTTCTCATTTTCAACGTTGACGCTCCTCGATTTCACCTGAGTTATGGTATAGTGTACATAATCATTATACCCGCCTACTATGTTATAAAGAATATCGATCCATGTATAATCAGTACGAAACCTAAATTGCATTCCCACCTTATTTCTCAATGCACGATTGAGATGCTCGCAAATTAATGCTTTTAAATTGGTATACGTTGAATATATGTGAATAGTGTACTTTTTTATTGGGACTTTGAAGTGACCATTATAAAACTACTTTCCCTAATCAATCTGCGGTTCTGCGGTATGCACCCCTTCACAAGTGTCGACTTCATTGCGGTTGCTGCATCTTTACCATTCTTACCTCGCAGGGATACGGTGCATGCAAGTTTTGAGACAGTATCGATGAAGGTGAGGTGAAATTTATGTTTGGAGTTTATATATGCGTACGACGGCATAACGACAAGATCAGCTTGATTTTGTTCGTCCAAGCCACGGATGGTCACAAGTAAAAGTCTAGTATCGTCGAGTTCATCGACGCTTATCGCATTGTCTCTGTACATTTGTCTTTATACAGAGACATCATGTACTCATAATCAAAGTCATATAATCATGCCTTCGATATGTTGAGAATGGACGTACCCGCATAGATTGGATTATTGAATTGCACCTCGAGCTTGCGTAATTCGACAGCAATATGGTTTTCTGAAAAAATACTCCGGCTATGAAAATTTTATTTGGAAATGATTGCCTCCGCACCGTACCTGCCCACCCATCATGTTAAAAGCTTAACGCCTACATAGTTGCGTACATTTTCCATAGTTTTCCCAAACAACGCATTATTCATCAATTTATAGAGATTTTTTTTCAAAGCCATTCTTTCCCTCGATCTGGAGCTGCGTATTGAGCTCGGTTTATGTTCGTAGCCAGGTTATTGGGAGAATTGGAGTATTCTATGATTTTTAATGATTTTGAGAGCGTGGCGTACACCCTGCTGTAGATTGCGATAATGAATAACATACCGTCCCTTGTTATGCACGGTTGCAAGCAGTTTTTTGTGTTGCCGACCAGGTGGTTTACCATGTGTTGTACAAAATGGGAAGTCCGTATGTGCATCGTGTAGACATTCCGGATACTCTAAGTCAACCTCAAGCATGTCACCGGCCAGTGAATCTAGCGCGATCAATGATAAATTGAATGTCGACAAGTCATTGACCCATCGAAAATCACCATAGGTCGATGGTTGACGGATTTCCCATCCATACGAATTATTTACATCGAAATACATCAAGTACGATGAGGACCATGATGGATCGAACAATGCCATGTATTTGTTATTGACTCACGCATACCTATTTGAGCACTGACTCGGACCGCCGCGTATACCCCGTTTAACAAATAATACCATGTCAACGTCGGTGAACAAATCGAAGTTAGCGGATATATGTTTCAACATTGCATCCCATGTGAAACCAGGGAGAGTACAGTAATAAGCGGGGTCGAGCCTGTAACTCTTGGTACAGCTATTGCGAAAGTTCTTCAAAACATCGACCAGTAACAAAAATATCGGTCTTCATGTACAAGTCACTATAGTCCCTTAAGGTTTGAATAGAAAACCGCTCCCATACATTCTCGCGTATTCGTTCTCACTCACAATGTCACCAGTCAAAGTACTGTAAAATGTGTCTCGTAACGGTATGTGATAGTTTCCCAGTCTGTTTGAACTATCGCTATTGTGATGTCGAGAAATGACACGAGTTTTAATTGCGGTAACCTTTTTATTTCACGGTTTACAAAACGGTCTGCCAGTCCGGCTTCGAAGCGCGGTCGTGGCCCCAGAGACGCGGTTGACACGAGAAATTGAACAACGAAGGTTAACAGCTCTTCACTGGGACCGAGTCACGAATTGAATGCCACGAGTGTATCGCGGGAGGTGTTTTTAAAGGATCGAACGGTGGGAAAATGGTCGTGGTGGCGAAGAATTTGGGAAGGGTCTGGAAAGTTCGGCGGGAAAATAGGCACACGGGTGACTAAGTTCCAGGAAAGGCAGGCGGCTGATTAGGCGGGGCGATTAGAAGAGGACTCTGGAACCTTCGGCGGAGGATGGACTTCGCAGTTGTGTCACTGCATTCCGGGAAAGGCAGTTGTTTGGTTAGGTGCAGAGTGCATGGGAAACTAGCGATAAAAAGGGTCGCGGGAAAGGAATTTGGGAAAAGTCACGTAGGCCACGCAACTGGCGGGATTACCACGCAGGCGATAATAAATGGACTTTGGGACTCGGGAGAATGGAGCGCGGCGTCGAGCGGAGCCGCGGGACAGGAAGCGATAAATTAGGCACGCAGGCCCGTGAGTCAGAGGTACAGAGAGCAAAGGAGATGGAAAAAAATAGGTAGTGGACAGGGACTCGTTACACCTCCCCCCTTATTTCAGAAAATCCATATAGCGGTAAATGGATTTTCTACGCCTTAGGATAGTGCGGATTACGTCTAGTGTAGTGTCTTACAGTTGAACGGATATCGAGAGGTCGACTTAAATTGGCTAAAGCTATGAGTTCATCTGGCGGATAGCGGGACTCGTAGTTCACATTATCGGTGGTGTTCGTGTGGAAACAATTGTTGTACATATTAATGCAGGGTGAGAATGTACAGGCGAAAAATCTCATTATCAGATTACCTAGACATGTACATAGACCTATCTTACGGGCTAACATTAGAACTACAATACAAATACATGCATAACCAAGGTATTTCAGTCCATCGTACGCGGTTTAGGATAGGAATAGGGTCTTTTTGCGTCGGTGGCGTCCAATCTTTTCGGCTTCTTCTGATATTTCGTCCAATGTCTGTCCGAGAACTTTCAGTTGTGTTACGTCAACATGTGTGGGTTTCCCTAAAGTAGTCAGTTGTAGATCGTCCAGGGATATGGAGTGATTGCTCAAGAGGTCATCGAGTTTGGGTGTCTTGATCGTTTAGTTTACGATTACGTCGGTAGTTTGTGTGAGTTTTTCTTCAAGTCTGGGTCTAATTACAATGTGGTCCGTCTGTCCGAGGCAATTTCCGGAGAGCGTTATTCTATTAGTTCCGCGTAGGGTGGTTTGACGAATTTTATGGTCGTCGCAGACAATATGGAGAATTTCGGGAGTGGGTGAGGTAACAATCCATGAGTTGCCATTTTTTAGTTGAATCCATAAGGATTTCGCTAGGTTAATGAACAATATTGTGAGTCGGAGATGTCGGACGGTGTTTGTAATATGACGGCTTCGCAGCTATTGGGGTTGTTAGTTGTGTAGTCGGCGTTCTGCCGTTTACACAGTAGTTTCGGACCTAGCGATTTACACCGGGAGAGGTCGTTCTCGTTGCTAGGTGTGAACAAAGTTTTCATGTCATTAACAACAACTATTGTGTCGGGTGGATTCAGGTAGTAGAATGAATCGCCGGACGCTTTCTGTTGAAGAATGGGTATGAGGCGGTACGCATGCAATACACTATTTTCAACTACAGGAAGCTTAATAACGTAAGCGAAGCGGTTGTTCACAATCATGACGCTTATCTCACTAATTTCTATTATGGCGGCAAAGGCAGATTCCTCTAACGGTACTGGGGGTGTGTCACTAGAAATCGTTTTTTCTCGAATAGTGCGGAGGGCTGTAATCAAATCTGTAGGGCTGAGAATTTGTGGGTGCACAATTCCTTGTTTACCGTCATTTACTGCGTTTAAGACGTTGTTGAGATTTTCGCTATATTCGTCGATGATTGTTTCTAGAAGTGCTACTTGTGAACTAATAATGATGTCCCGAGTGTTGTTTACTGTTCGGTAAGCTACGTTGTACAATGCCTTATGCAAGTGACTAGTTTCGTTACGTAAATTTTCTATGACTTCCGAAAAGGTCGAAATTACAGCTTTAACGATGGTAGTTTGGTAACGAATCAATGCAGTTAGTTTCGTGTTGTCTTCATGAATCTTATCGATCTCGTTATTATAATATTCAGCGTCTGAATTCCCCAGCGTATCGAATAGAATTTCGCTGATATCGCCAATAAAATTGAACACTCCTCTTTTAAGGCGCGGGGTGTAGTTAATTATGTTCATTAAACGGACTCTACGGTCTTCGATGCGGAGCAATCTATTTCGTACAGTTTCTATTGTAATACATTCGAGACACCTCGTCTTGCCTTGAGTAGCGTTACATACTATTGACAGTTTGTTAGCGATGCTGAACAGTTCGTCTCGTTGCACGTTGATCTCGGTGAGGTCGACGTAGTTGACTACGGTCCAGGTCTTGTGGAACATTACCACGTCGCCCAGATGTTCCATATAGACTGGTCCAGAGATTGGCTCCACTTGAAAAACTTCATTGGCCAGGCAAGTAGACGCGAGCAACAATAGAAACGCCAACATCTTTTCCCTAAACATAAAAGCAATTAGTTTCTGAAATATGGCTTAAGTTTATTTACATGGATTAATTTTTTTCTATTTCTAAGCAGAATCTCGTAATTAAGATCGGAAGTCCGTTCGAGTATTATCGCGGGGCCTTCCCACTTTGGAGCCGGCGGGGATTTATCTCGTTCCTGGGCACGAGAACTTCGTCACCCTTGTTGAAGATGGGAGCAGGTCGATGGATTTGAGCGTCTTGGTTGGCTTTGTAATGCTGCTTCGCTGCAACCAGGTGGTCACGTCCTTTCTTCAGAATTCGTTCGTGGTCCGCGCGTAGTCCCTCAAAGTATTCGTCGATGGTAGCATTCGTTCGATGAATGGGAATGCTGTTCGGGACGTTCGGTTTCCGTCCGAACTGCATCTCAAAAGGTGTGAGTCCGATGCCTTCTTGTTTCGCCGTGTTGTAAGCCATGGAGACGAATTTTAATTTCTTGTCCCAATCTTCGCGGTGGTCGTGAATGAGAGCCTTAATTTGTTCCTTAATCGGTCCGTGGGCTCTCTCTAGACTTCCGTTGCTTTGCGGGTGGAACGTAGTCGTGGTCATGTGGAAGATTTTGAAGAGTTTTTCCAAGTGTTTAAACGTCTGGCTGATGAAGTTGCGACCTCCGTCGGTGAGAATTTTCTTTGGTGCGCCGTGGATGTAGATAAAATGTTCGACGAGTGCATTTACGGTAGCTTGTGCATCTTGTGTCTTTAGAGGGATCAACGTGATATATTTTGTCAGTTGGTCCTGTACTGACATGATGTACTTGTACTCATCGGCAGACTCGGGAATGGGTCCCACGAGGTCCAATGCGATCTTGTCGCTCGGTCGTTCGGGTGTGTCCGTAATCACGGCTTCGGCTTGAGGCCGCACGCGCAACAACTGGTTTTTTTGGCAGGTGTCGCATCTTCGCATGTAGTCTTCGACGTCTCGCTGCATATTCGGCCATGTAGCAACGGCCTTGATGCGGTCGAGAGTCTTGGCTATCCCGAAATGTCCGGTGGCTTTCGTCCCATGATGTTCTTTAATAATGCGTTGACGTTCTTCCTCTGTACCTGGCTCGCGGAGATCCTTGTCGTACAGGTATAATAATGGGCGATCGTCTCTGGTTGACCAGATGAAATTAATCATCAGTTTAATCCGGTTCTTTATTCCCGGATGGGCGCGGAGGTGATCACAACCGAGGTAAATTTTCGTGGTCGTCGTCACTTTCATTAAGGCGGCTGTGATTCGGTTGAACCAGTCGATTTTGTTCTCGGAGAAATTGATGAAAAGTTGATCCTCGGCGTCGCTTGGGGCGTCCACTATTTGTATAGCGGGAACGTCCTTCGGTGGAACGTCCTCACTGATTGCGAGGACTACCGGAACGTTGTCGGTCAGCTCGAACTCGACGTACAGCGGTGGATCACTTGTTGAGTCTTCTTCTTGTTCCTCCTCCGCTGGATTGTCGTTGTTGTCGTTCGTGTGCTCCACGTTTTCTTTTTCGTCTGTGTTGTCTTCCGTTTGAGATCGCTGTTGACTTCGGGTGGTCACGGCGTAAATGCGAGAGAGAGCGTCTGCGTTCGTGTTGAGAGAGCCTTTTTTAGAAATTGGCTCATACTCGTATTCTTCGACTTTCATCCGTAGACGCATCAGTCGGCTGTTGGTTGGAGGGTCAGTTGCCTTCAATATCCAAATCAGCGGCTTGTGGTCGGTTACGATTTTAAATTGTTTTCCGTACAGGTACTGGCGGAAATGCTTTGTTGCCCAGGTAATCGCGAGCATCTCTCTCTCGGTGGTGGAGTAGCGCTGCTCTGCCTTGTTGAGAGTGCGCGAGGCATAGGCAACCGGTCGGTCCCTGTGATAGGACGGCACCGATTGCGTGGTTGCTAGCGTCGGTGGTCAGTACGAATTCTTTCGTGAAATCCGGGTATTGCAGGACGGGTGCGGTCGTCAGAGCGGTACGTAGGAGTTGAAAAGCCTGTTCCTGCTTTTCACTCCAGTCCCACGGTGCATCTTTTTTCAACAACTCGGTTTAGGGTTTCGCAATTCTACTAAAATCCTTAATGAACTTGCGATAATACCCCGCGAGTCCAAGAAACTGTTTTATATGTTTCGGCTCTTTCGGTGTTGGGAAATTCGTCACGGCCTCGATTTTCTTTGGATTTGGCTTTACCCCTTCTTCGGATATCAGGTGTCCCAGGAATTCCAGTTCTGGTCGGAGGAATTCGCACTTGTCCGGTTGCAGTTTTAAGTCTGCTTCGCGCAGGCGCTTCAACACATCCAGTAGTTTCCTGTTGTGTTCCTCCAATGTGTTGCCGTAGATTATTATGTCGTCGAGATAAACAAAACACGTGTTGCCAATCAGTCCACGCAGTGCGTTGTTCATCATCCGTTGGAACGTTGCAGGTGCGTTTTTGAGACCGAAAGGCATCCGGTTGTAATGAAAATGTCCTGATGGCGTCGAGAAGGCTGTCTTTTGCTTATCTCGTTCGTCCATCGGTATTTGGTGAAATCCGGATGCGAGATCGAAGGCGGAGAAGTATTTGGCTCGCCCCAGTTGATCCAGGATTTCGTCGATACACGGAAGAGGGTAGGCGTCGTGAGAAGTCTTCTCATTTAGCTTCCTGAAATCGATGACGATCCTCCACTTCTTTTTCCCGGATGCGTCAGATTTTTTTGGTACTACCCAGAGTGGGGCGTTGTATGGTGAGTCGCTGGGCTCGATCAGTTTCTGTTCGAGCATGTCGTTGACTTAACGGTCAATTTCCTCTTTGTGTGTCGGAGGGTATCGGTACTGCTTGACGTTTATCGGAACGTCATCGCTGGTTATAATGCGGTGTTTGACCGCTTTCGTACCTGGCAGTGGGTCGCCAGGTAAAGCGAACACGTCGGGGAAGGACGATACGATGTCCCACACCGGTTCCGCTAGCTCGAGTGGCACGTGCTGTAGCCGCACGTTTTCTTTGAGCGTTCGGATTCTATCTGCCGAATTGTGCTCTTGGATGTGGTGGATCCTCAATGCGTCCGCCGGTGCGTCTTGACGCGCCTCCGCCGATGAAGGGGTAGGTTCCTCGAAAGGTAGCCCACGCAGTAGATCCACGATAAACCGTTTTGTCGTTTATTACGGGCACTCGGGCTTCATAGTCCTTGGCTTCGAACACGCAAGGTACTATAGATTCTGAATTTTCTTCGCTGGTTATCGCTGGTCCATTCGCGATGTTTGTTGGCACGGAGATAAAGTGGATGGATCTCGCCGGGACCATGACGGATAGAGGTTCGAAATTCAGTCGTTTTCCGTCAAATTGCAGGAAATTGTCTTTCCCGATGCCGATGTACGTCTGATATTTCTCCATAAAGGGGACGCCAATCAGACCGTCCTCTTCCAATGGGAAATCATCAGGGACGACGTGGAATATTTGCTTTCGGCCCTCGAATTCTTGTTGCGTTACGAACAACGATCTGTGTAGATCGTTGCCCATCTTGAACTCTGTGTTCACATTTTTGTCGACCAGGGACGTACCTTTGAGGCTTCCTAATTTGATGAGGCTGATAGCGGCTCCGGCGTCTAGTAGAAATCTCCCTGGTCCTCGGATGTCCCGCATGGCGAGTTTGACAACTCTTTTCGTGCATCCAACGGTGTTAACGCGAGGGATCCCTCCGACGTTTCGACTTCTGTCGTTTCCTCTGGAGGTAGGTGGTTGACTCGCAGAGGGGGCCGAGGTGGCGGCAGGTTCCGTCGAAAACCCCACTGTTGGGTGGCGGAGTTGCCTCTATTTTGGAAGTCACGCATCTTGGTGCGGCAATCCCGTTCGACGTGCCCGATTCCTCTGCAGTAGTTGCAGGAAATCTGTGGTCGAGGTGTCCCGGATGAGTGTGAGGGTCCTGGTCTCGGAGTCGGAGGCATCGGTCGACGTGGGGCGCTGCCGGGATTTCGGTCAGCGATGTTGAGGCTGCGGGTCATCATTTCCCGCGTGTAGTCATAAGCCTCTGCGGCTTGAGCCTTGGCGATGGCGGCTCGGATGTTGTCCGGTCGCTGTGCGCGCACTTCGGTGGAAATTTTTTTCCGGAGGCCTAGCAGGTACTGTTCGAGGCCCTGCTCTCTCTCATATTCTATTATGAGTTTCCGCTTACTCTCATTTGGCGTAGAGTTTGCGAGTCACTTGTGGTCGCACGTCCTCGATTGATGCTATAGACGCCTCGACACCGATATTTTTTCCGTCGAATTCTTTTATTAGTTATATTGCCTCTTTAGGCGTGATTTCCTCGAATTGTTCGTCCGATGAAACACTCGGCGGTCGCAAAAATTGTCCCGTTTCTTCACGCACATCTCCGTTTTTGTCACCCGGCCGGTCGAACACTTTGCCTATCGCGTTTTTGAGCGTCTCGTTTACATTTGAGAGCGACATGGTGTTTACGGAGCTTGTATCAGAGTCCGTCGCGATTTCGATAGGTAAGCGATATTGAGTAAATTGGTTACTCACCGATTTTTTATCTTGGTGGTCCAGAGCTGTTGGAGTCCTTGTTGCTTCTTGGTGTTGTCGGTCGGTCGAAGCTTCTAACACTTTGGGCTGGCACACCCCACACTTAGCACCAGTTTGTGATGTCGAGAAATGACACGAGTTTTAATTGTGGTAACCTTTTTATTTCACGGTTTACAAAACGGTCTGCCAGTCCGGCTTCGAAGCGCGGTCGTGGCCCGAGAGACGCGGTTGACACCAGAAATTGAACAACGAAGGTTAAAAGCTCTTCACTGGGACAGAGTCACGAATTGAATGCCACGAGTGTATCGCGGGAGGTGTTTTTAAAGGGTCGAACGGCGGGAAAATGGTCGTGGTGGGGAAGAATTTGGGAAGGGTCTGGAAAGTTCGGCGGGAAAATAGGCACACGGGTGACTAAGTTCCAGGAAAGGCAGGCGGCTGATTAGGCGGGGCGATTAGAAGAGGACTCTGGAACCTTCGGCGGAGGATGGACTTCGCAGTTGTGCGACTGCATTCCGAGAAAGGCGGTTGTTTGGTTAGGTGCAGAGTGCATGGGAAACTAGCGATAAAAAGGATCGCGGGAAAGGAATTTGGGAAAAGTCAGGTAGGCCACGTAACTGGCGGGATTACCATGCAGGCGATAATAAATGCACTTTGGGACTCGGGAGAATGGAGCGCGGCGTCGAGCGGAGCCGCGGGACAGGAAGCGATAAATTAGGCACGCAGGCCCGTGAGTCAGAGGTACAGAGAACAAAGGAGATGGAAAAAAAATAGGTAGTGGACAGGGACTCGTTACACTATACTCATTGAGGAAGACACCCTTTCAAGTTAATAGGATGAAATTGTCGACAGGCATGACATGAAATTGCGACCGTGACATTTTGAATGTGTCCACTGTCAAAAATGAGGCCAGTTACCCAGACTTGCATTGAGAAATTTGTATGAATCGATGGAGCGTAATTGAATCTTATGTGATTTATCTGCCGTTCGAACTGTCTTTGTGAAAGAAATGTATTCCTCCTTGTTTATGGGCACCACGGTGGCTTCAAATGCTGTGTTTAGTTCCTTAATGATGAACTGCGCACCATAGCCGGACAAATTATGAAAAACTACGGGTATGACAAAACTGCTTTTACTTCGAATTGTAATTAAAGTGTGTGGGACCTCTACGACGTCTGGTCAAATGGCAATGATCACGAACACGTATGTCGTCTTCGGCAAATGGTTTCTCACATATATGGCAGTGAGTAGCGCTTCGAAATTTTGCCCACTCAACCGGAGTTAGAAGTACCATGGGAACATTATCTCATAAAATATCGTTGATGCGCAAAGCTACATCTTTAAGGTTCTCAACAAATCATGGGATGCAATCGGCATCGCAATGGGAGTAGTATCCCGATAACGAATGGTCGTACGAACAATGTAAATAGTACGCGATGTTAAACGCTTTGTGCTGTTGCTGTATATTTTTCATGACAACCTTTGCCGAAACGCACTCGAGATTAGCATAAATCACAAATGGAAGTCGCTGTTTTCGTTGAAAGCGTTCGAATGTTAGCCATTTGTCCGTTTCATCAGGTAATTGAATGGCACAATCGTTTGATTTTCCACAATCCATCTCGTGCGATCCCAATGCAGCCTCCGTGTAAAAGTAGTGCAAACACATATAACAAAATGATGGAAGAAATTATATTATCAAAGTACATAATTATTCATATGTATATTCTCGAGTAGGCTCCTTTTTACTCACCGATCGCTGATGTGTTTTTTGCCGGCTGTTTTGCTCAGCTGCGCGCTCACGAATCGTGATACATTTTTTATCCATACAAACTGTCCCACACTGTACTCCGACGAATCCTCCACGTACAATAAATTGATGTGTTGGACCAGCTATTGGTCGCATATTCGAATCGGAATGATGCTTTTTTTTCCGTTGTAAATACATTAATAGAAACGTTGTTTTGCTATTGATGTCTTTATTCGATCGAGAGTGATTGGAAAAACAATGCCTTGAAGCTGCAGTACGATTGAGTAGTGTGGATACGAAGTTACTCTGTCCACATTCTTTTTCACTGGGTAAAGAGCAGCGACCACTGACCACGCGAAACATGGGTTATCCCTTGACTTTATATTCACCACCACTTTCTTCAGGATTGATTCCCGCGACAAGGTAATTTAACAACCGGCACACGTCGGATGGTATCTGTGATGTTCAAAGTTAAGTCACACGGGTATGTATACCGGTGCGGACAAAACAACCCGCTCGTCCATCTTGTTGATTTTGACGAGGGAAACCAAACCAACTATCGTTTGTCGATGTAGGTGTTTTAAGATTGGTAGTGAGATGCGTCCCGATTCTCTCGTTGTCACGAATCCGTAAGCTGGTGTGACTGGTGCGGTGTGTTTGCTCGATTTGATATACTCCAATTTCCTGGTCTGATGTGGTTTGCGATACGTATTTTTCTTTACCGGCGGAAAAACGGTTTTAAGGGGTGAAACGAACCCTCGAAAATAGGGGTGTTTTTCGTTTTCCAAACAATCGTGTCGCGGTATTGGATATTACCGTATTGTTTCAAAATATGTTCAATATATGCAACTTTGGATGTGGTATTGCATATATTTTCGAATAATTGTCTACAGTTTACAATATCTTTTGTGACAACAGGATGTTCCCTCTAAGAATTGTAAATTATTGACGATGTTATTAGAGGCGCTCACCCAATGGCCATAGGGCCGACGAGGAAGTAGGTTGTAAATACTTCCTAACCATAGCGGCTCTGCTGCACGTCGTTGTCTTGTGTCATGCCGTAAGCGCCCGAAAATTTACACGTTCTCGTATTGAATCGGTCGCTCGTCTCTTTCGTCCGCTTTACAGTACTCCAGTTTTAAAAGCGTCGTGTTAAACTATTGAAATCGTAAACATATTTCACGTAATACGGGCAATGGCCACCACTCTTCACACGTCCTAGGCCCTAGGTTGTTGAACCATCGTCTTTCCTACTCTACACCACAACGAGCTCCATCTTACACACCCGTACAAACAATGAGTCATTTTTCATGTAACCCTTTCCCCCTCTCAATCCCGTCCAAGGCTCATTTACGCAACGGGGAAAAAGCCTGTTGGCTGCGGGTACACTGACCTCCCACCACTGCAGTCTTATCACCCCCACTATCATAAGCGGTTGCCTCATGAAACGGGCGGTTATCATGTGTCTCCCCAGTTTAAATTCGTGCAACCTGCTTAGCGCTTCGCCTCTATAAACCTGGCAAGAGAAATGTACTTCCCTTACGATAATAATCCTTTTTGAAATGTATTCCACGTAATCATTTTCTACGCCACTCACCAACGGATGTACCAGGCTGTATGCTGTTGAATAAAAACATTTATGTCTTGTCGAATATAATTTATTTTTTGTTCAACCATCCCCCTAACCCATCCACGGTATGAGACCATCCCAACCGTGCGCAGCACACAGAAACCTATTTTACCCACCATATCTGCGAAAACGAATCACCTGACAATCAGCGCTGCGACCACAGTCGGTATAGTAGTAACCTCACATACCTACCCCTCCGCCACACCCCACACCCCCTGCACATACCGCCTCTAGCCACCGCTACCCCCACCACCGATTCCCCAAAACTGTACCCCCACCACCAATTCCCCGTACGGCCCCGCCGAGACGGTCTGGCTCGCCAGACATCACGTATACACCTCACCCAGGATGACGTCATCAGTCGTCTCCCATAAGCCACCTACTTTGCAGTTACCATATCGAGCGAAAATGATCCAATTGTTTTTTTTCTTTTCGCTGTCGTTGCGATTTTCTTCCTTCGGTCTGTATTCTTTTGGCCTATTTTTATTTGCGTTCCAGTGATACCGATTTGGGCGCCCTGGGGGTCCACTCTTGTTGTAGTAGTTGGTTCCTTGGCCCTGCTGATAATTCGTTTGATGATTTTGGTGATACCCGGTTTCCGGTGCCTGTCGATATCCGTTTCCTTGTCCTTGTTACCAATTCCTTTTTCGGCAATCCTTGTACGCGTGTCCCGGTTTCTCGCAGTAATTGCAAGTGATGTTGAATTGATGCACGCTTTTCGATGGAAAAGCTGGTAGGCTGTATCTTCCGTAAGACGATGTGTTGGATCAGCAATCCTTTGCTAAGTGTCCCATTTTGTGACATTTATTGCACATCATCGGCGTTCGTTATTCCAGATAAGTCTGCCTGTTTATGGATTTGCCTCCTTGTAGCGATTTTTCCTCTTCCATTGCTCCTTTAAGGGCTGATCCGAGATCCTTGTATCCTCGAGCCTTTAAGATGACTTGGAATTCCCTTCGAAGTCCAATTTCGAAGTTGTATAGGGCTAATCGCCTTACATATGTCTCAATTGTTCTTTTTTCCGCAGGCGATCTTGCCTCGGCTGTGCTGGCTTCGATTAATTCCATCATTATGGCCTCGAGTCGTTGACCGTATGCTAACAAGCTCTCGTTGGATTTTTGCTTACACGTATTAAAATCGACCTGTAACGCGGCTACTGTACGTCGCGTTCCATATAATGCTTTCATTTCTTCTTTAAATTGTTGGTACGATTCAATTTCTTTATATTGGGTGGCTTTTCGCGCTTTTCCTATCACTTTTGTTGCTAACACGGATTGTAAAAGGGAATGTCTATCGGCTGCTGCAACGCACGCGTTTACATAGCCGAATGCTTCAATTATATCGTCGACTTCTTCAGATTTTTCGCCATCAAATTGGGTAATGAGGCTTCCCGCCTCCTTTAGGGCCATGAAACCATTTTCTTGCGCCATGTTATCTGAATTAAGTTGGAGTAGGCAAAATTCTTGAATTTCTATTTCGCGACCACGCCTAGTGTATATATTTTTAGAAGATTGATCAGAATCTGTTGATAGATCAGGAAAATGAACGATTCGATCTGCTGCAGATCGAATTTTGGTACGTTTCGCAGCTGGCGGCCTATTTGAGAAATTGTGTGGATTTGGACTTTCGGCTGAACTTGATGCGGATCGCAATCGCTTTTTCCTAGGTTCCAGTAGTTCTTGTTCGACTGTTTGATTCTCGGGACGATCTCTCGCAATGAGTTCGTCAAAAATTGAATTTAATGAATGCGATCATTTGTTGTTACCCGGTAATCGGTATAATTTACGACGCTCGTCTTCGTTTGACATTAATGTTTAATTGTTTGGCTTTGGAGGGTGTTTTTTGATAAATGTTCCGTCACTCACAGTACGATGATGTACCTCACGTTGATCGATGCTTCGTAGTCGGTTGTTCACAAGATGTTGATCTCGTTCTCGTAGCTGTTTGGCAGGAAATTGCCAGTGTTGTTCCCTGTTGTCGTGTTGCTTTGGTTTGCTATTCTCGTGCGCTCTGTTGTTCCGTTGTAGAAGGTATTTGGTGAGTCTTCGTCCTCAGGTCGGTCTGGTATCGATGATCCTCGGGATCTGGTTGCTTTTGGACAGATCTGTACGGTGGACTCGGACGTTTGCTTACGCCGCACTTTTTCTTTTTATTTGTCCAGTTCAACTGTCGTCGATCGGATCACTCGTTGACCTCCTTTTCAGCACTTGCTGCGTTCAGTGTACTTTGTACGTTGGATAGGATGTTTCCTTCTTTTTTTTTTAAGTTGTGTAATGCACAGTTGCGGTATCCCCAATTGCGGGAATCCCACCGCTGCCACCAATGTTGTGCCCCGGCTTCTAATGATGCGCGAAGAGCACGGAATTTCGCTCTCGAGTAAGTTGACACCGTGAGTTGTCGGATGCTCGAGGGCGAGGGTATGTGGGGACTTTTCCCGTTTCGGGTAAATCTCCAACTCGGGATATTGCAACTTGAACAACTTATATATTACTTAAAATTAGGCAATAATATTACAATTCTTTTGTATGCCTTGAGACCGACCTCCTCGGCTTCTGGCCGAAGACTGCCTTTCGATTGATTCTTTCGGCTAATTGTTAACTCGGGTTTTCGCAACCAATCGTTCGAGAACGTTCGATTTGTTTGATTGCGATTCAGCGTTTTTCCGGCTGAGTCGAACGGAATATCGGGCTTGTGAAAGATCGGGCTCGATATCGTCGCATGGGGTCTTTGAACTTCATGCGTTAGCAGTATGAAAATTCCTGTCTTTTCAGGGCACAACGTGTATGATGACATAAAGCGCAACATTCATCGTTTCGATACAAGCGACTATCCTGCGGATAATGGGTATGATATACCGCTTGTTAACAAAAAAGTCCCTGGACTAATGAAAGACGAAAATAATGATCGGATAATGACGGAATTCGTCGGGCTTAGAGCAAAAGTGTATGCAGCGCGAGTCGATGGCAAAGACGATACAAAGAAAGTAAAGGGTGTTAAGAGTAACATCGTGGTAAGAACGATCTCGTTCGAGGATTACACGAAATGTTTAAATGAAGAAATAGAAATAACTCGAAAACAATCGTGCATAAGATCAAAATTGCATGAAGTGTACACCATCAACGAGACAAAAATCGTTCTAAGCCCGCACGATGATAACCGGTATATCATACCCGGAACCACGAAAACGCTACCATGGGGTCATTTTAGGATACGGCCGTAGCATTTATTTTGTAATGTTTTACGAATAATCGACTCTGTAAATAATTGTGTTGTAAATAATGAATTGGTTTATCATTTTTTTTTCAACTGAAAAAATGGAGAAAAACCCATTGTAATTTGCTGTATCACATTTTCACCAACACCTTCCTGACATACTTTTGTGAGAGAGAGAGACAGGTTTGAAAGAGCCAGAAGGAGAAAGCTGGCTGAGTGGGAGAACACACATGCTACGCTGAAGAGAACGGTCGACCCTTTGTGAGACAAAGACCTCGTCATCTGGAATAAGTAGAGAGAGAAGAATTATCAAATTTAAAACATTTTTTTATTGTCCGTTACCAATCAGATTTGCTTATCCAACTATTGTGGCTGCTTTCGAAACCCAACCATTTTACAAACATTCGATTACCACGTTTCTCCAATACTTTTTCAAATCGATAAATATCAGGATGTTGAACTTTAAGTAGTTCCTGATCCTAGAAACCACCGGCAATGGGCTCATCGTCATAGTTCTTGATATTAAATGTTACAGGTTTCGTGTTTTTCACTCTATATATGGTCAATATTTCCTTTGTCCAGTTCGGTGTGTAACCCTTTTCGAAAACACTTTTCAATTTACTGATTCTTACTTTATCGCCAATTTTAAATTTTGATGTCGATGACTTTTTCAATGAAGTCTTATGATAAACATGTTATAGTAGCTGTTTCTCTTTTCCAGCGTTGACATTTCTCGGTTTCATCTTAATCGTGCGGTGCACAGAATCATTATACTCGGCTACTAGGTTGTCAACTATATAGATCCATGTATAATTACCACAAAGGCTAAATTGCATCCACATCTTATTTTTCGATGTACGATTACAACGTTCGCAAATGGAAGCTTTTAAGTTGCTATATGTTGAATACATGTGGATATTGTACTTTTTCATTAGGGTTTTAAAGTCACAATTATAAAACTCTTTTCCCGGATCAACATGTAACTTCTGCGGTACGGCCCAGGCGAATTTTGAGAAAGTATCGCTGACGGTTAGGAGAAATTTTTGTTTGGAGTTTTGATGTGCGTACGATGACATATCGACGAGATCAGCCTGCCAGGTCTTATCCAAACAACGGATGTCCACATGCCGGCACGGATAGTTTCGGCGAGCAGGTTTGTGCAGCTCTCGCACGAGAGCGTTCTTTTTCTCATTCATTTTCCAGTCTTTTCAGTCATGCATCCAGTTCAGCAATGATGTGTGAATTACGAATCACCAAGTCTTGTAGAGTTTTGAGATCTGCATCGAGCGTCCTCAGAATATCTCTCATCGTAGCTTATAGTACATTAACCAACAACAGGTTCCTCTCATTAATTTCTTTGCGTATGTTCTTAATGATTGATCGAGATCTTTTATGTAAAGCACTTCGAGTGATAGAATCGTCTTGTTCTTCCGGATTGGCGATATTACACAATCGTTTCTGCCCCAAGTCATAATGACCATCTGCGGTAGTTCTAAACCCAATCCCTGGTCTGCCTAGAGGACCTTGCTTATTGAGGAGCATACTCTTTTTCAGTTGGCGTCCGAACACATCGACACTCATGTTGATAATGCGTAAAATTTCAAATGTTGGGTTAATAAATAATTTTGGCTTTACGCAATTCCTCAATAATCGATACAATTTCATTCGAATGTAATGAATTTCCACCTGCTTGTGATGCTAGAAGTAGGCGAAGACGATCTACTAGCTCATTAGGACCAGTGCAGCCAGATCGCGCGTAAAAGTTACCCCCTCTCTAGTCTCTTACGCGCCCGTCACACAATCATAATAGCGCGTGTCCGTGAGCGGGCGACGCTCGGAGATCTTCGGCAAGAGCCGAGCGGGGTCGAAGATTCCCGACCGCGCCTTCGGCAGCTACACCAACACATGGACGCTGCGCACGTTCATGTGCGGCTAAGCCGAAACGAAGGCTTCGAGGGAAAAAGCAATCTGAGCACGACTCGCGCGTGACGTCACCCGACGGAACGCGCGAGACTTTTAGATGATATCAATGCTTATTTAGCGCTTGATTCTCTGCGTTATTAATGTATACAAAAAAATGTATCGCGCACTCTGATCGCTTATTTTTTTAGTTTATACGTTAATTTAAATATAATAATACAGTAGAACCTCGATTATCCGAACCTCGATCATCCGAACCCTCAATTATCCGAACGATCACTTAGTTTATCCGAACGTTGGCGGGAAAGATACATTGTTGCTCGCTGCCACCGCCGTGAGTAACAATGAGCAACCCAACGCAACTTCTCCTTCTCAAACGGCTGCGAGACTTAGCCGCTCAAAAACGCGTTACAGCCGTTCGTCAATTAAAAATGGTAGATTTTTTTTATATAAAACAGGCATTCGACTTTTTTCAAGTATTTAAAATACACACACACACACACACACACACACACGCGCGCACGCACGCACGCACGCACGCACGCACACACACACACACACATATATTTCAACGCTAATATGTATGTCAAATTTTAATATATATGTATGTACTGTTTTTATGTAAAAAGGTGTTGTTTATGATCTCCTTCCAAAAAACCCACGTTTCGATTATCCGAACTAGTCTCGGTCCGAATTGGTTCGGATAATCGAGGTTCTACTGTAAATCTAAATTACAAATTATTTATCTTCTAAAAAATCATGTACGCTTTACTCACACCCGTCCTTATGCCCAATACACTATAATTCATAAAAGTAAGCGGAAATATATTTATATTCGTAGTATTATAGTAATTCTTATACTTTCATCAAGCGATAAAGTATTATCCCCAAAAACAAGCCAATCATCCATCCGGCCGCGAATCGTAAGTACCAGAAAGTGCACATATTCTACAAGCTATGAGATGGACCCGTTGGTAGCGTTCCTGACTTCGGTCCGCGGGGGCCCCTAGTGCAAATTTTTCTCCAAATTTTTCATGATTTCTCATATGTTAGTCATATTTGAGATTTCCGGAGAAAAAAATTTCCCAAAAACACATTTTTTTAACTGAAAATTCATGATTTCTCATTTTTTTCCCCGGAAATTTCTCTTTTTCCTATAACCTGAGGCTGCGGAGATATTCGGAGAAAAGTTAAAGATGAAAAGAAATGAGATTTTCGTAAAAAAACTGATTATCATTTTTTTCCGGAAATTCCCCTTTTTCCTATTACCTGACTGAACGGCTGCGGAGATATCGGAGAAATTTTTTAATGGAAAAAAATGAGATTTTCGTAAAAAAAAACTTTTTACATTTTTTGATCCCTCATAATTCTGATAAATAATGAATTTCCGAAATGTTTGCAAACAATATTTTCCTTAAGGGGTAACACCACTGTAACGGCCTGCCACGAAGCGTTTTAGACAAATAATACTTGGGGTAATTATTAAGCGTATATTGAAGTATATTGCAAACAAATTTTATGAGAAACACTGCGACAAATTCTTCCGAGGCATGTTGAACTTAAAGTGCTCTGCGGCAGCAGTATAACTTGTGCCAATTTTAATGTGGACACAATATTTTTTTTTAAATCAAATCTAGATGAGTGTAGCTAGTGAACCACGTAGGGGATTTTCGAAATATTGATTTTTGAGTAATTGCCGAGTATGTGACTAAAAATGTTTACTATTTTTTTTAAGACAGTTATTTGTTAATAAATATTGTTTAAATTAACTTATCGAAAATCCCCTACGTGGTTCAGTAGCTACACTCATGTAGACTTAATAAAACGAAATTTTTTTTTAGATTAAAATTGGCACGTTATCTGAGTGCCGCAGAGGTTCGACATGCTTCGGAAGAATTGCTGCAGTGTCGCCATTGTGTAAAATTTTTTAATAAAAATTTATAGCAATATACTTAAATATATGCTCAATAAATACCGCAAGTATTATTTGTTTATTACATTTTCTTTCGCAAAAAAAATATCAAAAATACGGTTCCTGTAAGGCCGTTACAGTGGTGTTACCCCTTAAAGTCTTCATTTAATTTCCGAGATTGCACCGTAATCATAATTAAAATGATGAAATATTCGGAAAAATTCGGAGAAATTCGGAGAAACTGGGATGTTTGCGTAAAAATATTTGTTCCAATTCATAGAAAAATTCAGAAAAATTTTCCAGAAAAAATCGAAGTTTTTCAGAAAAAAAACTGCTTTAGGGGCGCGGGATCGTTCCCTACGCTGAGTGTTTTTTTTAATTATTATTACTATTAATTCTTATTTGATTAGTTATTTTTATTAGTTATCATTATTATTTTAATTGGTTATCGTTTAGTGTCGAAAAATTCATCGCGCACTCTGACCGCTTATTTTATTAGCTTGTACGTTAATTTAAATATAATAATAAATCTAAACTACAACTTATTGATCTTCTAAAAAATTATCATAATCTATCCGGCCGCGAATCGTAAGTACCAGAAAGTGCACATATTCCACAAGCGATGAGATGATCCCATTGGTAGCGTTCCTGGCTTCGGTCCGCAGAGGCGCGGCATCGTTCAGCGCGCTCTGTGCTTTTTAAAAAAAATTATTATGACTATTAATTCTTATTTGATTAGTTATTTTTATTAGTGATCATTATTATTTTTTATTATTGTATCTGCTACGGCGAACGCTTCGCTAATTGTAGCTTCCATGTACAGGGATTTCCCCTTTTTACATTTCCCACCTTTTCTCCAATCCACATCCCTTATCGATGCCTAATATATTTCCGCTCATATACTTTCATCAAGCGAAAAAGCATTATGATAATGCTTCTGTCTCTTGATGAAAGTATATGAGAATGAATATAATAATACGAATATAAATATATTTCCGCTTACTTTTATGAATTACAATTTATTTGGCATAGGGACGGGTGTGAGTAAAGCGCAAACAATTTTTTAGAAGATGAATAAGTTGTAATTTAGATTTATTATTATATTTAAATTAACGTACACACTAATAAAATAAGCGGTCAGAGTGCGCGATAAATTTTTCGACACTAAAAGATAACTAATTAAAATAACAATGATAACTATTGAAAATAACTAATCAAATAAGAATTAATAGTAATAACAATTTTAAAAAAAGCACTCAGCGCGGGGAACAACCCCGCGCCCCTAGTGCATTTTTTTCTGAAAAACTCCGATTTTTTTCGGAAAATTTTTCCGAATTTTTCTATGAATTTGAACAAATATGAAGGATTCGGAGTTTTGCGGACAATTATTTTAACGCAAACATCCAAGTTTCTCCGAATTTCTCCAAATTTTTTCGAATTTTTCCGAATATGGCATCATTTTAATTGTGATCACGGGAAAATCTCGGAAATTAAATGAAAACTTTAAGGGGTAACACCACTATAACGGCCTTACAGGAAGCGTACTTTTTGATATTTTTTTTTAGCGGAGAAAATGTGATAAACAAATAATACTTGCGGTATTTATTGAGAATACATTTAAGTATATTGATATCAATTTTTATCCGAAAATATTACAAAAATGGCGACACTGTAGCAATTCTTCCGAAGCATGTCGAACCCCTGCGGCACGCAGTATAACTGTGCGAACGTTAATCTAAAAAAAATAATTTTGTTTTATCAAGTCTACATGAGTGTAGCTACTGAACCACGTAGGGGATTTCCGATAAGTTAATTTAAACAATAATTATTAACAAATAACTGTCTTAAAAAAATGAACATTTTTAGTCAAATACTCGGCAATTACTCAAAAATCAATATTTCTAAAATCCCCTACGTGGTTCACTAGCTACACTCAGCTAGGCTTAATTTAAAAAAAATTATTTTGTCCAAATTAAAATTGGCACAAGTTATATTGCGTGCCGCGGAGCACGTTAAGTTCAACATGCCTCGGAAGAATTTGCCGCAGTTTCGCCATATTGTAATATTTTCCCATAATTTTTTTTGCAATATACTTCAATATATGGTTAATAATTACCCCAAGTATTATTTGTCTAAAACGCGTCGTGGCAGGCCGTTACAGTGGTGTTACCCCTTAAGGAAAATAATGTTTGCAAAAATTTCGGAAATTCATTATTTCTTAGAATTATGAGGGATAAAAAATGTAACAAGTTTTTTTTCCGAAAATCTCATTTTTTTCATCTATAACTGTTCTCCGAATATCTCCGCAGCCGTTCACTCAATAGGAAAAAGAAAAAGTTCTGGAAAAAATGATAACAAGTTTTTTTTAAGAAAATCTAATTTTTTTTCATCTTCAAATTTTCTCCGAATATCTCCGCAGCCTCTGGTTCACTCAGGTAATAGGAAAAAGGGAAATTTCCAGATAATAATAATAATAATAATAATAATAAGTTTTTTTTACGAAAATTCCATTTCTTTTCATCTTTAACTTTTCTCCGAATATCTCCGCAGCCGCAAGTCATAGGAAAACGATAAATTTCCGGGAAAAAAATGAGAAATCATGAATTTTCAGTAAAAAAAATGTGTTCTTTGGGAAATAGACCAGTACTTGAATCTGTTTTAAATCATTTTTCCTCCGAAAATCTCAAATATGAGTAAAATATGAGAAATTATGAAAAATTTGGAGAAAAATTTGCAGTGGGGCCCTTGCGGACCGAAGCCAGGGACGCTACCAACGGGACCATCTCATCGCTTGTAGAATATGTGCACTTTCTGGTACTTACGATTCACGGCCGGATGGATGATTGGCTTGTTTTTGGGGATAATGCTTTATCGCTTGATAAAAGTATGAGTATTAATGTAATAACACGAATATAAATATATTTCCGCTTACTTTTATGAATTATAATTTATTTGGCGTAAGGAGGGGTGTGAGTAAAGCGTAAACAATTTTTTAGAAGATAAATAAGTTGGAATTTAGATTTATTATTATTTTTAAATCAACGTATAAACTTAAAAAGTAAGCGATCAGAATGCGCGATACATTTTTTTGTATACATTAATAACGCCGAGAATGATGGGCGCGTAAGAGACTAGAGAGGGGGTAACTTTTACGCGCGATCTGGCTGCACTGATTAGGACTGTCCCAATAAATGTAATCCAATTGGGTGATGATCAACTATATTTGCGATATAAGTATCGAATTTGTGACCGACACTATGTCGTATAGCCTCACCAGGCATATAATATTTTTTGTGAGCATCCGTGGAGATAATTATTTTTTCATAGTTTTTCAAGACATCCCGTGTCAGAGCTTTGACGTTGGGCACTTTTTGAAACAATAGCTCTGCTAATCCAACAGTTTTCGGATAGTTTGAATCTCGCACACGAATATGTTGAGAATCGAAGAATATAAGAGAATCACCAATCATTAATTTGTTGTTCGCGAGGTTTCGTACACCATATGAGACATCCAAGCTTGTCTTTCTATTTGTACGTAATAACAGAAGATATTCACTGATTAAATCATCCACATTTTGGGTTGGTGAGTTATCATCATCCTCATATACCAGCTTAAAATAGTCTTGTGTTTCATTCTTGAAAGAATCTTGTGTTTCGTTCTTGAGTGGGGGCTCAACACCATTCACCGAATATTCCACATCATTATCCATTACTTTTTCATCTTTAACTTCCATCTTCACTACCTCGTCGTTTTTGTTTCACACTAATTGTTCCAATGGTCTCACTATAGGTTTAAAGACCTTTTGCATTCTCTGCTCATCGATGTCTCTTCCCATCTTGAGCATTCGATGCTTTCGTCTGATTGCCTCGCTCGCCGTGGAGATTTCACGCAATACATCTTTTTCCCTCAACAGCTGTTCGCTCGTCAGTTTGTCGCTATCGGTGTGTACACGATACTGTCTTTTCACCGATCAATGGCGGGTCATTTATCGAGCCTCAGAAAATTGTCAAAACCTCGTCTATATCGACCCTCGTTAATATTGGTATCCTTGTAGATTGTGATGAATGCATACTTGTTGCAATTCTAACATTTTGTGCACATGTTTTTGAAGCATGTATACGACATATCCGTATTAACATGATCATTGCACACGTGCTTGAGATTCGTATCATCCTGCTTGGAAAGCACTATAAAATTCGCATTATCTCTCACGAGATGTTTCGGGATACGAGTGTATGTCTGACAAAGATAGAAACTGTCAACAATCTCATGTCTTCCCATGGAAAAGAAGGCTCTCACATCATTCTGTTTTTCACATGCTATATCATCAAAAATGAATATAGAGTTGGATCGTGCCTCACACGGTGCTATAACTTGTTCATGCTCATTGAATGGCTAATACTCAACTCCACTCACAGGTTCGAGTAATCGTTCGAGCAACTTATATTTTGACTGTTTCAGCGACTTGGAATACAGATAAATATACTCAAATCTTAAACCATTGAGGTGTATTATGAGAGTGACCAGTGCGTTGATTTTGCCACAATTCGATGGACCACAAAAAACGGCGCGTATGCTATCCGGCAATAAATTCCCATGACGTTTTTGCCTCTTCTTTCTTCCATCGTCGACAAATTCATCAAAATTTATTACGGGAAGCCCATTTCCGAAAGTTTGTTTCTTGGACGTCATCTCACACACGACTAATGGCAAATCAATATAAGAGGGCATTTTATATGGATTGCCTATCAGACGAGTATTGTCTTTAGTCATGATCGTTCATGGCAAGATCGGTAAAGGTTTTGTCAAACAACTAATCAACAAACTCCCTGTTGAATTACATCTGCCTGACCTGCCTATAGTGGGCCGCGTACGAAGCTGGCTAAGCGCCTTGCTCGTGGTGATCCAGGCACCAATCCATTGGACACAGCTTGTAAACCACACGACATTGCTTAGTAAAAAAATCCAGATAATCTTGAAGCGAGACATTCAGCAGATAAAGTGTTGGCCGAACAAGCTTGGAACCGCGTTACCGCTAAAGACGCTAGCATCGGGTAGAAAGCAAGTGCTTGGAGTGTGTCAAATATTATGCAGACAAAGAGAAAATTTGGCATTGGGATGAAGACAGTACGTAAGGGCGGCGTTTGTTTAAAAAATATAATTTGTGCTGCGAAGAAGATAATGATTCAAAGTAATGATCCGCATACGGTTATTAATTCAGCTCTAAAGGGTGCTCGTGTAGTGGTAAAGACTGAAGGTGGCAAAGTGCGCGCACTGCGGGTTCTACCTATACCTCATAAAATTGGTGGTTTATTGCCGTTTCTGATACCTATATTTGCGGGTCTCAGCGCTGCTGGAGCTTTGTCGGGTGGTGCGGCTTGTATAGCCAAAGCTGTAAACGCTGCTCAAGCGGCTAAACGTGAATCAAATGAAAGTAAACCACATAATCGAACAATTGAAGCGATTGCACTGGGTAGGGGGTTACATCTGAAACCATATAAGCAAGGATTGGATCTTCATATCAAGCCAACAAACGTCAAGTAGCGCTACCACACCGACCGTTGACCGACATCGACCTACTCAAATATGCAAAAGTCGTAAAGGTTCCACATTTCCGTGGCGTGTACATGCGGGATACATTACCAATGAGCGGGCCACTCAAATATGAATCAGCGATTGTGAACTTGGCTGAAAATGTAGGCCCTGTCACACACTGGGTTGCCTACAACAAGACTGGATGAAAAGTCCTGTACTTTGTAGTTTCTGCGATCTTCCACCACCATCTGAACTCATGAGATATTTTGGTGTAGGTAGCGTGAACTATAATTATAAGAGATATCAAGAATATGATACGATTGAATGCGGACATCTATGTCTCAGGTTTCTCTGTCAACAATTACAATACAAAGCCAAATACATGCTATAAATACGTGGAGTATAAGGCTGAGAGTTTAGTTGTCAAAGTACCAGCGTCATGGAAGATAGTTTAGCATTGACCATATCTGGATCGTCATCCGTACTCGAGGCGCTATACTTCCCCCTATAGAACTCTCAACAAACAAAAATTATACTCTCGGTCTCGTGGAACTATTAACCTTTAACTCCATTCCCAATATAGACACTAACCACAATAAACTTTACGTGGGAGATGAGGTGTTGACAATTCCTACGGGTAGCTATGAAATAGAGGATATTGATACATTTACGCAAGCTGAGCTGTCACGGAAAACAATTATAATCAACATCAAACCTAATAATAACACGTTGCGCAGTGAAGTCAAGTGTGATCATGATGTAAATTTTGAGCCTGAAGATTCGATTGGACATCTACTGGGCTTCACAGCATGTAAATGGTAAGCGAATAAAAGACACGAATCTGATCTTCCACTAGCCATTCTCAAAGTGAACGCCTTACGCGTTGAGTGCAATATAACCGCTGGTGCCTATATTAACGGACAAAAAGTGCACACTATTCACAAATTGTTCCCATCGGTCCCACCAGGATATAAGATCATTGAGGTTCCATCACACGTCATTTATCTATCAATCACAAGCCGAACAATAGACACAATAGAACTTCGAATAGTGGATCAGGACGGTGACTTAGTCAATTCCGCGGTGAAGTACTCACAATCCGGTTGCATATAAAATCATAATGGGTATACTCTTCAATAGAGTCACTAATAACACTAAACAACCATGGGTGAAAACAATCAGTCGTTGGCCTGCACCCAAAGTGCTCACACCTCAAAACGTGCTACTCTTAAAGAATTTGGGTCTGAAAGTGCGTAGGGACAGCGCGTAAAACATTATTTATTTTATGCTCTGTGCATCTGCTGCGTGCAATGGAAGAAGAAATCGTAAACATTCAGGAGCCCGTACTCTTTGACGAATCCATCATACATTGTGAGATTCACGCTCATCAACCATATGCATCTTCGACCTTTAATAACAGCGATGAAATCCGTATTGCCATTCAAAATCAAGATCTATCCATCCTGCCAAGCATAAGTTCTTTGCACATATGTGGAAAATTATCTAAACGTGATGGAATGCCAACCGCTGCCACAAGTCTCGTCAACAATGCCATATGCCATTTGTTTGAAGAAGTGCGATATGAGTTGGATGCCATAGATATCGATCGTAATAAGAATGTCGGCATTACAAGGCATGTCGGCATTAAAGGATATTCGTCTCTCAGTCCAGCTAAGCGCTCTATGCTCGAGAACACGGGATAGCTCGATGTTGAAGAGACAAAGCAAATTGTTGATGTATCGGGAAATCTTGATGTGTGTATACCGCTGAGCATGCTACTTGGATTCGTCGAAGTTTATCGGAAAATTGTGGTAAATGCCAAGCATGAGCTAATTCCTACGAGATCCAAGACAGATGATGATGCCATCATACAAACAGCTCCCGAAGACTACAAACTTGTATTGCATAAAATTGAATGGCTTGTACCATATGTAACAATCTCAGATCAACGAAAAATTCAGCTATTGAAATTTCTCGCGAAAGACGCAACAATTTCCATGAGTTTTCGAACGTGGGAATTGTATGAATATCCACTACTCCCCGCCACCTCTAAGCATGTGTGGTCTGTCAAGACTTACAATCAGTTGGAGAAACCACGATATGTCATTCTCTAGCTGCAAACGGGGCGAAAAAATATGAAAGAGAGGGTTGCGAGCAACTTTGATCATTGTAACATAAGCGATGTCAAGCTATTCCCAAATTCCCAATACTATCCGCATGGAAATCTGAACCTAAATATCAATCAAAATCAGTATGCTTTACTCTACGAGATGTATACAAACTTCCAATTCACCTATCACAACAAAGAAGCTGAACTATGGCTAAATAAGACGGAATTCTTAGAAAAAGCCCCTCTCACTATCATGGACTGCTCAAAGCAAAATAATTCTCTTAAGGCCGGCCCCGTCGATGTGCTTCTCGAATTTGAATTTAAAACGAATATTCTACCGAAAACTGCCGCATTCTGTTCAATCCTCCTTGATCAATACAATCCGATCAGTGGTGCGGTTAAAAATTGGTATAAATCTTTTCAACTGTCTGCGGATTCTTCAGTCAATATGGAGCTCGTCGTCGATGTGCAAGGGTTCAAGCGACGATTCAACGATTTTGTCCTAAAGGAGATATCCATCGGCTGAACCGGTGACGTTTGTCTTCAACGCACCATCTGCATGGAACTCGTTACCAGACAGATACAAAAAGACAAACAAATGGTTGGAACGCAATTTTCACGGATTACGATGGGATCACGGTGGTATAGCATACGAGGCAGCTAAAACGATAATTCGGACTATCTTGCAAGGAGCTCCTACCATCTACGTGAAGGGATTCGAAAAGTGTTCATGGATATCAAGATTCACGGATCCATCGACCAAAATTGTTGACTTGGAGACCCTGGACTGTCCCTTGCTGCAGAAGTTGCCGAAAATCTCTGACTTCGAATGTCCCCATCATTCTTTCAATATGAAATACAATTGCGCCAATGCGAATGTAAAATCACTGAAAAGCTGGTTGAGCGTATATGAAGCGCTGCGCGAGCAAAGGATTTTTAAATAAAAAACATTTTAATATACATCTTTTTCGATTGTATTTTTTTTTACATCCAACAGCGGAACAACTTGGAACATTTTTATACTCGATGAAAGCTATACTTTATACATTGTGGTTAGCATGTTGAAAACTCAACGATGGTAGCAACCGACGATACCATTGAACTCATCATTTCCGACCAGCACAATGGTGTGCTCACTGTTTATTGAACACGATGCTGCTGTATTGCCGCCATAATAGTTCATGTTCGTCATTGCGAGCCATTTCCAACATATTCTCGAACGTCTTTGGACCCTGATTGAAGGCCTCCATGAGCCATGCTGGTAAGAAGAGGGCGAACTCGTTTATGATGTCCACTATGTCACGCTTTGCGAATTTGGTGTGGGCACCCCTCATGTCGGAGATTGGATAACGCGATTGAACCTTGAGACAGCTTCTTCGTTGGGAAGAATTCAGCCATCTTGCTGACTTTGTCAATGATCGAGAAATCCATTTTTCGCCACGACAGCTTTAAATGTGTTGTGGAACTTTTATTTTTTCTCACGAATAGAATTTTCTCCCTCACAACACTTTCCTCAATTTCGACGCGCAGTTGGGGGCCATCAACATAATCCGCCATCTCAGGTGTATTGTAATGCTTCATGCATGGAAGATATGATATTATTTCACTGTCGTTCCGATGATGTTCCGGCAAACGATACCACAGTATACCAATGTGTCGACCCCAATATTTTATGAGCACGGTCTTTGGAACGTGTTCGAGCTCACTCTTCGTCAAGTCCCATGGATTCTTCGCTGGGTGCACTGCATACATACTCGCACATGCAAACATCTTCACGGTATCTTTCAGAATGAATACGAGACCGGATGCAACGAAATTTTATAAGAGCTTTTGTTACTACAGCTGCGCAAAAAGTTTATCGGTAGAGACCTCGGTTGACATCTCGCATTACAATTGCCTTACGTTGCTGCGAGTGTATCAGAGACGCTGAGTTTCACATGTATATCCACATGTCTAAGACAAATTTTTCCCCCATTGTCTGGAAAAACAATTCAACTGCATCAATAGCGCCCCCTCCCCCAGAAAACCGACGCATCATCTCCGATGTCCCTGGCTGCCGGCGTCCCGTTGCCCCGCGCCTACAACCGTTATCCCGTCCCCATGGTCCCCGTGTTTTTGGGCATCCGCTCACCCGCGTGACGTCAATCGCCGGACCCCCTGTACCCCTCTTCGCGAGTAGCAATCGTCATCCCCTCCCTCCATTTCTCCAAAACGGCCGTAGTCCCTGGCGAGACCACCCGACACCTACCCCCCATCTGCCCATCTAACGCCTCCCCCTCCACAATTTGAGCCAGGACGGTCCCAGTTCTACTACTTATCCTTCCAAAATCGTGGAAAAATAATTTTCAGGTGATTTCCTCATTTGTAGTTACTTTCTCTGCAAGTACCAACGATAAATACGGAACTACAAACAACTACAAACGCTTTCGAAGCCCGGGCGTCGTTCGTAGTTACTTGGTTTTCTACTACAAACGAACTTCCTTCATTTTCAGGTTATTTCGTCGTTTGTAGTTACTTCCTGTAGAACTGCAAACGATAAATACGGAACTACAAACAACTACAAACGTTTTCGAAGCGCGGGCGTCGTTTGTAGTTACTTACTTTATTACTATAATCGATCAATACGGAACTACAAACAACTACAAACGTTTCAGAAGCGCGGGCGTCGTTTGTAGTTACTTACTTTATTGCTACAAACATACATTTTCTTCCCAATTTATTAAACAATTATTTTCAGGTGATTTCCCTGTTTGTAATTTCTTTCTCCGCAACCACAAACGATAAATAATGAACTACATAAAACTAGAATCGATTTAGCCGCACCGGCATCATTTATAGTCACCTTGCTTACAACTACAAACTATCTATCCTACCGTACGATAAAGTATATCGTTTTCCTGCCTTTGCGGTCATTACAAAGATACATCTGCTTATAAAATTGGTGAAACACTGCATTCCACTAATGCCGTTGTTTCAGTTCATGTTTTTTATATCAGACATATGTTAATTATCATTTAGGACTCACTCCAAAAATTGTTGCCGGTCGATTCATTTTTCGATTTACATTTTTATGGAAAATAAAAAAACCCTCAAGTACAAACGAAAATAAATTCACTACAATCAACTACAAACAAAAGCCTTCGGAGATCACACAAAAAATTGAGATCGGAGATACTCGGGTGCCAAGTTCACAGAGGTATACCGCGTTGCTCATACCACTTGTCCAAATCGCTTGTGTTAAATAGTTCACAGTTTCGCGTGTTAATGTTTTTATTGTCATGTTTGTCACCAATCGTGAATCCACAATTGAACACTGCATTAACTTTAACGCTACTGTGCTTGCAAATAATATTCCGCACATGGTAAAGAACTAGGTCGCGAGCATCTTTGAGGAATTGTTGGGGCTCGACGTGTTTGTGAGTGATTATTGAACCGATCATATTCGGCTCTTGAAGCATGTGTCAATTTCTCGCCAGATTAGCCGATGCTCACCGTCTCCTTCACCTGTGTGTATAAAACGGCTGCGCACAGAACTCTCCATTCCTTCCAGACGCGCTATTTGAACTGTCAGTGACTGCCGATATCTAATTATTAATCGCGGGCGCTTATGCCAGCTTAGCGTTTTCAGCACTCCGATAAACTCGACGCTCCCATGCAGCAAAATCTTCGACCGAACTTCAGGCGTCTGGCCACCCTGGCCGCTCGAAAATAGGTATATTTTTTAAAATATCATAAACTGGAATGTACGAATCAGAAATTTTAGAATAAGAATTTAAAAATAACGTAAATAAATTTCTCTTAAAAACATTCAAAAATGGAGGCGTTATGCACATTTTCGCGGAAGCCCTCCGCACGATACGCGCGTTCGTTGTCCCACCTGTTACTCGGTCATGTAAGATCTGAAAAAATAGCTTATTTGTGAATAGTGTGGCTACGATGTAGCGTAGGATTTTTGCGATAACTCGATTGGTTTTTTTTTATAAATGTTTTTGCTCGTAAACTTTCGGTGAAAAAAAAACACATTATTTTCTTCAGCTCGACATCATTTTTTCAATAGTCATGAAAAAATCGGTACGCTACATCGTAGAGACATTATTCACGAATAAGCTATTTTTTCAGATGCTACATGACCGAATAACTGGTGGGATAACGGTCACGCGTATAGTGCAGAGGGTCTCCGCGGAAATGTTCATAACGCCGCCTTTTTTAGAATTTTTTTTTAAGGGGAATTTAGTTACGTTATTCTTAAAGCCGTTTCTGACGGTGTATAAAAAAAATTCCGATTCATACTTTGGAGTTTATTATTTTTTTGATAATTATTTACTTTAGTGACTTTTCCGAAAAACGAGCCTAGAATTTTTTTGTTCCTATTTTCTCATTAATTTTGTTATAAATAACGATATTCAGACGGGGGAAGCTGAAATCCACCCTTGCATAAATAGTTACGGGGTTTTGAAGTTCACGGAAACACGTGATAAAATAGGGCGTGACTTTTCCGAAAAATGAGTCTAATTTTTTTTCGGCGATTTTCTCATTAATTGGGGTGTAAATGATGATATTTAGTCGGAGGAAGTTGAAATCCACCACTCCCGCCCCATAAAAAGTTATGGAATTTTGAAGTTGGCAGAAACACGTGATAAAATAGGAGGAGCGAGTTTTGTACATTTCGTACATTCGATTTTCGTACATTTCGAACGTATTCATACGTTTTGTGCATTTGACATGTATACAATACAGCAAAATAAAAACATACGCTGCTCGTGTGTTTATGAACTTGTAAACAAAAGAGCGTCGTGAATACGAGTGAAATAAATGGTTCAGTTCGAAAAATATCTTGCTCAGGATGCCACATGAGAACTGTTGAGGTGTACCGGTTTTTCGAAGATCGAGATCAGAGTGTCGACTTTTTACGACGTCATGGTGTAGCATTGAAAAATGTGAATTGTTCGTCGTGTGGGCAGCCGGCGACATTTGACGGGCATCCTGGTGCGGGGGAAGAGCACACCTTCTCCGGTAACATTAACATTTCCGGGTTAGATTTTTCTTTCCGCATCAACAGCTTTAGTGCCGTCGACTGCCCACACGACAGACACGTCAACATTACACCAACTCCTATCTCGATCTTCTATTATTCTTCGATCTTGTGTTTTCGAAAAATACAAAATTACTTTTAACGTTTTTTGTTAATGCAAAATGTCAGCTTTTCCCAACTGAATATCATATCATTTTTAACCCAATAAATGAGAAAATAGTGAGAAAAAAATGTTTTACTCATTTTTCGGAAAAGTCACTAAAGTAAATAATTACCATTTGTTAAAAATATACCCATCTTTCGAGCGGCCAGGGTGGCCAGACCCCTCAAACGCGCGGCTCGGTAATTTAAGATTTGTTCAATGTTGTTCTCCATGTTAACGAGTTGGTAAGATGTTAACTGAACGACTGCTTCATTCAAAGTGCGGCCAGTTTTAGAGTGCAGCAGATCATTAAAAATGACTCTCTCTTCGGAAAAATAACTTTCGTCTATCCCCTCGATCATGGTGTCGAAAAACAGCAAGCATGGTGTCAAAAGATATAATTGATGGATCCTGCAACTGCGCTCCAGTGGTTCATCCACGGTCGAAGGCCTTCGGCGATAGATCCCTAATTTTTCTAGTTTTTTCAAGAAATACACCATTTTCGTCCATGCTTTGAATATCCAAGCTATACAAAAATGTTCCATCGAGAGTGGCTACGAACGTCGATGAAGAAGAAATGCTTCAACCCTGACTTGTGAAGACCTTTTTCAAGTGTCGCCAGGGAGATCTGTGACAGGGTAGACTCGCACACATGCAAACATCTTAAGGTCATCTTTCGGAGTTAAACCAGGGCATCACAGCTGCATGTCATGAAGTATGGGCTCTGAAAGGCCTAGCGTTTTCATATTGCTGAAAAATGTCCTACCCATATATGGTTGTTACACATGCACGCACATATCGTGTCACAGTTTTTTTTCATATGGACTCTAATATGGATGATAATTTTTATGCGTAATTATAAGATTTATGGGTTTTCAACGTTCACCCACCGCTACTTGATGCCCCCTACCCCGCAAAAGTTTTTTGATGGTGGCTTCGCCCTCCCACCCACCGGTCTAAGCATTTGGACCCCATGACCCTCCGCAGAGACCCCTTTCATCCCCCTTCACTCCGTAACGTCACATCCGCGCGGCCGACTGCTATGCCCCCCCGCTGCCATGCATACCCCCGCACTTGTCTTCCCCGCGCTGGACCCCCCCCCTCGAGGACCATGGGCTAGAACCGTCCTAGCTCTACTACTTACGCACATTCCAGGTGCCCCTCGCCCTCGCCGGTATTCCACGCCAGGCATGGTTCTATTATGCCTCGGGTGTGCGTGTGAAATCGTGAGGTGCGTGGAATCTTGAGATAGACCGAAAAACGTGGATTGCGTTTTTTTTCACGGTTCCCTTTTCGTTTAATTTTTTGTGGGCGTTCAATCTCTTTCGTGGTTCTTCTTTTAATTCTTAATTTTCTTTCGGTTTTTTGTAGTTAACGTTTTTTTTTTGGGTTTTGAAAATATTTGGATCCTTTTTTTGTTTTTTGGACTTAATTTTTTTTGGTTTTTCAACCTAATTTCTATTTGTTTTTTCATGTAGCTACATTTTTGGGGTTTTTTCGGAGAGTTTTTCATTTTTCGGGCTTTTTTACTGTGCATACACTTCATATTTGTATTTCCTAATTTGTTCCAATGGCCGCTCTGTGGGAGGCTACAAACTTACCTGGATAAGCGCGCTTTATGTCCTTCAATAGCTCTGAAAATGAATTTTTGTGCGAATGTTTTACATTCCATTTCCATAAACGAAGATCCGCACAAAGCGGAGATCGCGATCACATATCTAGCCAGAACTGAGCCTCTTCAGTATAGATTCGGTACAGATTTCGCTATAGATTCGGAGCATAGTAAAATAAATAACTTTAAAAACTCTATATCTCGAAAGCTAGTGCTAATCGTCAAATATGAAAAACAAGGCTTTTTGGCTTTTTTTTAAAATACTAATAAAGCAATCAAAACGAGCTTCAGAGGGTTTATTTTACATATACGTAGGTACTCAAATGAAATTTTTATTTCCCCAAAATATAAACAATGGTGGCCCGGTGGCCGGTACAAAGAGAACGCAATTTTTTTAGGCCCTCCACGGACGGACTCGTTGGAAGCGCCTTTAAAAAAAAAATTCTTCCCGTAATCAACATGAGTTTTGTTACTGAAGTACACACGATTATTAAAAAAACGGTCTTCATTTGTTTCCAAAATCCGTAGTTGTTGATCGATTTAATAAATCGTGTGTACAGCGCTAGAAAATCTATCTAAGAAGCTACAGTGGAAATTTGAAGTCAATCAGTCAAAAAATGTAGGACCTACGAGTCCGCTTGATTTTAAAAACATTGCTTCACGAAAAAAACGTTAAAAAGGTTTAAATCATTTTTCTTCCTTGTATAAAAAAATTCCACCTAAAATAACTATTGCAAATCTTCTTCGGGATATTTATGCAACATTGTCGTCAATAAAAAAAAACATAATTAGTTTTTTAGAGGTATATAAGGCCTCAAAGCAGTTTGAACGCATGTGACGATTAGTGGGACTTTCCCATGGCGACTACTAGACCAACCATCATGTAATAAAAAAAAAAATTCGACGCCACTAATCGATGCCACCGATCTCGACGCTGACCGACTGACGAGCACGCCGCGACTCTTTATACAGTAAGATGGGCTTTAGCAGACGACGTTTTGACTTTGTTCCGATATTACGCGAAAACGCGACAACAAATCGAAAATCTAATGACAGTTTACCAATGTAATGTTATTTTTTCCTATCGATTTTGTTCAGGCTATTTTTCGATTTGTCCACTTAACCTCGGGATCTCATAATTTACGGCCAAATTTTCGGGTGACTTTTTACCCCTAAATTCTTCCACACTCGTCCATTGTCTTTCATTGAATAAAATAAAGTCGTTGGCTCATGTCGTCAACATAACACATACGCCGTTTTATGAATTGATTAACACTTTAGCGCAACAGGCACAGCAACGCTACCGCTTTCTCGAACGGCACGGCTCGAACTTTACCCTGCTTGCAATATACAGGTTGATTCAGAATAGGTGTATCAGCGGGAAATCCCGGGTTCAGCAGGTTACTCGGAACATTTCTACTAAGCCATTTTTTTAAATTTCGACAGCGGCATCAAATGGGAAGCATTAGAAAATAGGCGTTCGATCTTCGAAAGTAACACTCGAATCCGCCATGTAGGACGATCGAAAAGGGCCGAAGCATAGACGCAGGGCCGACAGACGCTGCGTTTGACAAATGCCAGCGCGCGTGATCTGACGTTTAGCAAATCGTTCGCTACGTTACCTGTCAATCTATCCGGTGCGAGACTCGTGATCAGCTGCACGATTTGACGTTTCACCTATCGTCTGCTATCGGTCGGCGAGCCAAAGAGTGAAGCACGCCGCAATTCATGAGACACGATTTTTATCGTGCATATCCATTGAGGGTGCCTGTTCTTTTCGTTTTCTTAAGAAATCAAAATTTACAGAACCAGCAAAATGTCAATGATCATCAAATTTCGATATGCTGAGCGATTTTTTTTTGCGTATTAAAAAAAAATTGCCAGGCGAATTTTTTATAACTATCTCTCAACGATTTGACGCTAAAGTTTCGGGGATTGGCTGTTTTTCGGATTCCATTTTTTATTCGACCACTCCGTCTTGTATGATAGTCGAATTTATCTCCTAAAAGATTGTTTTCTAAACGAATATCAATGCAAAGTGTGCTCGAGCTGGGTTAGAAAACATGAGGAAAAGCTTTGCATTTTCTCATGAGGGGAGACGAAATCAGTCGTATGCGGCAAAAAAAATCGATACGACGTTTTTTGAGGATTGAAACAAGCTGAGAAGATCTTACGCACCGCCTGAGATGTTTTTATTCATCTGTGGAACGGATTTACATACTTATGCAAATAACAAAGATAAAATGCAAGTAGCCACTGTTGGTTCATCCGACTGTGAGCTGTTACATGAGCAAAGATGCAATCGGTGCTCCGTATGATCCCTGGACCTTTTATCGAACATTTCTGGAATGGTTTTTCGATTTTTACATTTAATTTCAGCCCAGTTCCTCTTAAAGTGAGAGGATGCCTTTAGCTACGCTGCAAGCAACAAAAATGACGGTAACATCGAGGTTCATGTCGCGGAGATAAAATCGACGACTTGCGTGATGGTTGTAGGCGTTGTAGGCTCGGACGATTGACACCCAGTGCTCGCCGAACAGGGGTGGAATCGATTCTCTCAATCATTTTTCTATCATCCATATCATATTCTCGAAGCCGTCCCGTCGAGTTTATCATTGATTTCATCTCGTTCCTCATCAGGGAGAGCGGATCATGTAGGCAGAGGTATCAGCTGCAAATTCGATAGCTCCTTTGCGTACGTGCAAAGATGAAATCAACGGCTCGATTGGTACATTCGAATAGTTTTCACCACAACCCCGTCATACTCATCATAAACTGCATCGATTTCATCTCTGGTTCAGTAAACGATGCTGAAGACGTGGATGGCCTATCGCCAAAGCATGCATAACACATTCTCGAAATCGTCCCATCGAGTTTGTCGTTGAGTAGTAGAGCTAGGGCGGTTCTAACCCAAGGGGAGGTGGTGTGTCAAAAGTGGTGAAGCCTAGGTGGCGTCACCGTCGTGGGGAGGTCGCCGGGCGCGTGTGACGTCACAGAGGGGCCTCTGCGGCGGGGGGGGGGGGGGGTGTGGTCCGTAAAGCGCCTGGCCGGGGGGGGGGGGGGCGTCGATGAGTGTTTTGTGCGTATGTGCGTGCGTGCGTGCGTGCGTGCGTGCGTGCGTGCGTGCGTGCGTGCGTGCGTGCGTGTAGGGAAGCCAAGGTGACGCTACGGTCGTGGGGAGGTCGCCGGGGCGCATATGACGTCACAGAGGAGTCTATGGGGAGTGGGGAAGGGGGGGGTAAAAGAATGCATCGAATGGTCAATATTAGGATAATTAAACAACAGTTTATTCACAATAAAATTAAACAACGGGTTTACATAGTATTGTTAAATCGTATTTGTGTGTGTGTGTGTGTGTGTGTGTGTGTTCGTGTGTGTGTGTGTGTGTGTGTGTGTGTGTGTGTGTGTGTGTGTGTGTGTGTGTGTGTGTGTGTGTGTGTGTGTGTGTGTGTGTGTGTGTGTGTGTGTGTGTGTGTGTGTGTGTTTTTTTAAGAGGTTTAGCGGGAAAATGTCTCCGGACCGTAGCAAATAATTGCCGTGTGTCGGGCTTGCACCGACTAAAAACCCCCATTCCTCTGTGGCCTTACAAATTCTCCCGCGGGACGACCGCTAGGTATTACATCGCGGGAGAGGCCTTAGCCGTAGCTCTTCCTGCAGTGTTGTCAGATGACCTTACATCCCCCGTTCCACTCTAGATGTTATGAGTGGTTTAGGGGTTCGTGTCGCTGATTTAATCTATGACTGCCTGGTCTTCCGGCGTCGTCTTCTTCCTCGCACGTTCTGCACGTCGCAACTCCTTCGTCACTGCGGCAGCATAAGCCGATACCGCTGTCTATGCGTCTGCTGACTTCAGCATCAACTCAACCAGGTTGTCCGGGGTGATGCGTGTCTCCAGCTGATCCTCGACTATCGCGCGGGAGGGACTAAAACGTGGGCATTGGAACATTGCATGTTCAGCGTTCTCCTCGACTGCTACACATGCTGGGCAGTCCGGGGAATCTTCATAATTAAACTTATAGAGATAAGCCCGAAAACAGCCGTGTCCTGAGATCACTTGAGTGAGATAATAGTTGAGCTCCCCGTGTAGACGGTTCACCCATATCTCCACCTTCGGGATTAGTCGATGTGTCCACCTTCCCTTGGGAGAAGCATCCCACATCGTCTGCCACTGGTTGAGACTGGTTGCTCTCGCTTCTGTCCTTGCATAACTGGGGTTTCTAGCTCCCATCTGCTGGTACATCGATCTACGCTCCTCGGCAAGCACCTCAATGGGCAGCATTCCCGCGATAACGTTGATAGCGTCCTCGGAGACAGTGCGAAACGCACAGGCTACCCTCAAGGCACTGACGCGATACGTTGCTGCAGCCTTCCTACGGTACTCCTGGATTTTCAGTGCATCAGCCCATATGGGTATGCCATAGGTGAGCACTGAGGTCGTCACTGATGACAGCAGTTTCCTCCTCTTCTGTCTGGGGCCACCAACATTAGGCATGAGTCGCGCCAGTGTGGTAGCCACCCCAGCGGCCTTTCTGCTGATCTGCTCGGTTTGCTCTTTGAAGTTCAGCCTCGCGTCGAGAATCACACCCAGGTACCGAATGAACGGTTGGGATGTGATTTCGGAGTTTCCAACCCTGAGCGTCACCGTTTCCATCACCTTCCTGCTGGATACGAGGAGTACTTCTGTTTTGTGGGCTGCAAGATGCAGTCCAGCAGAAGACATCCATTCCTTTATCTTGGCGAAAGCTTCGCCGAAGAGTGCGGTGATTTGCTCCAGGAATTTGGCGATGACAATCAGCGCCGCGTCATCTGCGAACGCTACGATGGACGCTCCTTTCGGCAATTTTAATAGCAGCAGATCATAGTACATGATGATCCACAGAAGCGGTCCAAGTACAGAGCACTGAGGAACTCCTCCAGTCACCCAATACGTCTTTGGTCCATCCTCTGTGTCGTACATGAGCCACCTATTACATAGGTAACTCGCCACTATTCTCCGTAGGTACCATGATACACCTAATGTTTTTAGGGCATCCATGATACACTTCCATATCGCCGAGTTGAAAGCGTTTTTGACGTCGAGAGCGACAACTGCGCAGTACTTCTTGGACCCTCTTGCCCATCATTTCCCCGCAGTCGACTCCTGCGCCTGCTTCACCACTGTATTAATTGCATCCAGAGTAGAGCGCTCCTTTCTGAAGCCAAACTGGCCCTCCGCCAGTAGAGGGTCCACGACCTTCTCAATTCTGTTATGGATGATGCGCTCGAAGATCTTTCCCGCGGTATCCAGCACACAGAGCGGACGATAGGATGAAGGTTCGTCCAGTGGCTTTTTCCCTTTCGGGAGGAGCACTAGCTTCTGCCACTTCCACTTGTCCGGGAAGATTCCTTCCTTGAGACACGCATTGTACATGCCCAGGAATATTGCCGGTGCCAACTTGATCGCTGCCTTGAGTGCGATGTTGGGTATCCCATCCATGTCGGGGGCTTCATTGTTGCCCACCCTGGCAATCGCCGTAAGAAGCTCTTCTTCAGTAATGGCTGGGATGTCTTCATCGACGTCCTCTTCGAGCTGATAATCCTCCTCGGGTTGCTCAGGGAACAGATGTGAAACAATCTTTTCCAGCAGAGCTGCGTCCACAGGCGATGGCATTGGCTGGCTTTTCAGCCGAGTCATTACTACTTTGTACGGCCTGCCCCAGGGAGCATCTTCCACCTCGCTGAGCAGTTCGCCCCAGCTTTCAGCTTTACTCTGCTTGATAGCCTTTTTAAGCTTCAAGCGCGCCATCCTGTGCTGTTCTTCCAAATCGGGGAACGAGCGTTTGCCTCGAGCTCGTTGCGCTAGGCGGCGAGTTCGATGACACTCCCTTCGGAGGCCGGCAATTTGTTCGCTCCACCAGTGTACCGCCGGTCGGAAGTCGACATTACGTTTCCATGGCATTGTGGCATCGCATGCTTCGGTGACCCTCTGCATGACCACCTCGACCTTCTCGGTTGCACTTTCCGCTGCGAGGGGGCTGGTGTCAAAAGTTTCACGAAACAAGTCCGCGTCAAACATGTTCGCTTTCCAGCCCTTCCCGTTTGTCTTCGGTGCCTCCGCTGTTCTGCTGAAGTCACCGCGAATCTCCCAGAGAATCGCTTGATGATCACTGTGAGTGTAGATATCACTGACTACCCAGTGGCACTGGTTTCCTCTTGCCAGGCTACTACTCACAAAAGTGAGGTCCACTATAGAGGAGGCTTCACCTTTAACAAAAGTGGGCTTTGTACCTGCATTAAGTAGTACTACATCCAATAAGGACATAGCCTCAAGCAGAGCTTGGCCCTTCCTGTTCGTCACTTTACTACCCCATTCCACAGCCCACGCGTTGTAATCTCCGGCTATGGCTACCGGGAAGCGTTGTTTAGCGTCTGCGACTAAGTTATCGAGAAAATTCTCAAACTCATAAGTCGTCAGACTAGGCGGTGCGTAACAACTGTAGAAATGAACTCCTTTGACTTTTATTCTCACAAAACCAGTTTCCGTCCGAATCGCAAGATCCTGAAATGGAAGTTTTCCGCAGGACCAAATTGCGGCCTTCCCACTTGCGTCAGATTCCCAAGGTTGCGTGTCTAGATGTCTATATGGTTCCGAGAGTATCGCCAAGTCAGGCTTCAGCTCGCGTACAGTCTGCATGAGCAGGTCCTGTGCTGCTTCACAATGGTTGAGGTTCAGCTGGAGTACTCTCATTTGCATCGTTTTTGGAGTGCCTGGAGGGCCTGGAGAGCCCGCGTATACGCTGGACACCGGCTGCTACCTGCGATGTGGGCTGTGGGTGCCCCATGTCCCGCTTCTGCACATATGACACACTTTGCTCTTGCTGTGCATTCGGCAACTTTGTGGCCAGTGTTACCGCACTTGATGCAGTCTTTAGCCCGGTCGACGTTGCTCTTGCAGTTCCGTGATAAGTGTCCAAATTTCCAGCACTTGAAACACTTTAGTGGTCTCACCACCTCTCGGATTCTGCAATTACACCAGCCGACTCGGATGATTCCTGTATCCAGAAGTTTCCGGGCACCAGGCACGATGAGTCGTATTACCGCGGTCTGAGTTCTGCCATATACTTTACGCAGAGACTTAAGAGAGTATTCCGTGACTGAATAGTCCGGTCCCAAGACTCTCTTCAGGGCCGCCGATATCTCCTCCTTCGTCGCGTCCTCTTCCAGGTCCTTGATCTCCAGATCAACTTCCTGGACTTCACTCTGGACCGTTGCTGATTCACCAAGAACACCTTCGAATTGGTTTCGCAATTCCGGTGCTTTGGCTGAGCTCTCCTTATTCAGAACGATCAGCAGATCTCCCGCGTTCGTTCTGCGTACCTTTTGGACGCATTCACCTGCATCCTTGAGCGCCGGATCCGTCTTTATACGACTCAAGATCTCCGCATAGCTCAAGTCACCCTTTTTGTGGATGACGAGAGCGTTGGGCAGAGTCGGCCGTTCGCGAGGTTTCTGCGCCTTCTTCTGAGGCTGCTTTTCGGATATCTTGTGCGATCTTTTCTTCTTTTCCGCAGTCTGCCACTTCTGCTCTGATCTCTCGCCCTTATCCTCGGATTGACCAGCCAATGGCTCCACCAGCTGCTTCTCCTTCGGCTCCTTTCCGTCGGTCGACGTCGGTGTAACCCGCTTTTTCCTCTTCGCCTTGCTTACTTGCGTCGAGGTACCGCCCACGTCCATGCCTTCATCGTTCCTCTCCTTGTTAGGGAAAGTCGATTTCGCTTGGCTTATGGTCGGCGTGGTTTGCGTTCCTCCAGTTAAGGTTGCCGCCTGTGGCTTTGCACACCACGCTACGAGGTCCTCTATACCTTTCCAAGTACTGGTAAGCATAGGAACCCACCGCTGGATCTCCTTGTGGAGGTTTTTCTTCTGCTGGATAAAAGAGGCTAGGCTCTCCAGCGTCTTTGCGTGACTCTCCACCAACTTCAAAATCTCCTTTCGGTTTCCACCTGTCTCTTCCTTTTCATCACTTGAAACATTGTGCGCCATGGAGGCCAAGTGGCCCACCTCCGTGGTACTGCGGTTGTTCGATGACGACGCCCGGGAGCCCGCTTGGTCACTCCCTGAAGGCGCCGGTACTGGGGTTCCGTGCCCTTGTACCCTAATCGGTATATCCTTTATTGGACTTCCCATATTCATTTGCTATCGAGGTTTGTTCCCCGTGTCTGTTGGTCCACGGGAGGTATTTTAATTGCCTCCTGCCCTGTATATCTATATATACATTTCAATATCCATATCTATATCCACATAGATATCTCTATATGTATATCTATATCCATATAGATATTTGTACATCTATGTCTATATTTATATACGAGGGCTTCCCCCGATCCACCGACTGGGGACGCGCCACGTAGGGGTTTCAGACTCCCCATATGGTGTGTGTGTGTGTGTGTGTGTGTGTGTGTGTGTGTGTGTGTGTGTGTGTGTGTGTGTGTGTGTGTGTGTGTGTGTGTGTGTGTGTGTGTGTGTGTGTGTGTGTGTGTGTGTGTGTGTGTGTGTGTGTGTGTGTGTGTGTGTGTGTGTTAATACAGGCAGCAGCAATGCAGTCATTCTGAAACAAAAACAAAAACAGACACGTATTTTTCTTATTAATCAATTCAACACAATGATATTTAGAATGATGAATGAAATAATACGTACAATAGGCATGGTATATGTTCAAACACGTTGGACACATGTCGGGTGGATAGATTTGTTGAAGTGGTTCTCGACAACCGTTGCAGAACATTCCAATCATCGCCACGTAACGTTCGCGATAGTGACCACATGTTTTAATGGCTTCTTCAAACATGTCTCGCACATCGAAATAGCATGAAGCACAGAACTTCGTTCGACCATTCGGCGTGAAGTACATATAATTTATGCAATATAAGGCCTCCGGATTGAGTCGATTGAGATCACGCATTCCCATTCCAATTTCACGCACTTCATGCTGGTGTCCATCAACATCACTTTCATATGCTGAGTCTACGGATTCATTATCCAGTTCGTCCAATTCATCTATATCCATCTGATCGATGTTGTCATGTGCGACCACCACTTCATCATCATCAGCATCATCGTCATCATCGGCGATAGCGATAACTTCCACTTCATTGTCGTCACCATCGATGATATTGGCAATCGCAGCTTCACCGTCATCGGCGATATCAGCAACTTCGCCTTGATCATCTGCGATGTCGATAATCTCTACTTCATCATCGGCGATATCCACTACTTTCACTTCATGATCATCACCTGAGATATTGATTATTTCACGACTTTCGTTGACCATTATTATGCACTTTATATTACGACTATTTTCGTTAGCAGAACGACACCTCGGAGGTTGGAGACGGAAATGACGAAAATCACTGTCTCGATCCTTCTTACGTTTTCAATTTTGAATCCTCATAGGGTTGTAGTAGGGTGGGGATAGTACGATGTGTGAATGGTTTTCCTTTTCAACATCAGTCGGAGCGTGTAGAAAAAAATTAAACTTTCCAAGATGCTGCATCTTGGTCAGAGAACGAGAAGTTTTTTTCTTAAATATCTCTATGGGGTAGGCATCTGTTGTCCAGAAAAGTGTGCACTCGCGGATGTGAAAGCTGACCCGGCTATCCAAGCATTGGTTTTTACGATCTCTACAGAACAGCGTAAGGTCATGGAGACTGAACTGGCGAGTTTTCAGATTACCGTCTAGACGCAACTTGATGTCATTTTAAATATTCGGTCCAGATATCGGGTGGTGAGGCATTTCACTCAAGAACACATAAAATCCCACACAAAAATGTCAAGATGTTCACATGCGCTCTGTCACGAGTCACACCGACACTTGAGACATGTCTCAACAAGATTTTAGGGATCTATCGCTGAAAGGCCTTCGGCGCCAATGGACCATTTAGCTGTCGTATTAGAAAACTCGGGTGTTTTTCTCGAGATAAAGAGTCGAAAAAATATATTTTTTTTGTCTCGCCAGCAATTTAGACAGGTCTCGACAAGTCAGGATTTCTTGAAAAAACTATAAACTTTAGGGATCCATCGTCAAGGACCGTTGACACTGATGGACCACTTGAGCTGCAGGACCCATAAAATCTTTCAACCCGATGCATCCCGACTTCCTGTTCTTTGGCTCATGTTCCTCCAGCAATGTACGCGTTATCGGATAACTCTGTTTTCCCGAGACAGAGGGTCGATTTTTTTTCCTCCGAAGGTCTTTTTAATGATCCGCTCCGCTCAAATCTGGCTCCACTTTGCATCAAGCAGTCAGTCTGTTAACATCGTGGAAGTTTTTTCGTACTCATCGGCATGGAACAAATCTTGCACGACCAAGCCGTGCTTTTACACTCGTTCGAAGATTTTGCCGCGTGGGAGCAACGATGTGTTGAGTTCATCGGAGGGCTGGAAACGCAAAGCCGGATTAAGCGCCCGCAATTATTAATTGGACATCAACAGTCCCTAATAGCCCAAATAGCCCGTCTGGAAGGATTCAGGGATTGTGTGCGGAGTCGTTTCATACACACGGGCGCAGGACATGGTCATCATGAGTTAATCTGGCGAGAGATTGAAACATCCTTCGAGAGTCGGATATTGACCGGTTCCATCATCAATCGCAGTCCCATCGAGCCGAGACACTTCCTAAATGATGCTCGCGTCCTAGTGCTTCAACATGTACAACATATTATCAGCAAGCATAACAGCATTAAAATCAATACAGTGTTTAATGGTGAATTCGCAAGCGGTGACAAACATGCAAATAAAAGTATCAACACGCGAAACTGCGAAGTATTTAGCACAAGCGATTTGGGTGAGTGGTATGAACAGCGTGTTATGGAGCCCACTTTAACATTACTCGATGAATTTCAAGAACGTGATAGTGGCTGGGCTCTGCAGAAAATACTCAACCTCACGATAAATGTGAATAAATATACGTGGGTTATTTGATAAGTACGTAGCCTACAAATGAAAACACCAAAATTTTGCTAAAAATAAAATTTATTTTTCAATGTAGTCTCGTTTTAGTTGAATACACTTGGCCCAGCGGTGTTCCAATTTTTTTAACCCCGTTGAAAAAAATGTTATCTCTTGGTCTGCAAAATAGGCCTCCGTGGCGGCGATTATTTCGTTATTGGAGTGGAATTTCTTCCCGGCGAGTGAATTTTTTAGATTCGGAAACAAAAAAATGTCGCACGGAGCCAAATCTGGAGAATACGGTGGATGGGGCAGCAGTTCATAGCGTAATTCGACCAATTTAGCCGTGGCGAGCGCGGAGTTGTGAGCCGGTGCATTATCATAGTGGAAAAGGACTTTCTTTCTCGACAAATGGGGCCGTTTTTCTTTTTACACGGCGTTAAATCGGCTCAATAGTTCGGCGAAGTACTGTCCCGTGACCGTCTTGCCCTTCTCCAGGTAGTCAATAAAAATCACACCTTGAGAATCCCAGAAAACAGTGGCCATCACCTTTCCAGCCGACGGGACCGTCTTCGCCTTCTTTGGAGCAGTTCACCGGGTAAGGTCCACTGTTTTGACTGCTCCTTGGTCGCTGGAGTATACCAGTGAATCCTTGTTCCGTCGACGGTCACGTAACGACGCAAAAACTCTTTTGGATTGCCATTAAACAGCTCCAAACACTGCTCTGAAGTGGTCACACGAATGCGCTTGTTGTCTGCAGTCAGCAAACGCGGCACCCACCTTGCCGACAGCTTCCTCATGCCCAAAGTCTCATGTAGGATATGCCACACGCGTTCTTCTGAGATGCCTAATATCACAGCTATCTCGTGCACCTTTAATCGGCGGTCTGACAAAACGATATCGTGTATTTTTGTCACGTGGCTGTTTTTGGAGCACCTGGGCGTGGATCATCAAAAACCGACGTACGACCACGTTGAAATTCGTTATGCCAAAATTTAACGGTCGCCATCGAAGGAGAAGCATCCCCATACACTGCATCCAAGCGTTCTTTAATTTCACTGCGCGATTTCCCTTCCAAAAACAAGAATCGAATCACCGACCGATATTGTTCTTTCTCCATTCTTTCAAAAATCAACGGACACACTTGCTTTCACACGCTCTCAAAAGAGAACTACAAGTCCGATCCGGCTGAAATTTTGTCAGTAGCCGTCTACAAGACGGTACTACACTATAGTGTATTTCTCTTGCAATAGTGGCACCATCTAGCGGTGAGGCTAGGTACTTGTCAAATGACCCACGTAATCCGATGCGTGCCGGGTGCCCCATAACATTATCGCGGGAAATAATGATGAAGAGAGCTGTGGTTAACGTTAAATCCGACGATAACGCATGTTTCGCATGGGCAGTTGTCGCTGCTCTATACCCAGCTGAACGACACAGCGCCCGTCCAATTTCTTACCCTCATTATTCGACAGTACTGAATCTGAAGGATATCGAATTTCCGGTGACGATACATCAAATAAAGAAATTTGAAGCTCATAACAATGTATCGATCAACGTGTATACCGCCACTACCAAAAAGGACATTGTTCCCATACAAGTCACTCAAGACAAGAAGGATAAGCACATCAATTTGCTGTACATGCAAGATACTGAGGACAACAATGTGGGGCACTTCGTTTGGATCAAGAAGCTGTCGAGACTCGTGAGAGCGCAACTGACCAAAAAGGAGCATAAAAAATATATCTGTGATCGGTATGTAGTCACCATAATATATATAGGTAATCATATATGCTAGATGAATTAAACAAAAACTTTTTTTTTGCAGATGTTTGCACTACTTTGGTTTCGAGGAAAAACTGCAATCGCAAGAGGTCGATTGTGGGGCGATAAACGACTGCGCGATCCGACTACCGAATGACACCAATAAGTGGCTCCAGTTCAGCAACTTTAACCGGAAAGAGCGACATCCTTTCATCGTGTATGCTGATTTGGAGTGTGTGCTGGCAAAGACCGATGAGAAGACTCAAGCGAAAGATATGTATCAACACCATGAAGTGTTTAGTATTGGATATTACGTGCGTTGTTTGTATGACGACTCATTATCTTCCTATCATTCACGCCGCAGTGCTGATTGCGTATCATGGTTTGTCGAAGAACTGAAAAATCTAGCATTGCGCATAAAAGAAACTTTCTGTGATAATGTACCAATGGTGCATTTAACACCGAGTGTGTGGGCTAGTTTTCGCGCAGCGACTCAATGTCACATATGTGAGAAAACATTTGGGCAAGAAGATGTACGCGTTCGAGATCATTGCCATTGACTGGGCGCTATAGAGGCCCTGCCCATTCCAACTGCAACCTTAATTATAAACAGTCATTTTTCATTCCAGTAGTTTTCCACAATTTATCCGGTTATGATGCACATTTTATAATCAAGGAAGTAGCCACAGCGTTCGAAGGGAGAACCGATGTGCTTCCAATCACAAAGGAGAAATACATCTCCTTCACGAAGCATGTTGACATTACAGACGATTCAAAACACACGATCCAATTGCGCTTTATCGACTCATACAAATTTCTCAACACTAGTCTCGACAAATTAGCATCATTCGTGACCGACGACAAACTCAAAATTTTACGCACACAATTCACAACTTTCTCGACAGACGATTTCAGTTTGCTGACGCGAAAAGGGGTCTTCCCTTATGAATATATTGATGACGTGACCAAGTTAACGCTGGGTGACTATAGCGATTTGTACTTGAAGACAGATGTCTTATTATTAGCTGATATTTTCGAAAACTTTCGGAATACGTGCATTGAGAGCTATGGCCTAGATCCCGCGTATTACTACGCATTGCCGGATATACCTGGGATGCAATGTTAAAACACTCGAATGTCAAGTTTGAATTACTAACTGACATCGACATGGTTTTATTCGTTGAGCGGGGTATACGTGGTGGTCTCAGTCAATGCTCAAACCGATATGCACACGCTAATAACAAGTACATGGAGTCGTTTGACCCATCGAAAGCATCATCATACTTGATGTATTTTGATGTCAACAATTTGTATGGATGGGCAATGTGCCAGCCCTTGCCATATACAGATTTTCGATGGGTCAACAACGTGTCCAAGTTTGATCGTTTATCCATCATGCTAGATTCACCTACAGGCTACATCCTTGAGGTCGACTTGGAATATCCCCAATCTCTACATGATGCGCACAAAGACCCACCGTTTTGCCCAATACACGAACAACCACTGGGTAAGCAGCAGGAAAAGCTACTAGCAACCGTCTGCGATAAAAAACGCTACATCATACACTACAGAAATTTACAACAATGTTTACGTCATGGACTTTGCCTCACGAAAATCCATAGGGTACTACAATTCACGCAATCTCCATGGCTACGTTCATATATCGAGTTAAATACTCAGGTTCGAACGCTTGCCAAAAACGATTTTGAAAAGAATTTATTCAAATTAATGAATAATGCGGTCTTTGGGAAAACGATGGAGAATGTGCGCAATCATGTAGATGTAACGCTTTGGACACAATGGGAGGGCAGATATGGCGCAGAGGCAATGATTGCGAACCCAAACTTCCACAGCCGAAGCGTTTTTTTCGAAAACCTCGTTGCCGTAGAATTGCGCAATCTCGAGGTGAAGTTCAACAAGCCGATATATGTGGGTATGTGCATACTCGACATATCCAAAACGTGCTTGTATGGATTTTACCACGAGTATATGGTACCTCTGTATCGAGATAGATGTAAAGTCATGTATACCGATACGGATAGTCTCATATATGCCATTGAGAGCGAAGATGTATATGCAGACATGAAGTGTGACATTGAAAAATTTGATACGGGCGACTATTGAGCGGACAATAGGTATGATATGCCACTTGTCAACAAGAAGGTCTCATGAAAGACGAATGCAATGGTGCAATTATGACCGAGTTCATTGGACTTCGATCGAAAATGTATGCGACATGTGTCGAGGGTAAGAAGGATACCAAAAAAGTTAAAGGTGTCAAGAGCAGTGTTGTGGCTAGGACAATCACGTTTGACGATTATGCCCGATGCTTGAAGGAAGACATTGAAATGATACGTAGTCAAACGTGTATTCGATCAAAGTTACACCAAGTCTACACCATTCGTGAGACGAGAATCGTTCTAAGTCCTCATGATGATAAGCGGTATATCATACCGGGGACCTCTGATACCCTACCATGGGGGCATTATAGAATCCCGTCGTGAAAAGTTTTGTAATTTTCTTTTCTACAACCTGCATGTAAAATTGTGTATATTTTTGTGAATACTGATGTATAAAACTCATGAAAATTATGTATATATTTTGTTCACTCGATGTTAAAATTATGTTTGTTGTATATATTGTGCAAGAATGGATTTATTATTTTCCGTAAATAAAGAAGCGGACTTTTCATAATCCCCTGTGTTTATTCACTCTATCCATCTCCTCATGTTCCATGAAAAAAGGGCGACGGCGAGAAGGGGGGAAGCAAGCCTGCTGTGGAGTCGGTCGGAGGCCTTGGAGGGATGCGGGGACGACCAGCAGGTCAAGAGTCATAAAACACACATATTTTTCCACTTTCTTTATTATCGACTACAAATCGGATTTACTTATCGTACTATTGTGGCTATTGTCCAAACCTAACCACTATACAAACATTCGATTACCGCGCATCTTCAATACCGCTTCGATGAGATAGATATCGGGGTGCTTGACACTGAGAAGCTCCTGTTCGTAGAAACCACCGGTGATCGGTTCATCTTTATGGTCCTTCAAGTGGTACGTCACGAGATGAGTTTTTTTCACACGATAGATTGTAAATATTTCCGTTGTCCAGTTTGGGGTGTAAACCTGTGTGAACTTGGCACCCGCGTATGACCGATCTTAATTTTTTTTTATTATTTCGGATTGTTTTTGTTTGTAGTTGATTGTAGTACAAACGATTTCGTTTGTAGTAACTCGGAAAAAAATTAGGGCCCTTAAAAAAAAAGTCAGCCCCCTCAATGAAAATATTTAAGCGGGCGGAGTTATTTTTCATTCAAAATCATTGGTAGTTGATTGTAGTGAAATTATTTTTGTTTGTAGTTGAACCGTTTCCGAAAAAAATCGAATTTTCGAAAAAAACGATAGATAGATGTGGAAAAATGATTTTGCGACTTTTTTTTTTCGTGATCGGCGGCTTATTGTAAGAAAGTAGCTTACTACAGACAATATGCGACCTGTCAAAACGTCTGAAGTTGTTTGTAGTTCCCGAATCATCGTGTGTAGTTGCGCGAAAAACGAACTACAAACGAGGAAGGCACCTGGAAATGATTTTTGAACGCTTCTCGTTGAAATATCTTGTTTGTAGTGGCAAATGAGGTTACTACAAACGATATCGGACCTCTCAAATGTTTGTAGTTGTTTGTAGTTCCCGAATTATCGTTTGTAGTTGGGCGAAAATCGAACTATAAACGAAGAAAGCGACCGAAAATGGGTTTCCGAGGCTTCTTGTTAGAATAGCTCATTTGTAATGGCAAATAAGCTTACTACAAACGATATCGGACCTCGTAAAACGTTTGTAGTTGTTTGTAGTTCCCGAATTATCGTTTGTAGTTGCGCGAAAATCGAACTACGGACGGGGAAAGCACCGAAAAATGATATTTCAAGGCTTCTCTTGGGAATCATTCGTTTGTAGTGGCAAACAAGCTTACTACAAACGACAAACGGACTCTTCAAACGTTTGTAGTTGTTTGTAGTTTGCGATTAAGCGTTTGTAGTTGGGCGAAAATCAATCTACGAACGAGGATAGTACCAAAAATAATTTTTCGAGGCTTTTCTTCAAGATTATTCGTTTGTAGTGGCAAACTAGCTTACTAAAAAAGATAGACGACCTGTCAAAACGTGTGTAGTTGTTTGTAGTTCCCGGATTATCGTTTGTAGTTGCGCGAAAATCGAACTACAAACGAAGAAAGCACCTGAAAATGAGTTCTGAACGCTTCTCGTTGGAATATCTTGTTTGGAGTGGCAAATAAGTTTACTACAAACGATATCGAACCTCTCAAAACGATTGTAGATGTTTGTAGTTTCCCAATTATCGTTTGTAGTTGCGCGAAAATCGAACTACAAACGAGGAAAGAATCTGAAAATGAGTCTCGAACGCTTCTCGTTAGGATATCTTGTTTGTAGTAGCAAATAAGCTTACTACAAACGATATTCGACCTCTCAAAACGTTTGTAGTTGTTTGTAGTTCGCGAATTATCGTTTGTAGTTGCGCGAAAATCAAACTACAAACGAGGAAAGCACCTGAAAATGAGTTTCGAAAGCTTCTCGTTAGGATATCTTGTTTGTAGTGGCAAATAAGCTTACTACAAACGATATCCAACCTCTTAAAACGTTTGTAGTTATTTCTAGTTCCCGACCTATCGTCTGTAGTTGCGCGAAAATCTAACTACGAACGTGGAAAGCACCGACAAATGATTTTCAAGGCCTCTCTTCGGAATTATTCGTTTGTAGTGGCAAACAAGATCACTACAAACGATGAACGACCTCTTAAAACGTTTGTAGTTGATTGTAGTTTGCCATTAGTCGTTTGTAGTTGCGCGAAAATCAATCTACGAACGAGGAAAGCATCAAAAATGATTTTTCAAGGCTTCTCTTCAAGATTATTCGTTTGTAGTGGCAAACTAGCTTACTAGAAACGATACACGACCTGTCAAAACGTTTGTGGTTGTTTGTAGTTCCCGAATTATCGATTGTAGTTGCGCGAAAATAAAACTACAAACGAGGAAAGCACCTGAAAATGAGTTTCGAAAGCGTCTCGGTAGGATATCTTGTTTGTAGTGGCAAATAAGCTTACTACAAACGATATCCAACCTCTTAAAACGTTTGTAGTTATTTGTAGTTCCCGACCTATCGTTTGTAGTTGCGCGAAAATCGAACTACGAACGAGGAAAGCACCGACAATTGATTTTTCAAGGCCTCTCTTCGGAATTATTCGTTTGTAGTGGCAAACAAGCTCACTACAAACGATGAACGACCTCTTAAAATGTTTGTAGTTGTTTGTAGTTTGCGATTAGTCGTTTGTAGTTGCGTGAAAATCAATCTACGAACGAGGAAAGCATCAAAAATGATTTTTCAAAGCTTCTCTTGAAGATTATTCGTTTGTAGTGGCAAACTAGCTTATTACAAACGATACACGACCTGTCAAAACGTTTGTGGTTGTTTGTAGTTCCCGAATTATCGTTTGTAGTTGCGCGAAAATCAAATTACAAACGAGGAAATCACCTGAAAATGAGTTTCGAACGCTTCTCGTTAGGATATCTTGTTTGTAGTGGCAAATAAGGTTACTACAAACGATATCCGACCTCTCAAAACGTTTGTAGTTGTTTGTAGTTCCCGAATTATCGTTTGTAGTGGCGCGAAAATCAAACTACAAACGAGGAAAGCACCTGAAAATGAGTTTTGAACGCTTCTCGTTTGGATATCTTGATTGTAGTGGCAAATAAGGTTACTACAAACGATATCCGACCTCTCAAAACGTTTGCAGTTGTTTGTAGTTTCCGAATTATCGTTTGTAGTTGCGCGAAAATCGAACTACAAACGAGGAAAGCACCTGACAATGAGTTTCGAACGCTTCTCGTTAGGATATCTTGTTTGTAGTGGCAAATAAGTTTACTACAAACGATATCCAACCTCTTAAAACGGATGTAGTTGTTTGTAGTTCCCGACCTATCGTTTGTAGTTGCGCAAAAATCGAACTACGAACGAGGAAAGCACCGACAAATGATTTTTCAAAGCCTCTCTGCGGAATTATTCGTTTGTAGTGGCAAACAAACTCACTACAAACGATGAACGACCTCTTAAAATGTTTGTAGTTTGCGATTAGTCGTTTGCGATTAGTCGTTTGTAGTTGCGCCAAAATCAATCTACGAACGAGGAAAGCATCAAAAATGATTTTTCAAGGCTTCTCTTCAAGATTATTCGTTTGTAGTGGCAAACTAGCTTACTACAAACGATACACGACCTGTCAAAACGTTTGTGGTTGTTTGTAGTTCCCGAATTATCGTTTGTAGTTGCGCGAAAATCACACTACAAACGAGGAAAGCACCTGAAAATGAGTTTTAAACGCTTCTCGTTGGAATATCTTGTTTGTAGTGGCAAATAAGCTTACTACAAACGATATCCGACCTCTTAAAACGTTTGTAGTTGTTTGTAGTTCCCGAATTATCGTTTGTAGTTGCGCGAAAATCAAACTACAAACGGGGAAAGCACCTGAAAATGAGTTTCGAACGCTTCTCGTTAGGATATCTTGTTTGTAGTGGCAAATAAGGTTACCACAAACGATATCCAACCTCTCAAAACGTTTGCAGTTGTTTGTAGTTCCCGAAATATCGTTTGTAGTTGCGCGAAATTCAAACTACAAACGAGGAAAGCACCTGAAAATGAGTTTTGAACGCTTCTCGTTTGGATATCTTGTTTGTAGTGGCAAATAAGGTTACTACAAACGATATCCGACCTCTCAAAACGGTTGCAGTTGTTTGTAGTTTCCGAATTATCGTTTGTGGTTGCGCGAAAATCGAACTACAAACGAGGAAAGCACCTGAAAATGAGTTTCGAACGCTTCTCGTTAGGATATCTTGTTTGTAGTGGCAAATAAGCTTACTACAAACGATATCCAACCTCTTAAAACGATTGCAGTTGTTTGTAGTTCGCGAATTATCGTTTGTAGTTGCGCGAAAATCAAACTACAAACGAGGAAAGCACCTGAAAATGAGTTTCGAAAGCTTCTCGTTAGGATATCTTGTTTGTAGTGGCAAATAAGCTTACTACAAACGATATCCAACCTCTTAAAACGTTTGTAGTTATTTCTAGTTCCCGACCTATCGTCTGTAGTTGCGCGAAAATCTAACTACGAACGAGGAAAGCACCGACAAATGATTTTCAAGGCCTCTCTTCGGAATTATTCGTTTGTAGTGGCAAACAAGCTCACTACAAACGATGAACGACCCCTTAAAACGTTTGTAGTTGTTTGTAGTTTGCCATTAGTCGTTTGTAGTTGCGCGAAAATCAATCTACGAACGAGGAAAGCATCAAAAATGATTTTTCAAGGCTTCTCTTTAAGATTATTCGTTTGCAGTGGCAAACTAGCTTACTAGAAACGATACACGACCTGTCAAAACGTTTGTGGTTGTTTGTAGTTCCCGAATTATCGTTTGTAGTTGCGCGAAAATCACACTACAAACGAGGAAAGCACCTGAAAATGAGTTTTAAACGCTTCTCGTTGGAATATCTTGTTTGTAGTGGCAAATAAGCTTACTACAAACGATATCCGACCTCTTAAAACGTTTGTAGTTGTTTGTAGTTCCCGAATTATCGTTTGTAATTGCGCGAAAATCAAACTACAAACGGGGAAAGCACCTGAAAATGAGTTTCGAACGCTTCTCGTTAGGATATCTTGTTTGTAGTGGCAAATAAGGTTACCACAAACGATATCCAACCTCTCAAAACGTTTGCAGTTGTTTGTAGTTCCCGAAATATCGTTTGTAGTTGCGCGAAATTCAAACTACAAACGAGGAAAGCACCTGAAAATGAGTTTTGAACGCTTCTCGTTTGGATATCTTGTTTGTAGTGGCAAATAAGGTTACTACAAACGATATCCGACCTCTCAAAACGGTTGCAGTTGTTTGTAGTTTCCGAATTATCGTTTGTAGTTGCGGGAAAATCGAACTACAAACGAGGAAAGCACCTGAAAATGAGTTTCGAACGCTTCTCGTTAGGATATCTTGTTTGTAGTGGCAAATAAGCTTACTACAAACGATATCCAACCTCTTAAAACGATTGCAGTTGTTTGTAGTTCGCGAATTATCGTTTGTAGTTGCGCGAAAATCAAACTACAAACGAGGAAAGCACCTGAAAATGAGTTTCGAAAGCTTCTCGTTACGATATCTTGTTTGTAGTGGCAAATAAGCTTACTACAAACGATATCCAACCTCTTAAAACGTTTGTAGTTATTTCTAGTTCCCGACCTATCGTCTGTAGTTGCGCGAAAATCTAACTACGAACGAGGAAAGCACCGACAAATGATTTTCAAGGCCTCTCTTCGGAATTATTCGTTTGTAGTGGCAAACAAGCTCACTACAAACGATGAACGACCCCTTAAAACGTTTGTAGTTGTTTGTAGTTTGCCATTAGTCGTTTGTAGTTGCGCGAAACTCAATCTACGAACGAGGAAAGCATCAAAAATGATTTTTCAAGGCTTCTCTTCAAGATTATTCGTTTGTAGTGGCAAACTAGCTTACTAGAAACGATACACGACCTGTCAAAACGTTTGTGGTTGTTTGTAGTTCCCGAATTATCGATTGTAGTTGCGCGAAAATAAAACTACAAACGAGGAAAGCACCTGAAAATGAGTTTCGAAAGCGTCTCGTTAGGATATCTTGTTTGTAGTGGCAAATAAGCTTACTACAAACGATATCCAACCTGTTAAAACGTTTGTAGTTATTTGTAGTTCCCGACCTATCGTTTGTAGTTGCGCGAAAATCGAACTACGAACGAGGAAAGCACCGACAATTGATTTTTCAAGGCCTCTCTTCGGAATTATTCGTTTGTAGTGGCAAACAAGCTCACTACAAACGATGAACGACCTCTTAAAATGTTTGTAGTTGTTTGTAGTTTGCGATTAGTCGTTTGTAGTTGCGTGAAAATCAATCTACGACCGAGGAAAGCATCAAAAATGATTTTTCAAAGCTTTCCTTGAAGATTATTCGTTTGTAGTGGCAAACTAGCTTATTACAAACGATACACGACCTGTCAAAACGTTTGTGGTTGTCTGTAGTTCCCGAATTATCGTTTGTAGTTGCGCGAAAATCAAATTACAAACGAGGAAAGCACCTGAAAATGAGTTTCGAACGCTTCTCGATAGGATATCTTGTTTGTAGTGGCAAATAAGGTTACTACAAACGATATCCGACCTCTCAAAACGTTTGTAGTTGTTTGTAGTTCCCGAATTATCGTTTGTAGTGGCGCGAAAATCAAACTACAAACGAGGAAAGCACCTGAAAATGAGTTTTGAACGCTTCTCGTTTGGATATCTTGATTGTAGTGGCAAATAAGGTTACTACAAACGATATCCGACCTCTCAAAACGTTTGCAGTTGTTTGTAGTTTCCGAATTATCGTTTGTAGTTGCGCGAAAATCGAACTACAAACGAGGAAAGCACCTGAAAGTGAGTTTCGAACGCTTCTCGTTAGGATATCTTGTTTGTAGTGGCAAATAAGTTTACTACAAACGATATCCAACCTCTTAAAACGGTTGTAGTTGTTTGTAGTTCCCGACCTATCGTTTGTAGTTGCGCAAAAATCGAACTACGAACGAGGAAAGCACCGACAAATGATTTTTCAAGGCCTCTCTGCGGAATTATTCGTTTGTAGTGGCAAACAAGCTCACTACAAACGATGAACGACCTCTTAAAATGTTTGTAGTTTGCGATTAGTCGTTTGCGATTAGTCGTTTGTAGTTGCGCGAAAATCAATCTACGAACGAGGAAAGCATCAAAAATGATTTTTCAAGGCTTCTCTTCAAGATTATTCGTTTGTAGTGGCAAACTAGCTTACTACAAACGATACACGACCTGTCAAAACGTTTGTGGTTGTTTGTAGTTCCCGAATTATCGATTGTAGTTGCGCGAAAATCAAACTACAAATGGGGAAAGCACCTGAAAATGAGTTTCGAACGCTTCTCGTTGGGATATCTTGTTTGTAGTGGCAAATAAGGTTACCACAAACGATATCCAACCTCTCAAAACGTTTGCAGTTGTTTGTAGTTCCCGAAATGTCGTTTGTAGTTGCGCGAAATTCAAACTACAAACGAGGAAAGCAACTGAAAATGAGTTTTGAACGCTTCTCGTTTGGATATCTTGTTTGTAGTGGCAAATAAGGTTACTACAAACGTATCCGACCTCTCAAAACGTTTGCAGTTGTTTGTAGTTTCCGAATTATCGTTTGTAGTTGCGCGAAAATCGAACTACAAACGAGGAAAGCACCTGAAAATGAGTTTCGAACGCTTCTCGTTAGGATATCTTGTTTGTAGTGGCAAATGAGCTTACTACAAACGATATCCAACCTCTTAAAACGGTTGTAGTTGTTTGTAGATCCCGACCTATCGTTTGTAGTTGCGCAAAAATCGAACTAAGAACGAGGAAAGCACCGACAAATGTTTTTTCAAGGCCTCTCTGCGGAATTATTCGTTTGTAGTGGCAAACAAGCTCACTACAAACGATGAACGACCTCTTAAAACGTTTGCAGTTGTTTGTAGTTTGCGATTAGTCGTTTGTAGTTGCGCGAAAATCAATCTACGAACGAGGAAAGCATCAAAAATGATTTTCCAAGGCTTCTCTTCAAGATTATTCGTTTGTAGTGGCACACTAGCTTACTACAAACGATACACGACCTGTCAAAACGTTTGTGGTTGTTTGTAGTTACCGCATTATCGTTTGTAGTTGCGCGAAAATCAAACTACAAACGAGAAAAGCACCTGAAAATGAGTTTTGAACGCTTCTCGTTGGAATATCTTGTTTGTAGTGGCAAATAAGTCTACTACAAACGATATCCGACCTCTTAAAGCGTTTGTAGTTGTTTGTAGTTCCCGAATTATCGATTGTAGTTGCGCGAAAATCGAACTACAAACGGGGAAAGCACCTGAAAATGAGTTTCGAACGCTTCTCGTTAGGATATCTTGTTTGTAGTGGCAAATAAGGTTACTACAAACGATATCCAAACTCTCAAAACGTTTGCAGTTGTTTGTAGTTCGCGAATTATCGTTTGTAGTTGCGCGAAAATCGAACTACAAACGAGGAAAGCACCTGAAAATGAGTTTCGAAAGCTTCTCGTTAGGATATCCTGTTTGTAGTGGCAAATAAGCTTACTACAAACGATATCCAATCTCTTAAAACGTTTGTAGTTATTTGTAGTTCCCGACCTATCGTTTGTAGTTGCGCGAAAATCGAACTACGAACGAGGAAAGCACCGACAATTGATTTTTCAAGGCCTCTCTTCGGAATTATTCGTTTGTAGTGGCAAACAAGCTCACTACAAACGATGAACGACCTCTTAAAACGTTTGTAGTTGTTTGTAGTTTGCGATTAGTGGTTTTAGTTGCGCGAAAATCAATCTACGAACGAGGAAAGCATCAAAAATGATTATTCAAAGCTTCTCTTCAAGATTATTCGTTTGTAGTGGCAAACTAGCTTATTACAAACGATACACGACCTGTCAAAACGTTTGTGGTTGTTTGTAGTTCCCGAATTATCGTTTGTAGTTGCGCGAAAATCAAATTACAAACGAGGAAAGCACCTGAAAATGAGTTTCGAACGCTTCTCGTTAGGATATCTTGTTTGTAGTGGCAAATAAGGTTACTACAAACGATATCCGACCTCTCAAAACGTTTGTAATTGTTTGTAGTTCCCGAATTATCGATTGTAGTTGCGCGAAATTCAAACTACAAACGAGGAAAGCACCTGCAAATGAGTTTGGAACGCTTCTCGTTGGAATATCTTGTTTGTGGTGGCAAATAAGCTTACTACAAACGATATCCGACCTCTTAAAACGTTTGTAGTTGTTTGCAGTTCCCGAATTATCGTTTGTAGTTGCGCGAAAATCAAACTACAAACGGGGAAAGCACCTGAAAATGAGTTTCGAACGCTTCTCGTTAGGATATCTTGTTTGTAGTGGCAAATAAGGTTACTACAAACGATATCCAACCTCTCAAAACGTTTGCAGTTGTTTGTAGTTCGCGAATTATCGTTTGTAGTTGCGCGAAAATCAAACTACAAACGAGGAAAGCACCTGAAAATGAGTTTCGAAAGCTTCTCGTTAGAATATCTTGTTTGTAGTGGCAAATAAGCTTACTACAAACGATATCCAACCTCTTAAAACGTTTGTAGTTATTTGTAGTTCCCGACCTATCGTCTGTAGTTGCGCGAAATTCTAACTACGAACGAGGAAAGCACCGACAAATGATTTTCAAGGCCTCTCTTCGGAATTATTCGTTTGTAGTGGCAAACAAGCTCACTACAAACGATGAACGACCTCTTAAAACGTTTGTAGTTGTTTGTAGTCTGCGATTCGTCGTTTGTAGTTGCGCGAAAATCAATCTACGAACGAGGAAAGCATCAAAAATGATTTTTCAAGGCTTCTCTTCAAGATTATTCGTTTGTAGTGGCAAACTAGATTACTACAAACGATACACGACCTGTCAGAACGTTTGTGGTTGTTTGTAGTTCCCGAATTATCGTTTGTAGTTGCGCGAACATCAAACTACAAACGAGGAAAGCACCTGAAAATGAGTTTCGAACGTTGCTCGTTAGGATATCTTGTTTGTAGTGGCAAATAAGGTTACTACAAACGATATCCGACCTCTCGAAACGTTCGTAGTTGTTTGTAGTTCCCGAATTATCGTTTGTAGTTGCGCGAAAATCAAACTACAAACGAGGAAAGCACCTGAAAATGAGTTTTGAACGCTTCTCGTTTGGTTATCTTGTTTGTAGTGGCAAAGAAGGTTACTACAAACGATATCCGACCTTTCAAAACGTTTGCAGTTCTTTGTAGTTTCCGAATTATCGTTTGTAGTTGCGCGAAAATCGAACTACAAACGAGGAAAGCACCTGAAAATGAGTTTCGAACGCTTCTCGTTAGGATATCTTGATTGTAGTGGCAAATAACAAACGATATCCAACGGGGAAAGCACCTGAAAATGAGTTTCGAACACTTCTCGTTAGGATATCTTGTTTGTAGTGGCAAATAAGGTTACTATAAACGATATCCAACCTCTCAAAACGTTTGCAGTTGTTTGTAGTTCGCGAATTATCGTTTGTAGTTGCGCGAAAATCGAACTACAAACTAGGAAATCACCTGAAAATGAGTTTTGAAAGCTTCTCGTTAGGATATCTTGTTTGTAGTGGCAAATAAGCTTACTACAAACGATATCCAACCTCTTAAAACGTTTGTAGTTATTTGTAGTTCCCGACCTATCGTTTGTAGTTGCGCGAAAATCGAACTACGAACCAGAAAAGCACCGACAATTGATTTTTCAAGGCCTCTCTTCGGAATTATTCGTTTGTAGTGGCAAACAAGCTCACTACAAACGATGAACGACCTCTTAAACCGTTTGTAGTTGTTTGTAGTTTGCGATAAGTCGTTTGTAGTCGCGCGAAAATCAAATTACCAACGAGGAAAGCACCTGAAAATGAGTTTCGAACGCTTCTCGTTAGGATATCTTGTTTGTAGTGGCAAATAAGGTTACTACAAACGATATCCGACCTCTCAAAACGTTTGCAGTTGTTTGCAGTTCCCGAATTATCGTTTGTAGTTGCGCGAAAATCAAACTACAAACGAGGAAAGCACCTGAAAATGAGTTTGGAACGCTTCTCGTATGGATATCTTGTTTGTAGTGGCAAATAAGGTTACTACAAACGATATCCGACCTCTCAAAACGTTTGCAGTTGTTTGTACTTCGCGAATTATCGTTTGTAGTTGCGCGAAAATCAAACTACAAACGAGGAAAGCACCTGAAAATGAGTTTCGAAAGCTTCTCGTTAGGTTATCTTGTTTGTAGTGACAAATAAGCTTACTACAAACGATATCCAACCTCTTAAAACGTTTGTAGTTATTTGTAGTTCCCGACCTATCGGTTGTAGTTGCGCGAAAATCGAACTACGAACGAGGAAAGCACCGACAAATGATTTTCAAGGCCTCTCCTCGGAATTATTCGTTTGTAGTGGCAAACAAGCTCACTAAAAACGATGAACGACCTCTTAAAACGTCTGCAGTTGTTTGTAGTTGCGCGAAAATCAATCTACGAACGAGGAACGCATCAAAAATGATTTTTCAAGGCTTCTCTTCAAGATTATTCGTTTGTAGTGGCAAACTAGCTTACTACAAACGATACACGACCTGTCAAAACGTTTGTGGTTGTTTGTAGTTCCCGAATTATCGTTTGTAGTTGCGCGAACATCAAACTACAAACGAGGAAAGCACCTGAAAATGAGTTTCGAACGCTTCTCGTTAGGATATCTTGTTTGTAGTGGCAAATAAGGTTACTACAAACGATATCCGACCTCTCAAAACGTTTGTAGTTGTTTGTAGTTCCCGAATTATCGTTTGTAGTTGCGCGAAAATCAAACTACAAACGAGGAAAGCACCTGAAAATGAGTTTTGAACGCTTCTCGTTTGGATATCTTGTTTGTAGTGGCAAATAAGGTTACTACAAACGATATCCGACATTTTAAAACGTTTGCAGTTGTTTGTAGTTTCCGAATTATCGTTTGTAGTTTCGCGAAAATCGAACTACAAACGAGGAAAGCACCTGAAAATGAGTTTCGAACGCTTCTCGTTAGGTTATCTTGTTTGTAGTGGCAAATAAGCTTACTACAAACGATATCCAACCTCTTAAAACGGTTGTAGTTGTTTGTAGTTCCCGACCTATCGTTTGTAGTTGCGCAAAAATCGAACTAAGAACGAGGAAAGCACCGACAAATGATTTTTCAAGGCCTCTCTGCGGAATTATTCGTTTGTAGTGGCAAACAAGCTCACTACAAACGATGAACGACCTCTTAAAACGTTTGCAGTTGTTTGTAGTTTGCGATTAGTCGTTTGTAGTTGCGCGAAAATCAATGTACGAACGAGGAAAGCATCAAAAATGATTTTTCAAGGCTTCTCTTCAAGATTATTCGTTTGTAGTGGCAAACTAGCTTACTACAAACGATACACGACCTGTCAAAACGTTTGTGTGTCACATCCGGAAGGGATGAGAGCATAATATTTTCGTTTCCCTCTTTGTTGCCTACGCCTAGCGCAATAGCACGGGATGAGGGTAAAAAGGGGTAGTGCGTGGGAAAGAGTAGAATTAAGGAATTGACACGATGTTTCGAAATTGAGGGATAATTCGACAGACTTGGTGTACGATTGACACTATGTTGTTTATTGTCCGATTACTAGACGGTTTGAAGCGATCAGGTTTACGATGAATGATACAAAAAGAAAAGGTAAAGTTAGCTTACATTCGTTGTGTTTGACACTCGGTCGTTCGCTCGCTCGCTCGCTCGCGTGGATGTTTGTTGTCGCTCGCGTTACAAGGGCCTTCGCTCTTGGCCTGGTGCGCTCGCTGGTACAATTGCTGGTAAGACGCTCGCAGGATTTTCGGCTGGTCGTGTGTATACTCGACGTGTTTACTACGACGGCACTACGCGTAGATAGAAATATGAACGGCGCGCAAGGTCGATGAATTGAGATTGATATTCACGGACCGATGATAGAAATTATACAAGTGTAAATAAAACTTTTGAGACTCGAAAAATGAAGACGGTTCGTATGAAGGATAATCGGAGATATTCTTTAGGCTTCTGGGTTACGACTTGATAGAAGAAGTTGATTCGATGTTGGTTGACGGAAGACTAAGATTGAATTTGATGAAGATTATCGGGATGGTCGACGGGAGACTGAGATTGAACTTGATGAAGATTATCGGGAGACTGAGACTTAGACTTGATAGAAGAACTTGAGTCGATGGTAGTTGACGGGCGACTGACTTCAGGAAGGAAGTCTTTCTTGATATAAAAATTAGGAGAGGTTCAGTAGTGGGAGAAGGGACGTGGGAGAGTGTGGTCTTGGTCATCTAGTTCTTTAGGGATTGGACCATTGGTCGTGAAGAAGGCACGTGCGTGGCCTTATTTCAGGCCATCGGTTCTGACTAATATGCGTATGAAGAGAAGGAGACCTTTGTCTCGTGTTTCGGCGAAAAAGCGCATGGGATATAGAGTTCGATATCAGAGACCTAAGCATTCGCATGGTTTGTGTTATGTCGATTTATGGCTATGGTGACTTCTCATATCGAGAGGTTTGTATATCGGACTACGCTGCCAGATCGGATGTCTTATTATTTAGTCGGAGTTATAAGCTCGTCGGAGCCGTCTAGTTTATGTTATGTTTAAATAATCTAGGGTCGAGGCTTTCTTGGTTCTCATGCAGTTGGGCCGGCGTAGATTTTTTAGAGTCTGTTGATCGAGGTGATGGTTGGTTGTTCGTTGGACAGCTCTTCTTGGAATATTCGCCTGAGATCTTGTTCTTGTTGACAGCCGATGGTATAGGAAAAGGCGATAACTGACGGTGCTGCTATCATGCGTATATCGCTGTGGGTTGAATATGCGTGCGAAACGTACGCACGTTCCCTTTTACGCGGTTATTCATCTTATTCTTAGATTTATACATTTAATAATAAGCTTATAACGGCAAATGAGCATATTGGGAATAACCGAGAGAAGGCACATTCGCTAGGATGTAACATGTGGTTGTTTGTAGTTCCCGAATTATCGTTTGTAGTTGCGCGAACATCAAACTACAAACGAGGAAAGCACCTGAAAATGAGTTTCGAACGCTTCTCGTTAGGATATCTTGTTTGTAGTGGCAAATAAGGTTACTACAAACGATATCCGACCTCTCAAAACGTTTGTAGTTGTTTGTAGTTCCCGAATTATCGTTTGTAGTTGCGCGAAAATCAAACTACAAACGAGGAAAGCACCTGAAAATGAGTTTCGAACGCTTCTCGTTAGGATATCGTGTTTGTAGTGGCAAATAAGCTTACTACAAACGATATCCAACCTCTTAAAACGGTTGTAGTTGTTTGTAGTTCCCGACCTATCGTTTGTAGTTGCGCAAAAATCGAACTACGAACGAGGAAAGCACCGACATACTACAAACGATATCCAACGTCTTAAAACGGTTGTAGTTATTTGTCGTTCCCGACCTATCCTTTGTAGTTGCGCAAAAATCGAACTACGAACGAGGAAACCACCGACAAATGATTTTTCAAGGCCTCTCTGCGTAAATATTCGTTTGTAGTGGCAAACAAGCTTACTACAAACGATGAACGGCATCTTAAAACGTTTGTAGTTGTTTGTAGTTTGCGATTAGTCGTTTGTAGTTGCGCGAAAATCAATCTACGAACGAGGAAAGCATCAAAAATGATTTTTCAAGGCTTCTCTTCAAGATTATTCGATTGTAGTGGCAAACTAGCTTACTACAATCGATACACGACCTGTCAAAACGTTTGTGGTTGTTTGTAGTTCCCGAATTATCGTTTGTAGTTGCGCGAAAATCGAACTACAAACAAGAAAAGCCCCCGAAAATGGGTTTTTAACGGTTTTCCTCAGAAGTGCTCGCCTGTAGTGGTAAACTAGATTGAAAAATCATTTTTCGGCGCATTCCTCGTTTGTGGATCGATTTTCGCGCAACTACAAACAATTATTCGCTAACTATAAACAACTACACACGTTTTGACAGGTCGTGTAATGTTTACAGTAAGCCAGTTTGCCACTACAAACGAATAATCTTAAAGAGAAACCTCGAAAAATAGTTTTGGTCCTTTCCTCGTTCGTAGATTGATTTTCGCGCAACTACAAACGATTATTCGCAAACTACAAACAACTGCAAACGTTTTGAGAGGTCGGATATCGTTTGTAGTAACCTTATTTGCCACTACAATCAAGATATCCAAACGAGAAGCGTTCGAAACTCATTTTCAGGTGCTTTTCTCGTTTGTAGTTTTATTTTCGCGCAACTACAAACGATAATTCGGGAACTACAAACAACTACAAACGTTTTGAGAGGTCGGATATCGTTTGTAGTAAGCTAGTTTGCCACTACGAATGAATAATTCCGAAGAGAAGCTTTGAAAAATAATTTTTCGGGGCTTTTCTCATTCGTAGTTCGATTTTTGCGCAACTAAAATCGATAATTCGGGAACTACAAACAACTGCAAACGTTGTGAAAGGTTGGATATCGTTTGTAGTAACGTTATTTGCCATTACGAACAAGATATTCCAACGAGAAGCGTTAAAAACTCATTTTCAGGTGATTTCCTTGTTTGTAGTTCGATTTTCGCGCAACTACAAACGATAATTCGGGATCTACAAACAACTACAAACGTTTTGAGAGGTCGGACATCGTTTCTAGTAGGCTTATTTGCCACTACAAACGAGATATTTCATCGAGAAGCGTTCAAAACTTATTTTCAGGTGCTTTCCTCGTTTGTAGTTTGTTTTTCGCGCAACTACAAACGATAATTCGGGAACTACAAACAACTACAAACGTTTTAAGAGGTCGGATATCGTTTGTAGTAAGCTTATTTGCCACTACAAACAAGATATCCTAACGAGAAGCGTTTGAAACTCATTTTCAGGTGCTTTCCTCGCTTGTACTTCGATGTACGCGCAACTACAAACAATCATTCGGAAACTACAAACAACTACACACGTTTTGACAGGTCGTGTATCGTTTGTAGTAAGCTAGTTTGCCACTACAAACGAATAATCATGAAGAAAAGTCTTGAAAAATTATTTTTGGTACTCTCCTCATTCGTAGTTCGATTTTCGCGCAACTACAAACGATAGGTCGGGAACTACAAACGTTTTGAGAGGTTGGATATCGTTTGTAGTAAGCTTATTTGCCACTACAAACAAGATATCCTAACGAGAAGCGTTTGAAACTCATTTTCAGGTGCTTTCCTCGTTTGCAGATCGATTTTCGCGCAACTACAAACGATAATTCGGAAACTACAAACAACCGCAAACGTTTTGAGAGGTCGGATATCGTTTGTAGTAACTTTATTTGCCACTACAAACAAGATATCCAAACGAGAAGCGTTCGAAACTCATTTTCAGGTGCTTTCCTCGTTTGTAGTTTGATTTTCGCGCAACTACAAACGATAATTCGGGAACTACAAACAACTACAAACGTTTTGAGAGGTCGGATATCGTTTGTAGTAAGCTAGTTTGCCACTACGAATGAATAATTCCGAAGAGAAGCTTTAAAAAATAATTTTTCGGGGCTTTTCTCATTCGTAGTTCCATTCTTCCGTAACTACAAACGATAATTCGGGAACTACAAACAACTGCAAACGTTTTGAGAGGTTGGATATCGTTTGTAGTAACCTAATTTGCCATTACAAACAAGATATCCTAACGAGAAACTTTCGAAATTCAGTTCCAGGTGCTTTCCTCGTTTGTAGTTTGATTTTCGCGCAACTACAATCGACTAATCGCAAACTACAAACAACTACAAACGTTTTAAGAGGTCGTTTATCGTTTGTAGTGAGCTTGTTTGCCACTACAAATGAATAATTCCGAAGAGAGGCCTTGAAAAATCATTTGTCGGTGCTTTCCTCGTTCGTAGTTCGATTTTCGCGCTACTACAACCGATAGGTCGGGAACTACAAACAACTACAAACGTTTTAAGAGGTTGGATATCGTTTGTAGTAAGCTTATTTGCCACTACCAACAAGATATTCTAACGAGAAGCGTTTGAAACTCATTTTCAGGTGCTTTCCTCGTTTGCAGTTCGATTTTCGCGCAACTACAAACGATAATTCGGAAACTACAAACAACTGCAAACGTTTTGAGAGGTCGGATATCGTTTGTAGTAACCTTATTTGCCACTACAAACAAGATATCCAAACGAGAAGCGTTCGAAACTCATTTTCAGGTGCTTTCCTCGTTTGAAGTTGGATTTTCGCGCAACTACAAACGATAATTCAGGAACTACAAACAACTACAAACGTTTTGAGAGGTCGGATATCGTTTGTAGTAAGCTAGTTTGCCACTACGAATGAATAATTCCGAAGAGAAGCTTTGAAAAATAATTTTTCGGGGCTTTTCTCATTCGTAATTCGATTTTTGCGCAACTACAAACGATAATTCGGGAACTACAAACAACTGCAAACGTTGTGAGAGGTTGGATATCGTTTGTAGTAACGTTATTTGCCATTACAAACAAGATATTCCAACGAGAAGCGTTAAAAACTCATTTTCAGGTGATTTCCTTGTTTGTAGTTCGATTTTCGTGCAACTACAAACGATAATTCGGGAACTACAAACAACTACAAACGTTTTCAGAGGTCGGACATCGTTTCTAGTAGTCTTATTTGCCACTACAAACGAGATATTTCAACGAGAAGCGTTCAAAACTTATTTTCAGGTGCTTTCCTCGTTTGTAGTTTGTTTTTCGCGCAACTACAAACGATAATTCGGGAACTACAAACGTTTTAAGAGGTCGGATATCGTTTGTAGTAAGCTTATTTGCCACCACAAACAAGATATTCCAACGAGAAGCGTTCAAAACTCATTTTCAGGTGCTTTCCTCGCTTGTACTTCGATTTTCGCGCAACTACAATCAATCATTCGGAAACTACAAACAACTACACACGTTTTGACAGGTCGTGTATCGTTTGTAGTAAGCTAGTTTGCCACTAGAAACGAATAATCTTGAAGAAAAGTCTTGAAAAATTATTTTTGGTACTCTCCTCATTCGTAGTTCGATTTTCGCGCAACTACAAATGATAAATCGCAAACTACAAACAACTACAAACGTTTTAAAAGGTCGTTCATCGTTTGTAGTAAGATTATTTGCCACTACAAACGAATAATCCCGAAGAGAGGCCTTGAAAAATCATTTGTCGGTGCTTTCCTCGTTCGTAGTTCGATTTTCGCGCAACTACAAACGATAGGTCGGGAACTACAAACGTTTTGAGAGGTTGGATATCGTTTGTAGTAAGCTTATTTGCCACTACAAACAAGATATCCTAACGAGAAGCGTTTGAAACTCATTTTCAGGTGCTTTCCTCGTTTGCAGTTCGATTTTCGCGCAACTACAAACGATATTTCGGAAAGTACAAACAACCACAAACGTTTTGAGAGGTCGGATATCGTTTGTAGTAACTTTATTTGCCACTACAAACAAGATATCCAAACGAGAAGCGTTCGAAACTCATTTTCAGGTGCTTTCCTCGTTTGTAGTTTGATTTTCGCGCAACTACAAACGATAATTCGGGAACTACAAACAACTACAAACGTTTTGAGAGGTCGGATATCGTTTGTAGTAAGCTAGTTTGCCACTACGAATGAATAATTCCGAAGAGAAGCTTCAAACAATAATTTTTCGGGGCTTTTCTAATTCGAAGTTCGATTTTTCCGTAACTACAAACGATAATTCGGGAACTACAAACAACTGCAAACGTTTTGAGAGGTTGGATATCGTTTGTAGTAACCTTATTTGCCATTACAAACAAGATATCCTAACGAGAAGCTTTCGAAACTCATTTCCAGGTGCTTTCCTCGTTTGTAGTTTGATTTTCGCGCAACTACAAACGACTAATCGCAAACTACAAACAACTACAAACGTTTTAAGAGGTCGTTCATCGTTTGTAGTGAGCTTGTTTGCCACTACAAATGAATAATTCCGAAGAGAGGCCTTGAAAAATCATTTGTCGGTGCTTTCCTGGTTCGTAGTTCGATTTTCGCGCTACTACAACCGATAGGTCGGGAACTACAAACAACTACAAACGTCTTAAGAGGTTGGATATCGTTTGTAGTAAGCTTATTTGCCACTACCAACAAGATATTCCAACGAGAAGCGTTTGAAACTCATTTTCAGGTGCTTTCCTCGTTTGCAGTTCGATTTTCGCGCAACTACAAACGATAATTCGGAAACTACAAACAACTGCAAACGTTTTGAGAGGTCGGATATCGTTTGTAGTAACCTTATTTGCCACTACAAACAAGATATCCAAACGAGAAGCGTTCGAAACTCATTTTCAGGTGCTTTCCTCGTTTGTAGTTGGATTTTCGCGCAACTACAAACGATAATTCGGGAACTACAAACAACTACAAACGTTTTGAGAGGTCGGATATCGTTTGTAGTAAGCTAGTTTGCCACTACGAATGAATAATTCCGAAGAGAAGCTTTAAAAAAATAATTTTTCGGGGCTTTTCTCATTCGTAGTTCGATTTTTGCGCAACTACAAACGATAATTCGGGAACTACAAACAACTGCAAACGTTGTGAGAGGTTGGATATCGTTTGTAGTAACGTTATTTGCCATTACAAACAAGATATTCCAACGAGAAGCGTTAAAAACTCATTTTCAGGTGAATTCCTTGTTTGTAGTTCGATTTTCGCGCAACTACAAACGATAATTCAGGAACTACAAACAACTACAAACGTTTTGAGAGGTCGGACATCGTTTGTAGTAGGCTTATTTGCCACTACAAACGAGATATTCCAACGAGAAGCGTTCAAAACTCATTTTCAGGTGCTTTCCTCGCTTGTAGTTCGATTTTCGCGCAACTACAATCAATCATTCGGAAACTACAAACAACTACACACGTTTTGACAGGTCGTGTATCGTTTGTAGTAAGCTAGTTTGCCACTAGAAACGAATAATCTTGAAGAAAAGTCTTGAAAAATTATTTTTGGTACTCTCCTCATTCGTAGTTCGATTTTCGCCCAACTACAAATGACTAATCGCAAACTACAAACAACTACAAACGTTTTAAAAGGTCGTTCATCGTTTGTAGTAAGATTGTTTGCCACTACAAACGAATAATCCCGAAGAGAGGCCTTGAAAAATCATTTGTCGGTGCTTTCCTCGTTCGTAGTTCGATTTTCGCGCAACTACAAACGATAGGTCGGGAACTACAAACGTTTTGAGAGGTTGGATATCGTTTGTAGTAAGCTTATTTGCCACTACGAACAAGATATCCTAACGAGAAGCGTTTGAAACTCATTTTCAGGTGCTTTCCTCGTTTGCAGTTCGATTTTCGCGCAACTACAAACGATATTTCGGAAAGTACAAACAACCACAAACGTTTTGAGAGGTCGGATATCGTTTGTAGTAACTTTATTTGCCACTACAAACAAGATATCCAAACGAGAAGCGTTCGAAACTCATTTTCAGGTGCTTTCCTCGTTTGTAGTTTGATTTTCGCGCAACTTCAAACGATAATTCGGGAACTACAAACAACTACAAACGTTTTGAGAGGTCGGATATCGTTTGTAGTAAGCTAGTTTGCCACTACGAATGAATAATTCCGAAGAGAAGCTTCAAACAATAATTTTTCGGGGCTTTTCTAATTCGAAGTTCGATTTTTCCGTAACTACAAACGATAATTCGGGAACTACAAACAACTACAAACGTTTTGAGAGGTTGGATATCGTTTGTAGTAACCTTATTTGCCATTACAAACAAGATATCCTAACGAGAAGCTTTCGAAACTCATTTCCAGGTGCTTTCCTCGTTTGTAGTTTGATTTTCGCGCAACTACAAACGACTAATCGCAAACTACAAACAACTACAAACGTTTTAAGAGGTCGTCCATCGTTTGTAGTGAGCTTGTTTGCCACTACAAATGAATAATTCCCAAGAGAGGCCTTGAAAAATCATTTGTCGGTGCTTTCCTGGTTCGTAGTTCGATTTTCGCGCTACTACAACCGATAGGTCGGGAACTACAAACAACTACAAACGTCTTAAGAGGTTGGATATCGTTTGTAGTAAGCTTATTTGCCACTACCAACAAGATATTCCAACGAGAAGCGTTTGAAACTCATTTTCAGGTGCTTTCCTCGTTTGCAGTTCGATTTTCGCGCAACTACAAACGATAATTCGGAAACTACAAACAACTGCAAACGTTTTGAGAGGTCGGATATCGTTTGTAGTAACCTTATTTGCCACTACAAACAAGATATCCAAACGAGAAGCGTTCGAAACTCATTTACAGGTGCTTTCCTCGTTTGTAGTTGGATTTTCGCGCAACTACAAACGATAATTCGGGAACTACAAACAACTACAAACGTTTTGAGAGGTCGGATATCATTTGTAGTAAGCTAGTTTGCCACTACGAATGAATAATTCCGAAGAGAAGCTTTAAAAAAATAATTTTTCGGGGCTTTTCTCATTCGTAGTTCGATTTTTGCGCAACTACAAACGATAATTCGGGAACTACAAACAACTGCAAACGTTGTGAGAGGTTGGATATCGTTTGTAGTAACGTTATTTGCCATTACAAACAAGATATTCCAACGAGAAGCGTTAAAAACTCATTTTCAGGTGATTTCCTTGTTTGTAGTTCGATTTTCGCGCAACTACAAACGATAATTCGGGAACTACAAACAACTACAAACGTTTTGAGAGGTCGGACATCGTTTGTCGTAGGCTTATTTGCCACTACAAACGAGATATTCCAACGAGAAGCGTTCAAAACTCATTTTCAGGTGCTTTCCTCGCTTGTAGTTCGATTTTCGCGCAACTACAACCAATCATTCGGAAACTGCAAACAACTACACACGTTTTGACCGGTCGTGTATCGTTTGTAGTAAGCTAGTTTGCCACTACAAACGAATAATCTTGAAGAAAAGTCTTGAAAAATTATGTTTGGTACTCTCCTCATTCGTAGTTCGTTTTTCGCGCAACTACAAATGACTAATCGCAAACTACAAACAACTACAAACGTTTTAAAAGGTCGTTCATCGTTTTTAGTAAGATTGTTTGCCACTACAAACGAATAATTCCGAAGAGAGGCCTTGAAAAATCATTTGTCGGTGCTTTCCTCGTTCGTAGTTCGATTTTCGCGCAACTACAAACGATAGGTCGGGAACTACAAACAACTACAAACGTTTTGAGAGGTCGGATATCGTTTGTAGTAAGCTTATTTGCCACTACAAACAAGAAATCCTAACGAGAAGCGTTTGAAACTCATTTTCAGGTGCTTTCCTCGTTTGCAGTTCGATTTTCGCGCAACTACAAACGATAATTCGGAAACTACAAACAACTGCAAACGTTTTGAGAGGTCGAATATCGTTTGTAGTAACCTTATTTGCCACTACAAACAAGATATCCAAACGAGAAGCGTTCGAAACTCATTTTCAGGTGCTTTCCTCGTTTGTAGTTTGATTTTCGCGCAACTACAAACGATAATTCGGGAACTACAAACAACTACAAACGTTTCGAGAGGTCGGATATCGTTTGTAGTAAGCTAGTTTGCCACTACAAATGAATAATTCCGAAGAGAAGCTTTAAAAAATAATTTTTCGGGGCTTTTCTCATGCGTAGTTCGATTTTTCCGCAACTACAAACGATAATTCGGGAACTACAAACAACTGCAAACGTTTCGAGAGGTTGGATATCGTTTGTAGTAACCTTATTTGCCATTACAAACAAGATATTCCAACGAGAAGCGTTAAAAACTCATTTTCAGGTGATTTCCTTGTTTGCAGTTCGATTTTCGCGCAACTACAAACGATAATTCGGGAACTACAAACAACTATAAACGTTTTGAGAGGTCGGACATCGTTTGTACTAGGCTTATTTTCCACTACAAACAAGATATTTCAACGAGAAGCGTTCAAAACTTATTTTCAGGTGCTTTCCTCGTTTGTAGTTTGATTTTCGCGGAACTACAAATGATAATTCGGGAACTACAAACAACCACAAACGGTTTGACAGGCCGTGTATCGTTTGTAATAAGCTAGTTTGCCACTACAAACGAATAATCTTGAAGAGAAGCTTTGAAAAATCATTTTTGATGCTTTCCTCGTTCGTAGATTGATTTTCGCGCAACTACAAACGACTTATCGCAAACGTTTTAAGAGGTCGTTCATCGTTTCTAGTAGGCTTGTTTGCCACTACAAACGAATAATTCCGAAGAGAGGCCTTGAAAAATCATTTGTCGGTGCTTTCCTCGTTCGTAGTTCGATTTTCGCGCAACTACAAACGATAGGTCGGGAACTATAAACAACTACAACCGTTTTAACAGGTTGGATATCGTTTGTAGTAAGCTTATTTGCCACTACAAACAAGATATCCTAACGAGAAGCTTTCGAAACTCATTTTCAGGTGCTTTCCTCGTTTGTAGTTTGATTTTCGCGCAACTACAAACGATAATTCGCGAACTACAAACAACTGCAAACGTTTTGAGAGGTTGGATATCGTTTGTAATAACCTTATTTGCCACTACAAACAAGATATCCTAACGAGATGCGTTCGAAACTCATTTTCAGGTGCTTTCACCGTTTGTAGTTTGATTTTCGCGCAACTACAAACGATAATTCGGGAACTACAAACAACTACAAACGTTTTAAGAGGTCGGATATCGTTTGTAGTAAGCTTATTTGCCACTACAAACAAGATATCCTATCGAGAAGCGTTTGAAACTCATTTTCAGGTGCTTTCCTCGTTTGCAGTTCGATTTTCGCGCAACTACAAACGATAATTCGGGAACTACAAACAACTACAAACGTTTTGAGAGGTCGGATATCGTTTGTAGTAAGCTAGTTTGCCACTACGAATGAATAATTCCGAAGAGAAGCTTTAAAAAAATAATTTTTCGGGGCTTTTCTCATTCGTAGTTCGATTTTTGCGCAACTACAAACGATAATTCGGGAACTACAAACAACTGCAAACGTTGTGAGAGGTTGGATATCGTTTGTAGTAACGTTATTTGCCATTACAAACAAGATATTCCAACGAGAAGCGTTAAAAACTCATTTTCAGGTGATTTCCTTGTTTGTAGTTCCATTTTCGCGCAACTACAAACGATAATTCGGGAACTACAAACAACTACAAACGTTTTGAGAGGTCGGACATCGTTTGTCGTAGGCTTATTTGCCACTACAAACGAGATATTCCAACGAGAAGCGTTCAAAACTCATTTTCAGGTGCTTTCCTCGCTTGTAGTTCGATTTTCGCGCAACTACAACCAATCATTCGGAAACTGCAAACAACTACACACGTTTTGACCGGTCGTGTATCGTTTGTAGTAAGCTAGTTTGCCACTACAAACGAATAATCTTGAAGAAAAGTCTTGAAAAATTATGTTTGGTACTCTCCTCATTCGTAGTTCGTTTTTCGCGCAACTACAAATGACTAATCGCAAACTACAAACAACTACAAACGTTTTAAAAGGTCGTTCATCGTTTTTAGTAAGATTGTTTGCCACTACAAACGAATAATTCCGAAGAGAGGCCTTGAAAAATCATTTGTCGGTGCTTTCCTCGTTCGTAGTTCGATTTTCGCGCAACTACAAACGATAGGTCGGGAACTACAAACAACTACAAACGTTTTGAGAGGTCGGATATCGTTTGTAGTAAGCTTATTTGCCACTACAAACAAGAAATCCTAACGAGAAGCGTTTGAAACTCATTTTCAGGTGCTTTCCTCGTTTGCAGTTCGATTTTCGCGCAACTACAAACGATAATTCGGAAACTACAAACAACTGCAAACGTTTTGAGAGGTCGAATATCGTTTGTAGTAACCTTATTTGCCACTACAAACAAGATATCCAAACGAGAAGCGTTCGAAACTCATTTTCAGGTGCTTTCCTCGTTTGTAGTTTGATTTTCGCGCAACTACAAACGATAATTCGGGAACTACAAACAACTACAAACGTTTCGAGAGGTCGGATATCGTTTGTAGTAAGCTAGTTTGCCACTACAAATGAATAATTCCGAAGAGAAGCTTTAAAAAATAATTTTTCGGGGCTTTTCTCATGCGTAGTTCGATTTTTCCGCAACTACAAACGATAATTCGGGAACTACAAACAACTGCAAACGTTTCGAGAGGTTGGATATCGTTTGTAGTAACCTTATTTGCCATTACAAACAAGATATTCCAGCGACAAGCGTTAAAAACTCATTTTCAGGTGATTTCCTTGTTTGCAGTTCGATTTTCGCGCAACTACAAACGATAATTCGGGAACTACAAACAACTATAAACGTTTTGAGAGGTCGGACATCGTTTGTACTAGGCTTATTTTCCACTACAAACAAGATATTTCAACGAGAAGCGTTCAAAACTTATTTTCAGGTGCTTTCCTCGTTTGTAGTTTGATTTTCGCGGAACTACAAATGATAATTCGGGAACTACAAACAACCACAAACGGTTTGACAGGCCGTGTATCGTTTGTAATAAGCTAGTTTGCCACTACAAACGAATAATCTTGAAGAGAAGCTTTGAAAAATCATTTTTGATGCTTTCCTCGTTCGTAGATTGATTTTCGCGCAACTACAAACGACTTATCGCAAACGTTTTAAGAGGTCGTTCATCGTTTCTAGTAGGCTTGTTTGCCACTACAAACGAATAATTCCGAAGAGAGGCCTTGAAAAATCATTTGTCGGTGCTTTCCTCGTTCGTAGTTCGATTTTCGCGCAACTACAAACGATAGGTCGGGAACTATAAACAACTACAACCGTTTTAACAGGTTGGATATCGTTTGTAGTAAGCTTATTTGCCACTACAAACAAGATATCCTAACGAGAAGCTTTCGAAACTCATTTTCAGGTGCTTTCCTCGTTTGTAGTTTGATTTTCGCGCAACTACAAACGATAATTCGCGAACTACAAACAACTGCAAACGTTTTGAGAGGTTGGATATCGTTTGTAATAACCTTATTTGCCACTACAAACAAGATATCCTAACGAGATGCGTTCGAAACTCATTTTCAGGTGCTTTCACCGTTTGTAGTTTGATTTTCGCGCAACTACAAACGATAATTCGGGAACTACAAACAACTACAAACGTTTTAAGAGGTCGGATATCGTTTGTAGTAAGCTTATTTGCCACTACAAACAAGATATCCTATCGAGAAGCGTTTGAAACTCATTTTCAGGTGCTTTCCTCGTTTGCAGTTCGATTTTCGCGCAACTACAAACGATAATTCGGAAACTACAAACAACTGCAAACGTTTTGAGAGGTCGGATATCGTTTGTAGTAACCTTATTTGCCACTACAAACAAGATATTCCAACGAGAAGCGTTCACAAATCATTTTCAGGTGCCTTTCTCGTTTGTAGTTCGTTTTTCGCGTATCTACACACGATGATTCGGGAACTACAAACATCTACAGACGTTCTGACAGGTCGCATATTGTTTGTAGTAAGCTACTTTCTTACAATAAGCCGCCGATCACGAAAAACGATGGTCGCAAAATCATTTTTCCACATCTATCTATCGTTTTTTTCGAAAATTCGATTTTTTTCGGAAACGGTTCGACTACAAACAAAAATAATTTCACTACAATCAACTACAAACGATTTTGAATGAAAAATAACTCCGCCCGCTTAAATACTTTCATTAAGTGGGCTGACTTTTTTTTTAAGAGCCCTAATTTTTTTTCTGAGTTACTACAAACGACATCGTTTGTACTACAATCAACTACAAACAAAAACAATCCGAAATAATAAAAAAAATTAAGATCGGTCATACTCGGGTGCCAAGTTCACACAGCCGGGGTGTAACCCTTTTCGAAAACAGTCTTAAATTTTCTGATTCGCACTTTATCACCAACGGTGAATTTCGGCGATCTTTTCATTGGAGGCTTATTGAAAATCTGCTGCAATTGCTTCTCATTTTCCGCGTTGACATTTTTCGGCTTCATCTTAATTGTGCGGTGTACAGAATCGTTGTACTCGGCAATTAGATTATCAAGAATATCGATCCACTTATAATTACCACGAATACTAAAATTCATCCCCATCTTGTTCTTCAATGTACGATTGAAACGCTCGCAAATGGATGCCTTCAAGTTACTTGAATACATGTGAATATTGTACTTTTTCATGACGGCCTTAAAGTCACAAATGTAGAATTCTGTTCCCCGATCAACGTGTAAGTTATGCGGTATGCGTCCCTTAACGAGGATCGACTTCATTGCTGCTGCTACATCTTTACCACTCTTACTCAGCATTGGCACGGCCCAGGCGAATTTCGAGAAGGTGTCGATGACGGTGAGGAGAAATTTGTGGTTGGAGTTTTGACGAGCGTATGATGACATATCGACGAGGTCGGCTTGCCAGGTCTCGTCCAAGCCACGGATGTCCACATGTCGACGCGGATAGTTTCGTTGAGCAGGTTTATGTAGCTCCAGCACGAGAGCGCCCCTTTTTTCGTTCATTTTCCAGTCCACTCAGTCGTGCGTCCAATTCAGCAATGACGTGTGAATTACGAATCACCAAATCTTGTAGAGCTTTGACATCGGCCTCAAGTGTCCTCGCAATGTCTCTTATCGTAGCTTCAAGTCCATTAACCAACAACTGACTACTCTCATTCATTTCTTTGCGTATGTTCCTAATGATAGTTTGGGACCTCTTTTGTAACGCACTTAGAGTGATGGCGTCATCTTCTCCTTCCGGATTTGCAATGTTACACAATCGTTTCTGCCCCAAGTCATAATGACCATCTGCGGTAATTCTAAAGCCTATCCCGGGTCGACCTGGAGGATCTTGCTTACTGTGGAGTACACTCCTACTTGAATGACGTCCAAACACATCGACACTCATGATGAGAATGCGTAAATTCTCCGATGTCGAGTTAATAAATTATTTCCGCTTCACGCAATTCCTCGATAATCGATATGATTTCATTCGCATGGGCCGAATTTCCGGCTGCTTGTGATGCCAAGAGTAAACGAAGACGGTCTACTAGCTCGTTTGGATTTTCCCACGAAATATCGTCCGATTGTGTGTTTTTTCTAGCCAGCTTATACTTTGGCATACCCTGTCCCACATGATGATCAACTATATTTGCAATATATGTGTTAAATGTGTGGCTGCTATTACGTTGTATAGCCTCACTAGGCTTATACAATTTTTTGTGCGCATTCGTTGAGATTGCAATATTTTCATAGTTTTTCAAATCGTCCGGTGTGAGAGTTTCGACATTGGGCACTTTTTTAAACAACAGCTCCGTTAATCCAACAGTTTTCGCATAACTTCCATCTCCCACACGAATGTGCTGAGAGTCGAAAATTATCGGAGAATTGCCAATCATTAATTTGTTGTAAGCGAGATTTCGTACACCGTATAATACATCCAAGGTTGCCATTCTATTTGTTTGTAATAGCAGGAGGTATTCGCTGATCGGCTCATCGACATTTTGCGAGTCATCATCATCCTCATATATCAATTTAAACGAATCTTGTGTTTCACTCTTCAAGGAATCATGTGCCTCATTTTGATGATTTACACTATTTAACACATCTCCTTCTTCAACATCATCACCCACTTTTTCATCCTTAATTTCCTCCTTCACCACCACACCATTCTTATATGACACCAATTCCTCCAATGGCCCCACTATAGGCTTGAAGACATCCTGCGTTCTCTGCTGATCACTATCTCTTCCAATTTTCATCATTCGATGCTTTCGTCTGATTGCATCGCTCGCCTTGGCAATTTCACGCAATACATCCTTTTCACGCAACAATTGTTCGCTATTCTTGTTGTCGCTATCAAGGCGTGCACAATACTGTCTCGTCAACCACCACCGATGAGTCATTTATCAATGGTGAGAAAATAATCAAAACCTTGTCTATATCGACCATCATTAATACCGCTATCCTTGTCAATTGTGATAAATGCATATTTGTCGGAATTCCAGCATTTCATGCACATGTTTTTAAAGCATGTATAAGTCATATCCGTATTAACATGGTCATTGTACACGTGTTTGAGATTCATATCATCCTGCTTAAAAAGCACCACGAAATTTGCATTATCTCTCACGAGATGTTTGGGGATACGAATGTACGTCTGACAAAGATAAAAACTGTCAACAATCTCATGGCGTCCCATGGAAAAGAAGGCCCGAACATTATCCTGCTTTTCGCATGCTATATCATCAAAGATGAATATAGAGTTGGATCGTGCATCACTAGGTGCTATCCCTTGTTCATGTGCCTCGAATGGATGATATTCAACTCCACTCACAGGTTCGAGTAATTGTTCGAGCAACTTATACTTTGGCTGCTTCAACGATTTGGAATTCAAGTAAATGTTCTCAAATCTCAAACCATTCGGATGGATGATGAGAGTGAGCAAAGCGTTGGTTTTCCCACAATTCGATGGACCGCAAAACAGTGCACGTGTTACATCCTAGCGAATGTGCCTTCTCTCGGTTATTCCCAATATCCTCATTTGCCGCCATAAGCGTATTAAATGTATAAATCTAAGAATAAGACGCGTAACAACATTAAACGGAACTTGCGTACGTTCCGCGAGCATATTTTTCGTTTATTTTATTCAGTCAGTCCGCCTCGTGTTATAACCTCGCATTTCTTCAAGGCGTAAATATCAAAGTCCCAGAAAGAAATACGAGGCACCACTCGAATGATACGAGAAGACTTTGCCTCTAGCCTAAATAAGTCCCGGCCGATAATTATTTAGCATGGTGCCGACAGGAAGCGAGAACTCGCCGACGCTCGATCTCCTCACGCACTCGATATAATCTTTACCATAACACAGATCATGCGCATGCTTAGGTCATATCCCATGCGTTTTTCGCCGAAACACGGGACAAAGGTCTCGTACCTTCCACGCGTGCAAACTCTATATAAGGAATGATCGAGATCAATTCTGCGAATCATGAATTCGCGACCAATCACGCTAAACCTTGAAGTTCCTTCTCCCACTATCGAACCCCTCCTAATTTTCATATCAAGAAAGACTTCCTTCCTGAAGTCAGTCTTCCAACAATTGCCATCGCGTTCAGATCAAGTCTTCCAACAACTACCATCGACTCACGTTCTTCTATCAAGTCTAAATCTTAGTCTCCCGACAGTCTTCATCGAATCCAGATCTCAGTCTCGCGAAATCTTCAATCAAAATTAACTTCACTTCTGAATCTTGTTCTGACAGAATTCGAAGTGTAGAACCGGTATCGTAGAGTTTCGAATATTACACATCTTCGGGTTTTGACCGAAGCGTTGTATAAAAGTTTAGTCGACTCTCGCGGCCTCGAGTCCATAAAATAGTTCAAGTGCTATTTACTACGCGTATATACATAAACACTCTCAGCGCCCCAAGAGTCTGGTGCTGGTGATCGCTTTCCCAACGCCACGCGTGGCGTCCGTCAACGAAGCCCTTATCTGCGAGCGACACACCGATACACTCACGAACACAGCGACCAATGTAAGCAACAAATTTTATTTTATGTTAATCCGATTGTTCCCCCGACTTCATAGTTATTTTGATTGTCATTTTTCTGTATAAGCAATTTTAATTATCCGATCACTTATTTGTAATAAACCTATAGTTAAGTTTGTACAAATTTGTCGGATTATTTCTCAATACCAAATCACTGCATGATTTCCTAATTTCAACTCATTCCAAGCACTACCCCTTTTTACCCTCATCCCGTGCTATTGCGCTTGTCGTAGGCAAAAAAGGAGGGAATCAAAAAATATATGCCCACGTCCCTTCCCGACGTGACATATTAATTTTTGGGGGCTCGTCCGGGATATTAAAAAGGGAATGTGCCGATTGATTTAATGTCTGGGGACGAATTAACAGCTAGTTCATTGAATTTAAATATCACTGACGACTTAGGTGAACCATCGGGTTATTCTTTGGGGAGTTCTGACGCTCAATTGCTACCCAGTCTCGAACCTAAGAAACGACCAGTAAAAAAATTAGAATTACCCCAAAAATCGATAACGGAAACACAACAGACATGGCGCTAGGTCCAAATCAGTCACTCGCTTACGTATCTTTAAGGGAAGCTATCGAAATGGTCCCGGATTTTGACGGGAAAGGTAGCTCCTTCTCAGATTTCGTAGCCGGATGCGAAGACGCATTGGCGTCGCTTCCGCCCGGATCCGAAGCACGGTTTGTGAGAGTAATTCGAAACAAACTAAAGGGTCAGGCTAAGAAGGTCATCCGGTCGTCCACTTTCGAAACAGTAGAATCTCTTCTGCAATTTTTAAAGAAACTATATGCTCCAAACAAAACTGAGGTTCAACTGTTGGGAGAACTCAGTTACATTTTTCAAGGAAGCGGTGAAACCGTGATAGATTTTTCCACTGCAATTAGGGATAAAGCTAGGGAAATACTCGACGCTCAACCAACATCCCAAAACGGCACGGAAAGTGCCGCTCACAGAAAAACATTAGACGGCTATTTCCTCTCGTGTTTCAAACGCGGGCTAAGACTGGAGATAGAACAGCGTCTCCCTCGGTGCGACGATATCTCGACCGCTATAGATCATGCGATTGAAATCGAACGCGACCTCGAAGCCCGTAAGGAACTTCTTTCATCCTCTATTAGATCTGTTCCGAACAAATCGGTAAAAACCTGTAGCATCTGTAAAAACGACGATCATTCGAGCGAAGCTTGCCGATTTGCGGCAATCACATGCCAAAAATGCAACAGTAAAGGTCACAAAGCCGATCAATGTGGAAATAATCAAATCGCTCAAAAATCAGTCACGTGTCAAATTTGCGATAAACCCGGTCACACCGCGAAAAATTGCTACGTTAACCAAAAATCTTTCAAATCTTCTGGCAATCAATCACACCGCTCGCCTGGTCCTCAATGCCCACTCTGTCATAAGCAGGGTCATACCGCGGATCGATGTTTTAAATTTCGAAACAATCCCCCGAATTCTAATCCGCCATCTTGTCGTTATTGCAAAAAGGTCGGGCACACTATTGAAAACTGTCGTGCTCGCGATTATAATAATTCACGTAATCAGTCGGGAAACGGGCCGAGTGCCCCTCGGACAGACGCACCGAGCGGGCCGCCCACTCAAACGCGTCAAGCGAACGCCGTCTCTCTCGGGGAGCCGAACGAAACTATCCGACCTACGCAATAAAGTCGGAAAATTTCAACACATTGCCCTCGGTATGTATCGGAGTATTACCGGAAAAAGGGGCAATTTCGATGCTGTTAGATAGCGGTGCCATCCCCAATTTGATAAAAAAGGCATATACAAAAAATATGGTAGACATCAACGATGAAGATGTCATTAAATTAACAGGCATATCCGAATTACCGGTATTTGGACTAGGGAGCGTGCTACTTCGCGTATTCGACTCCGAATCGCTATTTCACATTATACCCGATAATGTGCCGCTTCCCTACCCCGGTTTGCTGGGGTCTACATATTTTTATGAAACCAAGTCCAATATCAATTACCGCACGGAATGTCTCGAGTGTGGGGATAAATCATGGCCTTTCGAAAAAAAAACCGAACCCGACGAGGTGATAGAAATCCCCGCGCGTTCGGAAACTCCCTTCTTCGTGAAGGTAAAGGACAGCATAATAAAAGAGGGATACCTCTCGCCTTTGAAAATCCGTCAAGGTGTATACGCCGGCGATTGCCTGGTGACAAACATCGACGGAAAGGCTCATTTGAAGGTTTATAATACCACAAATGACGCTGTCAAACTGATCGTTCCAGTTGTGGAGCTGCAGGAATTCGACGCTATCGAAGACCTGTCAGAAAATACTCCCAGTTCAGACTGTACGACAGTTTCAAATTCTCGTTCAATCCCTCGTGACCCTCCTAATCCAAGCGTAAATTGCACGATAATTGCGCCGATCCAGAGCCCGAAAGTGGCCAATTCTAAAATTTCGATGATAAATGTCGAATCAATTAACAAGTCTTGTAGCGAGGAAAGAACGAGAATCAACATCAAGCAAAATAAAAATTTCAGTCAAATTCCAGGCCAAAAATCGATGGCAGACAGAAATAAAAACGCGAAAAAAACCAAAACAAACTCAGATTGCACGACAATCTGCGTTTCCAATCCAGTTTCTCGCGATGCTAACCCAATTTCTCGCGATCACTCTAATCCAAAGTCAGATTGCATGTCAATCTCAAATTCTAGATCAATTCCTCGTGATCCTTCTATTCCAATCGTAGATTGCATGACAACTACGCTAATCCAGAGCCCGAAAGTGGCCAGTCAAAAAACTTCGACAAAAAACGTCGAAACAAAACCTTGCCATCACTCCGACGAGAGCGTCGAGCAAGGAAAATCAAACAAAAAATCCAGTCGCGAGGAAGAATCAAAAACAAAAACAAACAACAAAGAAAAAAATAAAACAAAATCAAAACGAAAAAGAAAAATCCAAAACACTTCAAAACCGAAACGAAGGAGTAGGCTTACAAATGAAACAAAACTCGAATCAAATTCTAATCATAAAAGCAAATTCGCTAACGAACGTAAATTCCATCGTCACCTCTAAGTCAACATCGCATATAATCGAAAATTCGAAAATCGCGTTACAAGATTTGGCGCGCAGATTAGACGAGACTAGCGATAGCAATGACGAAAACAAAAATCCAACGACCTTTACTATTCGAGCAGATGTCCACCCCGTCCCGCGTGAGAAAAATATAAACATCGTCACTCGCTCTCAAGTAAAGAGCCCTATAGAACAAGTGCACGAATCATGTGGCGACTACGGTAGCATCAAGGCCAACGCGCCTGCAGCCGAACGCGTAGACGCGCACTCCAAAACTCGACACCTTACGCGTCGAATTCGTAAACTCATAAATTACGCAGAGAGTAGCGACGACGAGACGAAGGCCGAAATAGTAAGACCCATACGCACTAGTCGACCCGCGGAGGGCATTGCCCCGAAATCAGCTGAGGGCTCTAACAAGCGCAAAGCATTTCCGATCCCTCGCTCCAAAAACTCCATCGATCCTAATTCCGATAATTCAACAAATTCAAACTTCAGCTCTCTCAATTCAGAACTTTCTGAAGACGAGATCCCTCCAACGGAGGAAAGGAAAATATCAGAATTTAAAATTGCAAATTGCATCAATATCAAAGAATTGTTCCACTTTCGCAACGTTAATCCGATTTATTTCACCGACTCAACGGGTAAGCCGTATGACCCTGGAGGACACAAGGGTGTCCCCAAAAACCGATTTCAATCCTGATTAATAAATAATAATAATTAACCTGTTTTTCAGATGGCCGTTATCAACCTACTCTGTAACGTCTAACGAAATTACCTTTGCACTTGCAACCAGAGAAACAAATCAAATTTTACTTACAGTATCCAGTACAGAACACTGAAAATTATTCATATTCAAAACACGTCAAACTGTTTCGCAATTCAACAAAGATTTCCAGTCGCGAACCTAGATATAATCACCGACATGAATTCGAAATTCATACTCGTAGTTATTATATTACATTAGAAAATCATTTTATTACGATATGCATACGCAACAGTGTAGCAAAGAGCACCAAATGCTCCAAAACAATTTGTTATTAGCGATCTAAGCATCGGACATATTGTATACAATATAAGGAAAGAGCCGAGTTACAAGTCGGCTATATATAGCCGCACTTGCTGGCGAAAGAGTACACATTATTCATCGTATAACAAGACAAGAAAATCTGATCAGGTTAAAAGAATTTTACGATTAATTTCCTGTTCCTCGTGGGAACGAAAAATATCTCCTTACTCCTCGAACTCACATATAACCAATTACCAAAAGAGAAACTCAAACAACCTGCAATTCCTTACTTCCGCCATATTACCTTTTCGGAGACACTTGGTACACGTCATCCCTGTTCTGGTCAAAGCCACACCACCTGCAATCACGAAATCGACGACGAAGTCTACTTGGCGATATATCAACCCAACATCATCAGCATCCTGTGCGATGTACTCCAAAGAAGATATCGACAACGTACGATATCGCGTAATGTTTCCCGTGGAGAAACCCGCTGTCGTAAACAACATGACACGGGGCATCAGTGGTGGGAACACTACCAATCCGGAGGACAAGTTGTTAAATCTCCTGGATAACTACCATCTATAACAACAAGCGGACTCCATCTGGAATCGCACTTGGAAAATTCATTCAATTCGGTACAGCAAGTGCTGGTTTCACCCGAATCTCACTCGTCGTGCGAGCGATCAAGATCCTCGTAGATACGGCGATCCATGCATACAGCCTACACCATGTGGAGGGCTGGTCAAGTTATCTCGTCGGTGCAGTATAGGACTCGGCTACGTACCTCCTGACGCACTTGGCTGAACAACCCAAGAAGAAAACGTCAACGGATGCAGTGACTGGTCAAGAACCTCATCAACTCGTGTTGGCCTCTCCAGCTGAACCAGAGGGCCAATATCAACACTGCAACACATGATCTGTACTCTGTCCTCTCCGATCATCCAGAAAACAACCAATCGTCCAAACCTCGTTCCTTCTCTTAAATTCGCACGAGGAGATTTAAGATTATTCTGATCATGCTAATAATTTTTTTTGTCATCGTTCTTTTAACCGTGTCAATTAAGAAATAGGGTAAAATAAGTAAATAAGCATCTATGCATGAGGAAAACCAAAAAGGAGACAACTCGTACCCATACTTTTTTGCGCAAAATAAAAAATTTATATTCATAATTATTTAAAAAAAAAACGGAGAAGAAGGAAAAACTTCCTTGCATAAAGATCTAGATATAAATACGATAACCGAAAATATTCTCATACAAAGATCTATATATACAATAATAAGACACACATTCTTTCCTTCTTCTATAGTCTACATAAGATTCTAATCCAAAGATTGTACCTACCGACACCGAAACCGTTTAAGAATAGGCTGATGACGATATTGAGATAACCTTCAGAACATTCATAATAATTGAGCGGGACGCTCAATCTTCAACCGGGGAGGTGTTACATCCTAGCGAATGTGCCTTCTCTCGGTTATTCCCAATATCCTCATTTGCCGCCATAAGCGTATTAAATGTATAAATCTAAGAATAAGACGCGTAACAACATTAAACGGAACTTGCGTACGTTCCGCGAGCATATTTTTCGTTTATTTTATTCAGTCAGTCCGCCTCGTGTTATAACCTCGCATTTCTTCAAGGCGTAAATATCAAAGTCCCAGAAAGAAATACGAGACACCACTCGAATGATACGAGAAGACTTTGCCTCTAGCCTAAATAAGTCCCGGCCGATAATTATTTAGCATGGTGCCGACAGGAAGCGAGAACTCGCCGACGCTCGATCTCCTCACGCACTCGATATAATCTTTACCATAACACAGATCATGCGCATGCTTAGGTCATATCCCATGCGTTTTTCGCCGAAACACGGGACAAAGGTCTCGTACCTTCCACGCGTGCAAACTCTATATAAGGAATGATCGAGATCAATTCTGCGAATCATGAATTCGCGACCAATCACGCTAAACCTTAAAGTTCCTTCTCCCACTATCGAACCCCTCCTAATTTTCATATCAAGAAAGACTTCCTTCCTGAAGTCAGTCTTCCAACAATTGCCATCGCGTTCAGATCAAGTCTTCCAACAACTACCATCGACTCACGTTCTTCTATCAAGTCTAAATCTTAGTCTCCCGACAGTCTTCATCAAATCCAGATCTCAGTCTCGCGAAATCTTCAATCAAAATTAACTTCACTTCTTAATCTTGTTCTGACAGAATTCGAAGTGTAGAACCGGTATCGTAGAGTTTCGAATATTACACATCTTCGGGTTTTGACCGAAGCGTTGTATAAAAGTTTAGTCGACTCTCGCGGCCTCGAGTCCATAAAATAGTTCAAGTGCTATTTACTACGCGTATATACATAAACACTCTCAGCGCCCCAAGAGTCTGGTGCTGGTGATCGCTTTCCCAACGCCAAGCGTGGCGTCCGTCAACGAAGCCCTTATCTGCGAGCGACACACCGATACACTCACGAACACAGCGACCAATGTAAGCAACAAATTTTATTTTATGTTAATCCGATTGTTCCCCCGACTTCATAGTTATTTTCATTGTCATTTTTCTGTATAAGCAATTTTAATTATCCGATCACTTATTTGTAATAAACCTATAGTTAAGTTTGTACAAATTTGTCGGATTATTTCTCAATACCAAATCACTGCATGATTTCCTAATTTCATCTCATTCCAAGCACTACCCCTTTTTACCCTCATCCCGTGCTATTGCGCTTGTCGTAGGCAAAAAAGGAGGGAATCAAAAAATATATGCCCACGTCCCTTCCCGACGTGACACACGTATGCTGTCCGGCAATAAATTCCCATGACGTTTCTTTTTCCCTCCGCGGTCTTCGACAAACTCGTCGAAATTTATCACGGGAAGTCCGCCTCCGATAGTTTGCTTTCTGGACGTCATCTCACACACGACTAATGGCGAAATCATATAAATAGGCTTCTTATGGGGATTATCCGTCAGTCGCGTATTGTCTTTAGACATGATTGTGCATGGGAAGAGTGGTAAAGGTTTGGTCAACCGCCTAATCAACAAACTCCCCGTTGAACTACATTTGCCTGGATCTCAGTATTGTGGACCAGGCACAAAGTTGGCCAAGCGCCTTGCTCCTGGTGATCCGGGCATTAATCCATTGGATACGGCTTGCAAACAACACGATATTGCGTATTCGAAAAATCCGGATAATCTTGAGGCGAGACATTTGGCGGATAAAGGGTTGGGTGAACAGAGACGCTAGTATCGGTGAAAAAGCCAGTGCTTGGGGTGTGGCAAATATTATGAAGACAAAGAGAAAATTTCGCATGGGAATGAAGGCCCGCAAGTGTGGCGTTTGTTTGAAAAAGATAATTGGCGCTGCAAAGAAGACAATGATTGAAAGTAATGATCCGCATAAGATTATCAAATCAGCTCTAAAGGGTGCTCGTGCAGCGGTAAAGTTGCAAGGTGGTAAAGTGCGCACACCTCGCGTTCTACCTGTACACCATAAAATTGGTGGTTTATTACTCTTCCTCGTGCCCATTTTTGCGGGTCTTAGCGCTGCGGGTGCTTTGTGGGGTGGTGCGGCTAGTATAGTTAAAGCTGTAAATGCTGCTCAAGCAGCTAAGCGTGAATTGGATGAAAGTAAGCGTCATAATAGAACAATTGAAGCAATTGCATTAGGTCGGGGTCTAAATTTGAAACCATATAAGCAGGGATTGGGCCTTCATATTAAGCCAAAAAACTAGAAGTAACGCTACCACACCAACCCCTCACCGACCGCGATCTACTCAAATATGCAAAAATCCTATAGATTCCACATTTTCGTGGAGTTCACATGCGCGATACATTGCCAGCGAGCGGACCTCTCAAATGTGAAGCAGCAATTGTAAATTTGGATGAAAATGTCGGTCCTGGGATACACTGGGTCGCATACAAAAAGACGGGATCGAAAGTCATGTACTTTGATAGTTTCGGCAATCTTCCGCCACCATCCGAGCTCATGAGATATTTCCGTGTCGGTAGCGTTCATTATAATTATACTAGATATCAGGAATATGATACGATTGAATGTGGACATTTGTGCCTCAAGTTTCTTTGTCGGCAGCTGCAGCACAAAGACAAATATACACTATATATAGGAGGGAAATGATGTGAAGAATTCAGTTGTCAATTTACCAGCATCATGGATGATAGTTTAACATTGACCATATCTGGCTCATCATCCATACTTGAGGCGCAATACTTTCCCCCCATCGAACTCTCGCCACATAAAAATTATGCCCTCGGCCTCGTGGAATTGTTAACCTTCAACTCTATTCCCAATATCGACGTTGACCACGATAAATTTTACGTGGGAGATGTGGTGTTAACGATACCTACGGGCAGTTATGAAATAGAGGATATTGAGACGTTTGTCCAAGCAGAGCTCGCGCGTAAAAACATCAACATCAGCATTAAACCCAATAATAACACGCGGCGCAGTGAGATCGAGTGTGATCGTGATGTAAATTTTGAGCCAAAAGATTCTATTGGGCATCTACTAGGCTTCACCGCACGCAAATTGGAAGCCAATAAAAGACACGAATCCGATCTTCCAGTAGCCATTCTCAAAGTGAACGCCCTACGCGTTGAGTGCAACATTACCGCTGGCGCCTATATTAACGGACATAACGTACACACAATTCAGGCATTTTTTCCATCTGTGCCACCGGGCTATAAGATCATTAAAGGTCCCTCCCGCGTAATTTATCTGCCAATCACGAGCCGAACGATTGACACGATACAGCTTCGCATAGTGGATCAAGACGGTGATTTGGTAAATTTCCGCGGTGAAGTAATCACCATACGCCTGCATATAAAGTCTCGATGGGCATTGTTTTCAACAGATCTTCCAATAACAATAAACGGTCATGGATAAAAATAATCAGTCGTCGGCCAGCGCCCAAAGTGCTAACACCTCAAAACATGCTACTCTTGAAGAGTTTGGGTCTCAAAGTGCGTGGCGAAAGCGTGTAAAAATTTATTTAGTTTGTGCTCTGTGCATCTGTTGCGTGAAATGGAAGAAGAAATCGTAAACATTCAGACACCCGTCGTCTTTGATGAATCCATCATCCATTGTGAGATTCACGCTCATCAGTCATATGCACCTTCAACCTCCAATAACAGCGATGAAATCCTTATTGCCATCCAACATCAAGACCCCTCCATTCTGCCGAGCAAGAGTTCCCTACACATATGTGGAAAATTATCCAAGCGTGATGGGGCGCCAACCACCGCTACAAGTCTCGTCAACAATGCCATTTGTCATTTGTTTGAAGACGTGCGATATGAGCTGAATGCCATAGAAATCGATCGTAATAAGAATGTCGGCATTACGAGTGTAATTAAGGGATATTCATCTCTCTCACCGGCCAAGAGTTCTATGCTCGAGAACACTGGATGGCTCGATGTCGAAGACACCAAGCAGATTGTTGACGTATCAGGAAACTTTGATGTGTGCATTCCGCTCAGCATGCTCCTCGGATTTGCCGAAGATTCTCGGAAAATTGTCGTAAATGCCAAGCACGAGTTGATTCTCACGAGATCAAAGACCGACGACAGTGCCATTGTGCAAACAGCGCCCGAAGACTACAAACTCGTATTGCATAAAATAGAATGGCTCGTGCCGTATGTGACAGTCTCGGATCAGCGAAAAATTCAACTGTTAAAGTTTCTCGCCAAAGACGCACCAATCTCCATGAGTTTCCGAACATGGGAACTGTATGAATATCCATTGCTGCCTGCCACCTCCAAGCACGTGTGGTCTGTGAAAACTTTGAATCAGCTGGAGAAGCCGCGATATGTCATACTCGCGTTGCAGACGGAACGGAAAAATACGAAACAACACAATGCGAGCCACTTTGATCATTGTAACCTGAGCGACGTCAAACTATACCTCAACTCGCAATGTTATCCGTATGGAAATTTGAATTTGAACATTGATCAAAATCAATATGCTATTCTCTACGAGATGTATGTAAACTTTCAACAGACCTATTACAACAAAGAGGCTGAATCATGGTTGAGTAGGATGGAATTTTTCGAAAAAAGCCACCCCTCGTTGTCATTGACTGCTCAAAACAAAACGATTCGCTCAAGTCCGGTCCTGTTGATGTGCGCCTTGAGTTTGAATTGAAAAACAATATTCCACCGCAAACTTCAGCGTACTGCATGATCCTTCATGATTGTATTGTCGAGTACAATCCAATCAGTGGTGGGGTAAAAAAATTGGTATAAAATCATGCCAATGATGCGCGCCCACTTCATTCAATATGGAGCTTATCGTCGACGTGCAAGGGTTCAAGAGACCCGTCAACGAATTTGTCCTGAAGGAGATGTCCATCGTCAAACTCCGCGAGAAGAATGCTGAACCGCTGACGCTCGCCGTCGATGCACCATTTGGATGGGACTCTTTACCGGCCAAATACAAAATGACGAACAAGTGGCTGGAACGCAATTTCCATGGAATACGATGGAATGACAGCGGCATACCATATGAGGCAGCTAGAAAGACAATTCGGGAACTCTTGCATGGAGCTCCTACCATCTATGCGAAGGGATTCGAGAAATGTTCATGGCTATCAAGATTCACGGATCCCGCAACAAACGTTATCGACTTGGAGACTCTGGACTGTCCATCACTGCAGAAGTTGCCGAAAATCATAAACTCCAAATGTCCCCATCATCCCTTTAACACGAAATATAACTGCGCCCATGAGAATGTAAAATCGGTGAAAAGCTGGTTGAGCGTATACAAAGCGTGAGCGAGGGATTTTTTTTATGAATAAAAAAAACATTTTGATGAAAATATATGTCATTTGTATTCTTTATTCTACGGCAAAATTACCCATCATTTACAATTCGACCAAACATATACATTTTTACATAGTCAGCACTTTGAAAAAAAAAAAACATCAAACAGCCGCTCAACGATGGTGCTCAATGTTGTCTCCACGCTTGGGGACGATGCAGCTCTACGCGGTTGTAGTTCCCATCACTGAGCTGACCAGTTGCAGCATACTCTCGATGATGCGGACAGCCGTTTGGTGATGGTGTTCCAATGAAATTTTTCCCGTCTACCATGTTCAGAGACGACGGAACTCGACACTGTTGTATTTTCCACCAATATACTGCATGCAGAGTTGACCATCGCGTGTCACTTGCAGCATACTCTCGAACATTTCGGGATCCTGATCGAAGGCCGGTAGAAGTCGCGCTGGTAAGAAGACAGAGAACTCATCCGCGATGTCCACGATGTAGCGTTTCCCAAATTTGGTTTTTATGGCCCTCATGTCGGAGATTAGTCGTTTCGACTTAATGGGGAGTTCTGACAGCTTCTTCGTTGGGAGGAATTCCGCCATCCGGCCGACTTTGTTGATACTCGAGAGATCCATTTTCCTCGCACTTTCAAAGTTCTTTTTAGATGTTGATGGTGCAGTGGAGTAGTACAGTCTGAGCTTGGCCCCCGTAATTATAAGCTCCCTCGTAAGCCTCCCACTCAAATTTTCGACCCCCCCCCCCAATCGTGGAAAACAGGTTTGAACACGTTCGAAGAACCATGGAGAGCGCAAGAGTGCAACTGTGCTCAAGTGGCCCATCCGCGGTCCCTTTGATCCCTAAAGATTATAGTTTTTCCAAGAAACATGTCAGAACTTGTCTCGAGTGTCGGCGAGCTTTGAGATGGGGTGGATGCAGACATCTTGACATTATCTTTCGGAATTGGAGCAGCTGAATGTCATAAATAATGGGCTTTGGAAGGCCGCTCTTCACACACTCACACACACACACACAGACACACACACACACACACACACACACACGCGCGCACGCACGCACGCACGCACGCACGCCGACCTCCCGACGACCGTAGCGCCACCTTGGCTTCTCTACACGCACGCACGCACGCGCGCACGCACGCACATACACACAAAACACTCATCAACCCCCCCGCCCGCCAGGCGCTTTACGGACAACATGATCCCCCCCCCCCCCACCCGCCGCAGAGGCCCCTCTGTGACGTCACACGCGCCCGGCGACCTCCCCACGACGGTGGCGCCACCTTGGCTTCACCACTTTTCATACACCACCTCCCCTTGGGTTAGAACCTCCCTAGCTCTACTACTTCGTTGATTTCATCTCTTTCCTCATCGGGGAGAGCGGATCATGTAAGCAGAGGTATCAGCTGCAAATCCGATAGCTCCTTTGCGTACGTGCAAAGATGAAATCAACGGTTCGATTGGTACATTCGAATAGTTTTCACCACAACCCCATCATACTCGTCATAAACTGCATCGATTTCATCTCTGGTTCAGTAAACGATGCTGAAGACGTGGATGGTCTATCGCCGAACTGGAGCTCGGACGATTGCCACTCAGTTCCTAACAAAAAGAGGTGAAATCAATTCTCTCAATCATTTTTCCAGCATCCATAACACATTCTCAAAACCGTCCCGTCGTGTTTGTCGTTGATTTCATTTCATTCCTCATCGGGGAGGGCGGATCATGAAAGATAAGCTGCGAATACGATGGCTCCTTTGCGTACGTGCAAAGATGAAATCAACGGCTTGATTGGCACATTCGTGTAGTTTTCACCATAACCCCGTCATACTCGTCATAAGCTGCATCGATTTCGTCTCTCGTTCCATAAACGATGCTGAAGACGTGAATGGTCTATTCCCGAAGCGGAGCTCGGACGATTGCCACTCAGTTCCAAGTGAACAGAGGTGAAATCGAATTTCTCAATCATTTTTCCAGCATGCATAACACATTCTCGAAATCGTCCCAGCGAGTTTGTCGTTTATTTCATCTCTTTCCTCATCGGGGAGAGCGGATCATGTTAGCAGAGGTAAAAGCTGCGAATACGATTGCCCCTTTGCGTACGTGCAAAGATGAAATCAACGGCTCGATTAATGCATTCGTGTCATTTTCACCATCACCCCGTCATACTTGTCACAAGCCGCATCGATTCCATCTCTGGTTCAGAAAACGATGCTTAAGACGTGGATGGTCTATCGCCGAAACGGATCTCAGACGATTGCCACTCAGTTCCTAGCAAACAGAGGTAAGATCGATTCTCTGAATTATTTTTCCAGTATCCATAAGATATTCTCGAAACCGTCCCGTCGCGTTTGTCATTGATTTCATCTCATTCCTCATCGGGGAGAGCGGATCATGTTAGCAGAGGTATAAGCTGCGAATACGATAGCCCCTTTGCGTACGTGCAAAGATGACATCAACGGCTCGATTGGTGCAATCGTGTCGTTTTCACCATAATCCCGTCATACTTGTCATAAACTGCATCGATTTCATCTCTGGTTTAGTAAACGATGCTGAAGACGTGGATGGTCTATCGCCGAAGCGAAGCTCGGACGATTGCCTCTCAGTTCCTAACGAACAGAGGTGAAATCGATTCTCTCAATCATTTTTCCAGCGTCCATAACACATTCTCGAAACCGTCCCGTCGAGTGTGTCATTGATTTCATATCATTCCTCATAGGGGAGGGCGGATCATGTAAGATAAGCTGGGAATACGATAGCTCCTTTGCGTACGTACAAAGATAAAATCAACGGCTCGATTGGCGCATTCGTGTAGTTTTCACCGTAACCCCGTCATACTCGTCGTAAACTGCATCGATTTCATCTCTGGTTTAGTAAACGATTCTGAAGACGTGGATGGTCGATCGCTGAAACGGAGCGCGGACGATTGCCACTCAGTTACTAGCGAATAGAGGTGAAATCGATTCTCTCAATCGGTTTTCTAGCATCCATAACATATTCTCGAGATCGTCCCGTCGAGTTTGTCGTTGATTTCATCTCGTTCGCGATCGGCGAGAGTGGATCATGTGAGTAGAGGTAGAAGCTGCGAATACGATAGTTCCTCTGCGTACGTGTAAAAGATTTAATCAACTTCTCGATTGGTACACACGGGTGTGTAGTTTTCGCCATAACCCCGTCATACTCGTCATAAACTGCATCGATTTCATCTCCGAATACGTACGCAAAGGAGCAATCGTATTCGTAGCTTATACCGCTGCTTACATGATCCGCTCTCCCCGTTCAGTTACGGCGATGAACCATTCACGAATTCAGCATTGTTTACTGAAATAGATATGAAATCGATGTATTCTATGACGAGTTCAACGGAATTATGGCGAAAACTACCCGTATGTACCAATCGAGAAGTTGACTTAATATTTTACATGTACGCAGAGGAGCTATCGTATTCGCAACTTCTATCTCTGCTCACATGATCCACTCTCCCCGACCGCAAACGAGATGAAATCAATGACAAACTCGATGGGACGGTTCTGAGAATGTGTTATGGATGCTAGAAAAATGATTCAGAGAATCGATTTCACCTCTGTCCGCTAGGAACTGACTGGCAATCGTCCGCGCTCCGTTTCAGCGATCGACCATCCACTACTTCAGCACTGCTTACTGAACCAGAGATGAAATCGATGCAGTTTATGGCGAGTATGACGGGGTTATGATGAAAACTACACGATATCCAATCGAGCCGTTGTTTTCATCTTTGCAAGTATGCATAGGAGCTATCGTATTCGCAGCTTATACATATGATTACATGATCCGCTCTCCCCGATGAGGAACGAGATGGAATCAACGACAAACTCGACGGGACGGTTTCGAGAATGTGTTATGGATGCTGGAAAATGATTGAGATAATCGATTTCACCTCCGTTCGCTAGGAACTGAGTGGCAATCGTCCGAGCACTGCTTCGGCGATACACCATCCACGACTTCAGCATCGTTTACTGAACCAGATATGAAATCGATGCATTCTATGACGAGTTCGACGGTGTTGTGGCGAAAACTACCCGTATGTACCAATCGAGAAGATGATTTAATATTTTACACGTACGCAGAGGAACTATCGTATTCGCAGCTTCTACCTCTGCTCAGATGATCCACTCTCCCCGATCGCGAACGAGATGAAATCAACGACAAACTCGACGGGACGTTCTCGAGAATGTCTTATGGATGCTAGAAAAATGATTCAGAGATCGATTTCACCTCTGTTCGCTAGGAACTGAGAGGCAATCGTCCGACCTCCGCTTCGGCGATAGACCATTCACGTCTTCAGCATCATTTATTGAACCACAGATGAAATCGATGCAGCTCATGATGAGTATGACGGGGTTATGGTGAAAACTACACGAATGTGCCAATCGAGCCGTTGAATTCATCTGTGCACGTATGCAAAGGAGCTATCGTATTCGCGGCTGATACCTCTGCTTACATGATCCGCTCTCCCTGATGAGGAACGCGATGAAATCAATGAAAAACTCGACGGGACGGCTTCAAGAATGTGATATGGATGATAGAAAAATGATTGAAAGAATCGATTTCACCTCTGTTCGCGAAGTACTGGGTGCCAATCGTCCGAGCCTACAACGCCTACGCCCATCACGCAAGTCGTCGATTTTATCTCCGCGACATGAACCTCGATGTTACCGTCATTTTTGTTGATTGCAGCGTAGCCAAAGGTATCCTCTCGCTTTGAGCGGAACTGGGCTGAAATCAAATGTGAAAATCGAACAACGAGTTCAGAAACGTTCGATAAAAGGTCCAGGGATCATACGGAGCACTGATTGCATATTTGCTCATGTAACAGCTCGCAGTCGGATGAACCAACAGTGGCTACTTGCATTTAATCTTTGTTATTTGCATAAGTATCTAAATCCGTTCCATAGATGAACGAGAACGTCTCAGGCGGTGCACGAGATCTTCTCAGCTTGTTTCAATCCTCAAAAAACGTCGTATCGATTTTTTTTGCTGCATCCGACTGATTTCGTCTCCTCTCATGAGAAAATGCAAAGCTTCTCCTCATGTTTCCTAACCCAGCTCGAGCACACGTTGCATTGATATTCGTTCAGAAAACAATCTTTTAGGAGATAAATTCGACTATCATACATCCAAGACGAATGAGATGAGATCGAATGAGAAATGGAATCCGAAAAACATCCAATCCCCGAAACTTTAGCGTCCAATTATTGAGAGTTTGTAATAAAAAAATCGCCTGGCGATTTCTTTTCAATACGCAAGTAGAATAGCTGTAGCGGTTCTGACCCAAGGGGAGGTGGTGTGTCAAGAGTGGTGAAGCCAAGGTGGCGCCACCGTCGAGGGGAGGTCGCCGGGAGCGTGTGACGGCACAGAGAGGCCTATGTGGCGGGGGGTCATGTGGTCCGAGGAGCGACTGGGCGGGGGGGAATCCGCCGTCGATCTGTGTGTGTGCGCGCGTGCGTGCGTACGTGCATGTACATACGTGCCTGTGCGTGCGCGCGTGTGTGTGTGTGTTACGTAGAGGGCTAAGAAAAGGTGCATGAATTTATCCAGATGTTCTTTTTTTTCTTACGTTGAGCGCCAGGGACCGTCATACCCTATCGCTTCGCATGTGTAACTCGAGCCTCATCATTCCATAGGTTCACACTTGAAAACCCATAAAATTTTACGACAGCATGCGACGAAGACAGTGATCCGGGGAAAAAAATGCATTTCCATTTTACAGGGCTTTAGTATTTCATCTCTGAATGATAATATATACAGAGAGTGCAACGTCAAACCTTGATTCCGACACTTGCAATCATGCAGGTCTGCACAAGTTAGCCCCATGGTTAAGGATTTTTTCTTCGTTAACACCACTCTCTAAGCTATTATATTTTTTTTATTGCTTCGCTATTCCGAGCATATATATGATAACGGCGTTTTTATTTTGAAACTCATAAACTTTGGGAGATCTATGGATAAAGACCCTTTTTAGGCTTCGACCGTGGACCACTTGCGCACCGATGGAGAGCCTATGCATTTTTTTTTTCACTACACGCATCTCGACTGAGATGCTCTTTTATTTTTCCCGGCAATCCAATGCGATATTAGAAAATTCTCGTGGGTTCGTGGTTTTTTTCCGAGATGGTAAGGAAAGACGAAAAAGGGGAAAACCATTTTTAATGATCTGCCGCGCTCAAAAGTGTTCACACTTTGGATCGAGCAGTCAGTTAGTGAACATCATCTCTTTTGGGAAGCCTCATTTCATCAAGTATGGAGGGCAACGCGGAGAAGTCAGAACAAATCTTGCACGACCAAGCCGCGCTTCTAAGTTCATTCGAAGATTTTGCTGTGTGGGAACAACAGTGCGTTGAGTTTATCGAAGAATTGGAAACGCAAAGCCGGAATAAGCGCCCGCGACTATCAATTGGACTTCAACAGTCATTGATAGCCCAAATAGCGCGGCTGGAAGGATTGAGAAATTGTGTGCGGCGTCGTTTCATACACACGGGCGCAGGACATGGTGATCATGAGTTAATCTGGCGTGAGATTGAAACATCCTTCGAGAGTCGCATATTGACCGGGTCCATCATCAATCGCAGCCACATCGAGCCGAGACACTTTCTAAATAATGCTCGAGTCCTAGTGCTCCGTCATGTGCAAAATATTATCGGCAAGCACAACAGCATCAAAATCAATACAGTGTTTAATGGTGAATTCGCGAGTGGTAAGAAACATGCGAATAAAAGTATCAACACGCGAAACTGCGAACTATTTAGCACAAGCGATTTGGGTGAGTGGTATGAACAGCGTGTTATGGAGCCCACTTCAACCTTACTCGATGAATTTCAAGAACGTAATAGTGGCTGGGCTCTGCAGAAAATACTTAACCTCACGATAAATGTGAATAAGTATAATCCGATGCGTGCCGGGTGCTCCATATCATTGCCGTGTGAAATAATGTTGAAGAAGGCCGTCGCAAACGTCAAATCTGAGGATAACACATGTTTCGCATGGGCAGTTGTCGCTGCTCTATACCCGGCTGAACGACACAGTGCCCGTCCATCTTCTTATCCTCATTATTCGACAGTACTGAATCTCCAGGATATCGAATTCCCGGTGACGATGAATCAAATTAGAAAATTTGAAGCTCATAACAATGTATCGATCAACGTGTATACCACCACCACCAAAAAGGATATTGTTCCGATACGAGTCACGCAACACAAGAAGGAAAAGCACATCCATTTGCTGTACATGCAAGATACTGAGGACAACAATGTGGGGCACTTCGTATGGATCAAGAACCTGTCGAGACTCGTGAGGGCACAACTGACTAAAATGGAGCATAAAAAATATATCTGTGATCGGTATGTAGTTAACATAATATACATGTATGTGATTATATATGCTAGACGAAATAAACAAAACAATCTTTTTTTTTCTTTTGGCAGGTGTTTGCACTACTTCGTTTCAGAGGAAAAATTACGATCACATGAGGTCGATTGTGGAGTGATAAACGACTGTGCAATTCGACTACCAAACGACACCAATAAGTGGCTCCAGTTCAGCAACTTTAGCCGTAAAGAGCGACATCCCTTCATTGTGTATGCTGATTTAGAGTGTGTCCTGGCAAAGACCGATGGGGAGAACCTAGCGAAAGATATGTATCAACACCATGAAGTATTTAGTATCGGATATTACGTGTGTTGTTCATATGACGATTCATTATCTTCGCATCATTCACGAGGCAGTGCTGATTGCGTATCATGGTTTGTCGAAGAACTAAAAAATCTAGCACTACGGATGAAAGAAACTTTCTGTGATAATGTATCAATGGTGCATTTAACACCGAGTGAGTGGGCTAGTTTTCGAGCAGCGACTCAATGTCACATATGTGAGAAACCATTTGCGCAAGAAGATGTACGCGTTCGAGATCATTGCCATCTGACTGGGCGCTATAGAGGCCCTGCCCATTCCAACTGCAACTCAAATTACAAGCAGTCATTTTTCATTCCAGTAGTTTTCCTCAATTTATCCGGTTACGATGCGCATTTTATAATCAAGGAAGTAGCCACAGCGTTCGAAGGAAAAACCGATGTGCTTCCAATCACAAAGGAGAAATACATCTCCTTCACGAAGCATGTTAAAACTGAAGACGATTCAAAACACAAGATCCAATTGCGCTTTATCGACGCTTACAAATTCCTCAACACGAGTCTCGACAAATTAGCATCATTCTTGACCGACGAAAAACTCAAAATTTTACGCACGCAATTTTCAACTCTCTCGCCAGACGATTTCAAGTTGTTGACGCGAAAAGGGGTCTTCCCTTATGAATATATCGATGACGTGACGAAGCTAGACGACACTTGCCTACCACCACGTGACGCATTTTACAGCTCCCTGACAGATGCTAGAGTATGTGAGAGCGAGTACGCACATGCTGAGAAAGTTTGGGAGCGGTTCTCCATTCGAACGCTGGGTGACTATAGCGATTTGTACTTGAAGACAGATGTCTTGATATTAGCCGATATTTTCGAAAACTTTCGGAATACGTGCATTGAGAGCTATGGCCTAGATCCCGCGTATTACTACACATCGCCGGGGTATACTTGAGATGCAATGTTAAAACACTCAAATGTCAAGTTTGAATTACTAACTGATATCGATATGGTTGTATTCATTGAGCGGGGTATACGCGGTGGTCTGAGTCAATGCTCTAACCGATATGCACACGCTAATAACAAGTACATGGAGTCGTTTGAGTCATCGAAAGCATTATCATACTTGATGTATTTTGATGTCAACAATTTGTATGGATGGGCAATGTGCCAGCCCTTGCCATATGCCGATTTTCGATGGGTCAACGACGTGTTCAATTTCGATCCATCATGCATCGCGCTAGACTCACCTACAGGCTACATCCTTGAAGTCGACTTAGAATATCCCCAATCTCTACATGATGCGCACAAAGACCTACCGTTTTGTCCAATACATGAAAAACCGCCGGGTAAGCGGGAAGAAAAGCTACTAGCAACCGTCTGCGATAAAAAGCGCTACGTTATACACTACCGGAATTTACAACAGTGTTTAAGCCATGGGCTTCGCCTCACGAAAATCCATACGGTATTACAATTCACACAATCCCCATGGCTACGTTTATATATAGGGTTAAATACTCAGTTTCGAACGCTGGCCAAAAACGATTTTGAAAAGAATTTGTTGAAATTGATGAATAATGCTGTGTTTGGCAAAACGATGGAGAATGTACGCAATCATGCAGATGTAAAGCTCTTAACAAAATGGGAGGGCAGGTATGGCGCGGAGGCAATGATTGCGAAGCCATACTTCCACAGCCGAAGTGTTTTTTCCGAAAACCTCGTCGCCGTAGAATTGCGTAATCTCGAGGTGAAATTCAACAAGCCGATATATGTGGGTATGTGCATACTCGACATATCCAAAACGTGCTTGTATGGATTTCATCATGAGTATATGGTACCTCTGTATCGAGATAAATGTAAAGTCATGTATACCGATACAGATAGCCTCATATATGCCATTGAGAGCGAAGATGTATATGCAGACATGAAGTGCGACATTGAAAAATATGATACGAGCGACTATTCAGCGGACAATAGGTATGATATGCCGCTTGTCAACAAAAAGGTACCCGGTCTCATGAAAGACGAATGCAATGGAGCAATTATGACCGAGTTCATTGGACTTCGATCGAAAATGTACGCGACACGTGTCGAGGGTAAGAAGGACACGAAAAAAGTTAAAGGCGTCAAGAGTAGCGTTGTGGCGAGGACAATCACGTTTGACGATTATGCTCGATGCTTGAATGAAGAAGTTGAAATGGAGCGTAGTCAAACGTGCATTCGATCAAAGTTACACCAAGTCTACACCATTCGCGAGACGAAAATTGCTGAGTTCAGATGATGATAAGCGGTATATCATACCTGGGACCTCTGATACCCTACCATGGGGGCATTACAGAATACAGTCGTGAAAAGTTTTGTAATTTTTTTCCACAATCTTGATGTAAAACTGTGTACATTTTTGTGAATATCGATGTATAAAACTCATGAAAATTATGTATATGTTTACTCGATGTTAAAATTATGTTTGTTGTATATATTTAATTGTGCAAGAATGGATTTATTATTTTCCGTAAATAAAGAAGCGGACTTTTTATAATCCCATATGTTTGTTCACTCTATCCATCTCCTCACGATCCATGAAAAAAGGGTGACGGCGAGACGGGGGAGAAGCAAACCTGCTGCGGAGTCGGTCAGAGGCCTTGGAGGGATGCGGGGACGCCCACCAGGTCAAGAGTCATAAAACACACATATTTTTCCACTTTCTTTATTACCGACTACAAATTGGATTTACTTATCCAACTATTGTGGCTATTGTCGAAACCTAACCACTTTACAACCATTCGATTACCGCGCTTCTTCAATACCGCTTCGATGAGATAGATATCGGGGTGCTTGACACTGAGAAGCTCTTGTTCGTAGAAACCACCGGCGATCGGTTCATCTTTATGGTCCTTCAAGTGGTACGTCACGGGATGGGTTTTTTTCACACGATAGATTGTAAATATTTCCGTTGTCCAGTTTGGGGTGTAACCCTTTTCGAAAACAGTCTTAAATTTGCTGATTCTCACTTTATCACCAAGGGCGAATTTTGGCGATCTTTTCATTGGAGGCTTATTGAAAATCTGCTGCAATTGCTTCTCATTTTCCGCGTTGACAATTCTCGGCTTCATCTTAATGGTGCGGTGTACAGAATCGTTGTACTCGGCAATTAGATTATCAAGAATATCCATCCACTTATGATTACCACGAAGACTAAATTGCATCCACATCTTGTTCTTCAATGTACGATTGAAACGCTCGCAAATGGATGCCTTCAAGTTGCTATATGTTGAATACATGTGAATATTGTACTTTTTCATGATGGCCTTAAAGTCACAATTGTAGAATTCTTTCCCACGATCAACGTGTAAGTTCTGCGGTATGCGTCCCTTAACGAGGATCGACTTCATTGCTGCTGCTACATCTTTACCACTCTTACTCAGCATTGGCACGGCCCAGGCGAATTTCGAAAAGGTATCGATGACGGTGAGGAGAAATTTGTGTTTGGAGTTGCGACGCGCGTATGATGACATATCGACGAGATCAGCCTGCCAGGTCTCGTCCAAGCCACGGATGTCCACATGTCGACGCGGATAGTTTCGTCGAGCAGGCTTATGTAGCTCCAGCACGAGAGCGCCCCTTTTTTAGTTCATTTTCCAGTCCACTCAGTCGTGCGTCCAATCCAGCAATGACGTTTGAATTACGAATCACCAAATCTTGTAGAGCTTTGACATCGGCCTCGAGTGTCCTCGCAATGTCTCGTATCGTAGCTTCAAGTCCATTAACCAACAAGTGACTACTCTCATTCATTTCTTTGCGTATGTTCTTAATGATAGTTCGAGATTTCTTTTGTAACGCACTTAGAGTGATGGCGTCATCTTCTCCTTCCGGATTTGCAACGTTACACAATCGTTTCTGTCCCAAGTCATAATGACCATCTGTGGTAATTCTAATGCCAATCCCGGGTCGACCTTGAGGACCTTGCTTACTGTGGAGTACACTCCTACTTGAATGACGTCCAAACACATCGACACTCATGATGAGAATGCGTAAATTCTCCGATGTCGAGTTAATAAATGATTTCAGCTTTTCGCAATTCCTCAATAATCGATATAATTTCATTCGCATGAGATGAATTTCCGGCTGCTTGGGATGCCAGAAGTAAGCGAAGACGATCCACTAGCTCGTTTGGATTGTCCCAATAAATATAGTCCAATTCGGTGTTTTTTCTAGCTAGCTTATACTTTGGCATACCCTGTCGCACATGCTGATCGACTATATTTGCGATATATGTGTTAAATTTGTGGCTGGTGTTACGTCGTATAGCCTCACTAGGCTTATACAATTTTTTGTGCGCATTCGTCGAGATTACAATCTTTTCGTAGTTTTTCAAATCGTCCGGTGTGAGAGTTTCAACATTAGGCACTTTTTTAAACAACAGCTCCGTTAATCCAACAGTTTTCGCTTAACTCGCATCTCCCACACGAATATGTTCAGAGTCGGAAATTATCGGAGAATTGCCAATCATTAATTTGTTGTTAGCAAGATTTCGTACACCGTATAATACATCCAAGGTTGCCTTTTCATTTGTTTGTAATAGCAGGAGATATTCGCTGATCAGCTCATCGACATTTTGCGAGTCATCATCATCCTCATATATCAATTTAAACGAATCTTGTGTTTCACTCTTCAAGGAATCATGTGCCGCATTTTGATGTTTCACACTATTTAACGCATCTTCTTTTTCTTCTTCAACATTATCTCCCACTTTTTCATCCTTAATTTCCTCCTTCACCGCCGCCACCACACTGTTTTTATACGACACCAATTTCTCCAATGGCCCCACTATGGAATTAAAGACATCCTGCATTCTCTGCTGATTGTTATCTTTCCCAATTTTCATCATTCGATGCTTTCGTCTGATTGCATCGCTCGCCTTGGCAATTTCACGCAACACATCCTTTTCACGCAACAATTGTTCGCTCTTCATGTTGTCACTACCACGGCATGCGTAATACTGTCTCTTCAACTACCAGCGATGAGTCATTTATCAATAGTGAGAAAATAATCAAAACCTTGTCAATATCGACCTCCGTTAATATCGCTATCCTTGTCAATGGTGATAAATGCATACTTGTCAGAATTCCAGCATTTCACGCACATGTTTTTAAAGCACGTATAAGTCATATCCGTATTAACATGGTCATTGTACACGTGTTTGAGATTCATATCGTCCTGCTTGAAAAGCACCACGAAATTTGCATTATCCCTCACGAGATGTTTGGGAATACGAGTGTACGTCTGACAAAGATAAAAACTGTCAACAATCTCATGTCGTCCCATGAAAAAGAAGGCGCGAACATTATCCTGCTTTTCGCATGCTATGTCATCAAAGATGAATATAGAGGTGGATCGTGCATCACTTGATGCTATCACGTGTTCATGCGCCTCGAATGGATGACATTCAACTCCACTCACAGGTTCGAGTAATTGTTCGAGCAACTTATACTTTGGCTGCTTGAGCGATTTGGAATACAAGTAAATATTCTCAAATCTCAAACCATTCGGATGGATGATGAGAGTGGGCAAAGCGTTGGTTTTTCCACAATTCGATGGACCGCAAAACAGTGCACGTATGCTATCCGGCAATAAATACCCATGTCGTTTCTTTTTCCCTCCACGGTCTTTGACAAACTCGTCGAAATTTATCACGGGAAGTCCGCCTCCGACAGTTTGCTTCCTGGACGTCATCTCACACACGACTAACGGCGAAATCATATAAATAGGCTTCTTATAGGGATTATCCGTCAGTCGCGTATTGTCTTTAGATATGATTGTGCATAGGAAGAGTGGTAAAGGTTTGGTCAACCGCCTAATCAACAAACTCCCCGTTGAACTACATTTGCCTGGATATCAGTATTGTGGACCAGGCACAAAGTTGGCCAAGCGCCTTGCTCGTGGTGATCCGGGCATTAATCCATTGGATACGGCTTGCAAACAACACGATATTGCGTATTCGAAAAATCCGGATAATCTTGAGGCGAGACATTTGGCGGATAAAGTGTTGGCTGAACAGGCTAGGCAACGTGTTACCGCGAGAGACGCTAGTATTGGTGAAAAAGCCAGTGCTTAGGGTGTGGCAAATATTATGAAGAGAAAGAGAAAATTTGGCATGGGAATGAAGGCCCGCAAGGGTGGCGTTTGTTTGAAAAAGATAATTGGCGCTGCAAAGAAGACAATGATTGAACGTAATGATCCGCATAAGATTATCAAATCAGCTCTAAAGGGTGCTCGTGCAGCGGTAAAGTTGCAAGGTGGTAAAGTGCGCACACCACGCGTTCTACCCGTACCCCATAAAATTGGTGGTTTATTACCCTTCCTCGTGCCCATTTTTGCGGGTCTTAGCGCTGCGGGTGCTTTGTCGGGTGGTGCGGCTAGTATAGTTAAAGCTGTAAATGCTGCTCAAGCAGCTAAGCGTGAATTGGATGAAAGTAAGCGCCATAATCGAACAATTGAAGCAATTGCATTAGGTCGGAGTCTACATCTGAAACCATATAAGCAGGGATTGGGCCTTCATATTAAGCTAAAAAACTAGTAGTAACCAACCCCTCACCGACCGCGACCTACTCAAATATGCAAAAATCCTAAAGATTCCACATTTTCGTGGAGTTTACATGCGCGATACATTGCCAGCGAGCGGACCTCTCAAATGTGAAGCAGCAATTGTAAATTTGGATGAAAATGTCGGTCCTAGCACGTATTGGGTCGCTTACAAAAAGATCGGATCGAAAGTCATGTACTTTGATAGTTTCGGCAATCTTCCACCACCATCCGAGCTCATGAGAAATTTCCGTGTCGGTAGCGTTCATTATAATTATACTAGATATCAGGAATATGATACGATTGAATGTGGACATTTGTGCGTCAAGTTTCTTTGTCGGCAGCTGCAGCACAAAGACAAATATACACTATATAAGGGAGGGAAATGACGTGGAGAATTCAGTTGTCAATTTACCAGCATCATGGATGATAGTTTAACATTGACCATATCTGGCTCATCGTCCATACTTGTGGCGCCATACTTTCCCCCCATCGAACTCTCGCCACACAAAAATTATACCCTCGGTCTCGTGGAATCGTTAACCTTCAACTCTACTCCCAATATTGACGTTGACCACGATAAACTTTACGTGGGAGATGAGGTGTTAACGATACCTACGGGCAGTTATGAAATAGAGGATATTGAGACGTTTGTACAAGCAGAGCTCGCGCGTAAAAACATCAGCATCAGCATTAAACCCAACAATAACACGCTACGTAGTGAGATCGAGTGTGATCGTGATGTCAATTTTGAGCCAAAAGATTCTATTGGTCATCTACTAGGCTTCACCGCACGCAAATTGGAAGCCAATAAAAGACACGAATCCGATCTTCCAGTAGCCATTCTCAAAGTGAACGCCCTACGCGTTGAGTGCAACATTACCGCTGGCGCCTATATTAACGGACAAAAAGTACACACAATTCAGGAATTTTTTCCATCTGTGCCACCGGGCTATAAGATCATTAAAGGTCCCTCCCGCGTAATTTATCTGCCAATCACGAGCCGAACGATTGACACGATACAGCTTCGCATAGTGGATCAAGACGGTGATTTGGTAAATTTCCGCGGTGAAGTAATCACCATACGCCTGCATATAAAGTCGTGATGGGCATTGTTTTCAACAGATCTTCCAATAACAATAAGCGGTCATGGATAAAAACAATCAGTCGTCGGCCAGCGCCCAAAGTGCTAACACCTCAAAACGTGCTACTCTTGAAGAGTTTGGGTCTCAAAGTGCGTGGCGAAAGCGTGTAAAAAATTATTTAGTCTGTGCTCTGTGCATCTGTTGCGTAAAATGGAAGAAGAAATCGAAAACATTCAGACACCCGTGGTCTTTGATGAATCCATCATCCATTGTGAGATTCACGCTCATCAGCCATATGCATCTTCAACCTTCAATAACAGCGATGAAATCCGTATTGCCATCCAACATCAAGACCTCTCCATCCTGCCAAGCAAGAGTTCGCTACACATATGTGGAAAATCATCCAAGCGTGATGGGGCGCCAACCACTGCTACAAGTCTCATCAACAATGCCATTTGTCATTTGTTTGAGGAAGTGCGATATGAGCTTAATGCCATAGAAATCGATCGTAATAAGAATGTCGGCATTACGAGTGTAATTAAGGGATATTCATCTCTCTCACCGGCCAAAAGTTCTATGCTCGAGAATACTGGATGGCTCGATTTCGAAGAGACCAAGCAGATTGTAGATGTATCGGGAAACTTTGATGTGTGCATTCCGCTTAGCATGCTCCTCGGATTTGCCGAAGATTATCGGAAAATTGTCGTAAATGCCAAGCACGAGTTGATTCTCACGAGATCAAAGACCGACGACAATGCCATTGTACAAACAGCGCCTGAAGACTACAAACTCGTATTGCATCAAATAGAATGGCTCGTGCCGAATGTGACAGTCTCGGATCAGCGAAAAATTCAACTGTTAAAGTTTCGCGCCAAAGACGCACCAATCTCCATGAGTTTCCGAACATGGGAACTGTATGAATATCCATTGCTGCCTGCCACCTCCAAGCACGTGTGGTCTGTGAAAACTTCGAATCAGCTGGAAAAGCCACGATATGTCATACTCGCGTTGCAGACGGATCGGAAAAATAAGAAACAACACAATGCGAGCCATTATGATCATTGTAACCTGAGCGACGTCAAGCTATACCTCAACTCGCAATGTTATCCATATGGACATTTAAATTTGAACATTAATAAAAATCAATATGCTCTTCTCTACGAGATGTATGCAAACTTTCAGCCGACCTATTACAACAAAGAGTCTGAACCATGGCTGAGTAGGATGGAATTTTTAGAAAAAGCCCCCCTCGTTGTCATTGACTGCTCAAAACAAAACGATTCGCTCAAGTCCGGTCCTGTTGATGTGCGCCTTGAATTTGAATTGAAAAACAATATTCCATCGCAAACTTCAGCGTACTGCATGATCCTCCATGATCGTATTGTCGAGTACAATCCAATCAGTGGTGGGGTTAAAAAATTGGTATAAAATCATGCCAATGATCCGCGCCTACTTCAGTCATCATGGAGCTTATCGTCGATGTACAAGGGTTCAAGAGACCCGTCAACGAATTTGTCCTAAAGGAGATGTCCTTCGTCAAACTCCATGAGAAGAACGCTGAACCGCTGACATTCTTCTTCGATGCACCATTCGCCTGGAACGCTTTACCGGCCAAGTACAAAATGACAAACAAGTGGCTGGAACGCAATTATCATGGAATACGATGGGAACACAGCGGCATACCATACGAGGCAGCTAGAACGACAATTCGAGGAATCTTGGAAGGAGCTCCTACGATCTATGCCAAGGGATTCGAGAAGTGCTCATGGCTATCGAGATTCACAGATTCAGCAACAAAAGTCATCGATCTGGAGACTCTGGACTGTCCATCGCTGCAGAAGTTGCCGAAAATCGCAAACGTTAAATGTCCCCATCATTCCTTCAATACAAAATATAATTGCGCCAAAGCGAAAGTAAAGTCGTTGAAAAGCTGGCTCTCTGTGTACGAAGCGTTGTGTGAGGGGGGGATTTTTTTTTGAATGAATAAAAACATTTTGAACAAATATCATTCTCCATTTATTTCCTATATCTACGGCGAATACAGTTTGACGACATTTTTTTTTTTTACATTATATTCGATGAAAAAGTTTTCTCGTACATTTTTACATAGCACCAAGCGTTGAAAACTCTACGATGATGACTGTGATGCAATCAGTCGTTGAACTCTACGATGGTGACGATGCCAGCTGCCGATGAACTCGTTGTTTCTACCGGGCCTTCACGAGCGTTCTTTTCCACCAAACTCAGACTCGAGCGTCGAAAACTCTACGATGATGATGACTGTGATGCAAACGGTCCTTGCACTCTACGATGGTGATGATGCTGGCTGTTGTTCAACTTGTTCTTTCCACCAGGCCTTCACAAGCATTCTTTTCCACCATACTCAGACTCGATGGAATTCGACGCTGTTGTATTTTCCACCAATGTACTTCATGTAGAGTTGACCATTGCGCGCCAGTTGCAGCATACTCTCGAACACTTTCAGATTTTGATCGAAGGCCTTTACCAGCCGCGCTGGCAAGAAGACGGCAAACTCATTTGCAACGTTCACGATGTAGCGTTTTCCAAACTTGGTTTGTACAGCTCTCATGTCCGTGATTTGATAATCCGAGTGGACGTGGAGTTCTGACAGCTTCTTCGTTGGGAGGAATTCCGCCATCAGGCTGACTTTGTTTATATTTGAGAGATCTATTTTCACTCTTTTTCAAAGTTCTTTTCGGAGAAGTTGATGGTGCGATGGAATAGTGCACTCTGAGCTTGGTCCATGAAATCATAAGCTCCCTCGTAACCCCTCCACTGAGATTTTAAAAACTTCTCCCCACTGATCCAATCATAGGCCTGTGTAACAGGTTCAAACACGTTCGAAGAACCCCGCACATAGAGAATTTCCCCCCTCGCAACACTTTTCACAGTCCCGACGTTGGGGTGGGGGACCATCAATGTGATCCTTCATCTGTGGCGTATTATAATGCTCTATGCTTGGAAGATACGACATCACTTCACTATCGTTCCGATGATGCTCCGGCAAACGATCCCACAGTAAACCAATAAAGTTACCCCAATACTTTAGGAGCAAGACCTTTGGAACCTGTTCGAGCTCGTTTTTGGTCAAGTCCAGGGGGTGCTTGGCCGGATGCACTGCGTACATACTCGCACATGTGAACATCTTGACGTAATCTTGTGGAATGAAACCTCGACGGGTTGAAACTTGTTTCGGAATAACGCTGCGGCTGCATGCAATAAATAAAGCATTTTATGGGCTTTGAAGGGCAACCCTTCGTATGGGAAGTATCGTTATCTCACTCTCGAAAATTTTCCTAGCCATAAATGGTTTCCCCCACACACACACACACATACACACACACACACACGCACGCACACACACACACACACACACACACACACACACACACACACACACACACACAGAGAGAGAGAGATCGACGGCGGATCCCCCCCCCCCCACCGCCAGTCGCTCCGCGGACCACATGACCCCCCGCCACATAGGCCTCTCTGTGACGTCACACGCGCCCGGCGACCTCCCCTCGACGGTGGCGCCACCTTGGCTTCACCACTCTTGACACACCACCTCCCCTTGGGTCAGAACCGCTACAGCTATTCTACTTACGCAAAAAATCGCTCGGCATATCGAAATTTGATGATCATTGACAATTTGCTGGTTCTGTAAATTTTGATTTCTTAAGAAAACGAAAAGAACAGGTACCCTCAATGGATAAGCACGATAAAAATCGTAAATCTCATGAATGCGGCGTGCTTCAGTCTTTGGAACGCCGACCGATAGCAGACGATAGGTGAAGCGTCAAATCGTATGGCTGGTCAGGTAACGTAGCGAACGATTCGCTAAACGTCAGATCACGCGCGCTGGCATTTGTCAAACGCAGCGTTTTCGCAGAACTCTCGTGACGTCAGCCACGGCTACGTGGCCCTTCGTCTACTCTTCGACCCTTTTCGATCGTCCATCATGGCAGATTCGAGCGTTACTTTCGAAGATTGATCGCCTATTTTCTAATGTTCCCTATTTGATGACGCGGTCGAAATAAAAAAAAACGGCTCAGTAGAAATGTTCCGAGTAACCTGCTGAACCCGCGATTTCCCACTGATACACCTATTCTGGATCATGTATATATGTATATATGTATATATTGTAACGGGTCTTATTTCGTCACAAATAAATTGACAGATTCGGGATTCGAACATGGAAGGAATTAGTAGAAACTAAGGTGTTTTTGGTAATTTTTTATCAAAAAACAATTTATTCAGTTTTTATGGCTCGATATAATTTAAAAATACCGCTATGTATAAGTGTAGTGTGTTGTTTTTGTACTTTTCCACAATGTTATTCTCCGTCGGTAAATGATCACTTCGCGTAATTACTCGGATGGTAAACCCTTCCGGGCGCGACCCGCATTAATTATCACGGGCCGATAATGTTTCCCCCTCCCTTACTCGCCCTATCGATCGCGGCGCGGTGAATCGTGACAAGCTGGCTCGCTCAATGTTTACGTTGTATCGCTGGAGGTGTGCGTATGGTAGTTGTGTTTTTGCATGAGTATCGTGACGCTCGCAGATTAAAAATACCTCTTCGCCTTTATTATCTCCTAACATAATTTTTCTACTTACTTTGCGATAACTGATTTCCGCGCTTTATTTATCGACTTTCCGTATCTTTCTTTTAATTTTTATTTGATTTTTCAAGATTTTCTCAGGCGTTTCCGATCCACTAGGGATGTACTACGCCCAGCAGTATTAGTTAATTTTCCAGAAAAGAAAAAAATATCTAATGCTTTTTAGGCACGACTCCTTGTTTCTCTTGTTCCTCAACGTTCCGTGTTCTCAGCGTTTCCTGTCCACTGGGGATGTACTTTGTCAAGCAGTACTCGTCGATCCACGAGGGATTCAAGAAGTGCCATTCCTCCAAAATTCCCGTCCTTTTATACCCTGATTTTAACGCTTTTTCTTTCCCCTTCTCTTCTGTATTCCTCTAATTCAATTGGTGTGCTTATCCTGATTTTACCGGTTTTTCTTTCCCCTCCTCTTCTGTCTCCCGAAATCGGTTAAGTCTTTGAAATTGTGGTGGGGTTATTCGTTGATGAGACGGACCTGTACTTCTCAATGTGTGTATATATATATATATATATTGTAACGGTTCGGCTATAGAGGTAAGCCACCGTCACACAAAATACGATAGCGTCTGAACATTCCCGAGACACCTGCGTATTTCTGGCCAGCGTTCTGAGCAACCGGCCCTGCCGCCGGCAAGGCGTGTCTCTCACGTCAAGAAATCGGAGCGAGCCGCGACGCCTCGCAAGGGGCCCCGCCCACTGCGAGGAACGAGACTTCCGCGGACTCGCGGAAATTACCACCTTCCGCCGAATTGCTCGTCCCCGTACTCCGGGACCATGCCCACAATATCAAGAACATGACCAATTCTCTTCATGACGCCTCTTCACACCGCATGCTCGCCTAATATCCGAGAGAGTGATATCGGGTATACTTTGTCCCTCGAGATGAGTACAATGAGACAAGGTCCTCAAACTAACGAAAGCAACCAACCCCACCATCGGAGTGTTCCTCGGCGGAGTGATTTCCCACCTAGATCTCAAACGTCGCGGGAGAAATGGAATTTCTCCTCGCGGCCCTCAGGCTATTTAAGGGCGAGCACGAGCCAGAGCGACACTCTTCGCAAATTCTCTCAACATTCTACGTGGAGTCACCTGTATCCGTCAACGCGGATCAAAGGATGGAGGCCTTGCTGCCGCTGCCCTGGCCCTCATCCTAGAACGACCTCAGCTTCGGGATAGATACACTATTCTCTTGGGAAGCCCCAGCATTGCGCTGGAAGTCCTACCTCGAGAATAGTGTCTTCGTGGTGATTGCTAGACAGGGAACTCTTACTTAACATCGATCCGTTGTCCCTTCGACAATTGGATCATTATTCCACTCAACTCACGCGATCTACTCGAAGTGTACAGCCAGGAAGGTGCCGGACGCGCCTTGCTGTACACCGAGGCCCATTCACAACCGGCTTCTCCGGTTTTTCGTCCTCCTTGCTTGGCACCAAGGAGGCCAGCCGTCCCTTCCGGACGGCCCCGCTATGTGCACTCGGGGGGATTAATTCCACCTCGAGCCAGCACATTATTGTACGCTAGAAAACTAGCGCGTAAGCTACACGGGTTGGCAACCGTGAGCTTTGTTGCACTTTGCAACTAGTGCCAACCAATTGTAACGCCATATAGTAACCGATCTCAGTAAATTCACGGGCTATCGCATTCTGTTACAGAAGCGACCCCGAATCCGGCGCAAAGCGTGCACGGCGACGCTCGCGGTTTGTGCGAGCGCGAGCGAGAGAGCGAACGAACGAGAGCGAGAGAGCACGCACGAGAAACACGTGCGCGCGACACCTCACAGAATCTCCCTGTCTTCGTCTCACTAACACGACTGCGCTTCTCGCAAAACGCTCCTCATCCCGGTAAACGCTGTTACTCGAAATTAACCTTTTCAAAATCCAAAAATAACACATTAACAAAGATTTGTTCTCCTTCTCAATCATATCATCCGAAAATCCGAAACATCAACTGCCGATGATGACGGATTCTGACAGGTGTCCCTGAGACCCTCAAAACCACTGAGGCATCTCCTAAAAAACCTTCAAAATCCTTATCATCAATCCCGGCACACGTCGTGTACATCGTCCTTCAGGAGGCTACGGGAATCCCCTATTAAAATCTTACGGCGGAATATTCGCCGTGCTACGTCGTTTTCCTCGGTAAACGAGGAAACACGAACAAAAGCAATCGCGATAAAACGCGAAACGTTTCATTGGCGCCCAACGTGGGGCCCGAAAGCCTTAGGTAATATCCTGATAATGTACAAAATTACAAGAAATATCAAATACACGCTTTCGTAATTATTAAGAATAATTAGTTAGGCGCTGCAATCACCACTAGATCGTATAGCCAGCTCACGCTGAGTAAAACACCAATTTCAGGTCATACATAATAAAATAGAACGAAAGGGAAAAAGAAAGCGAGCACTCGCACACCGTGCATGCTCGTTCTCTCTCGTGCGAGCCGAAAAATAATCTCAAGCTTAAACGTCGACCTTTCGTCTAGGCAAATCACATAAATAACGAGGAACGAGCATACGCACACTGTGCATGCTCGCTCTCTCTCTCAAGAGTCGCCAATATTTCTCGTGGCCAAAATCAAATATTTCGTCTGTCTCGCTCTCTCCAAGCAAAAGAAATACCGAGCGCGAGTAGGCCACGCTTCGGCAAGGCCACCGCGCTCTCAAGCAGCGAGCGAGAGCAAAAGAAAATTTTTTTTTCTCTCTCGTGAGGGATTAGCGACGCTCGCGCGCGACTCGAATTCTCGTGCAAAAACACAAGAAAAAGAGGAGCGACTCGGGTGTCGCGGTCCTCGCGAATCGCAAGGTCGAGAGAGAGACAGAAGCGAAAACAAAACAGAACCCGCTAGGCCGAGAGAGAAGAATTCGCTCAAAGGCCAACGGGCGACGTGAACAAAGAAATTCGCCACGAAATAGAAATATTACGTGTGCCGAAATTAATATAGGACATATCTCTCGGTGCGCGAGGAATACCTCTCCCCTATACGCACCGAGGCGTAGCGAGCTAAAATGAGCGAGGCCCGGAAGGGGAATCCTCCTCAGGAGGGGCGGCCACTCAACCTCCCGCCCCGAGCCACCACAGACTCGGCCCTCGCGCCCGGCCTCCCCGCCGAAACCGACTCCCTCGTCATGAATCCAAGGAGTGAGCCGCGGGGAAGTGAGAGGGGGGCCCGTCGCAGGGACGACGCAAGCGGGAAAACGATGAGGGGTCTTCCCGCGTGGAACCCCAATAATCCTGACCCGCACAATTTAGACGATAGCACTCGTTCTCTTCCCGAGGAGGAGTTGCTATCAATGTCAACTATTAAAGAAATCATGGCGAATTTACAGCGGCGCGTTGATGAGGATGCAAAGGCGCTAACCGCGACTCTCATCTCCATTAACGACAACTTCGCGAAAAAATTAGAATCCCTCGAAGACGCGGTAAATGTTCAAGTCAGGAGTCTACTGCAGAGGCCACCCGATGCGAACTCCCCTATGGAACCATGGGGTAACGAACCGCTGTCGTCGACGCGCCATTGCGCACCTGCCCCCGGAGGACACGATGCCCCGCAGGGGGAATCACGTCACGTCCCCGAGGGGAAACGACTAAATCTAGGCAACTTGGGTCTACCAGAAGCGTATACTCAAGAAATCATGCACCGACATGGGAATGCCATCAAGGACACCCCCACGCCACACCAACCATCACCACCAGGAGCTCCGTGTCAAGAAACTCACCCCTGCAACAGTGGGGGAGTTATGAAAATCATCGCCCCCACCTTCGGAGGGCATGATCACGAGCTTCCCTGGCAATTTCTAATCGACGTACGCGAATACCATCGCGTATTCGGGATGCGATACGACTACAAAATCATCCTGTCGCAATGCTTCTCGGATCTTGCCCTCCGGTGGTGGAAGATCACGAGGAACGACATCCACTCATGGGAGTCGTTTGAACGAATGTTCGTCGAACGATTCTGGAGCGAGGATCGGCAGTACAGAGCCAAGAATAAACTAGAATACGGGTGGTTCGACCCCCTTGAGAAGGAGTCCCGCTTCGGGTATGCGCTCTCCTTGATCGGGCTGGCAAAAGATCTTCAGCCACCCCTCTCTGACAAGGAAATCATTCACAAACTGAGACGACACTTCCCGGAGGAGGTGCGAATGATTGTCAGAGCCAAATGCATAGATTCCATACCTAATCTCCTCGATCTCCTGTCATCCCTCGATGAGGAAGGACCAGGAAATAAAGAGAGAGAAGGGTCGGCCCGTCCACCTCGACCACCTTACGCGGGTTTTTCCAAAGAACCCCCGCGCCATGAATCCCAGCTGGGAAACAACAAACTGCCTCGATTCGGGTACCCACGAGGCCCGCCCGATAAAGGGAAACTTCCGGACAATACACGTGACAATCGCAAGGTGATGCGAAGCCTAGAGATCGATGAGGCCCCTGAGGAGACAATCTCCGATCAATCGGACCCTCCGGACCAGGGAAACGACCAGACGTCACCTCCTCCCACTTCGCAATGAAGGAGGTGACGCTGGGCGTGGGTACAGACGTTAGGGGCGACCTCTTGGCAGAGGATACGGAGGATCGAAGATGGGCCAGAGAATGCCCCAAGGTCGCGATCCTGATCGCCGGAATCCCGGTGCAGGCCCTCGTGGACACGGGTAGCCAAGCAACGGCTATCGCATCGGACCTTTTTAATAACCATCATGCGCTTCAATCCTGCCCTCTGCTCCCACTTACAAGAACCACCGTCACCGGAGCGACGCGAGGACGTCCGACTCCGGTAACCCAACAAATATTCGCCGAAATAGAGATCCTCTCGATAAAGGTACGCCACACCTTGCTCATTGTCCCCAATCTCACGAGTCCGTGTATCCTAGGAATTGACTTCCTCATCAGGACACGCTCGGTGATCGATTTGGGGCAATATAATTTGACGCTCAACAGCAGCGAGGAGGATGGGCACGGCCATTCAATAGCAATGCAATCCACCAACCTAGCTACGCACCTACCCGATCACGGATCCATCCTCACCACCGAGGAAATCACGGACCGTGAAATCGACCTGAAGGTATCGGAAACGACCGGACTCGGTACTAACGAAAAGGAAGACCTTAGGCTCCTTCTCGCAAAGTACAGGCGGGTCTTTGATAAAAGACCAGGTTTGCTCCTGACCTACGAACACGTGCTCAGAGTGAAGGAGCATGAACCGTTCAAAGCCATGAGCTATCCCGTACCCCTCGCCTACCGCAAAGCCGTAGACGAGGAAATACGGCTACTCATGGACCAAAAAATTATCCAGCGCTCAAGAAGTCCCTACAGTAGCCCTCTCCTAATATCCCGGAAAAAGGATGGAGGGGTCAGGCTGTGCCTGGACGCGAGGCGGATCAACCAGATCCTGGAACCGGATCCCGAGCGCATGGAGACCGCGGAAGAACTATTTCAGGAATGCCGCCGAGTCTCATTTTTGACGACCCTAGACATGCGTGCCAGTTTCTGGCAGGTTCCTCTACATCCCGACTCGAGAAAATACACCGCCTTCTCCCACCGCGGAAAAGGATATGAATTCCGCGTGACGCCCTTTGGTCTCGCCACCAGCACGGCTAGTCTGGTGACGAGACCAAACGGCTGCACGACGTGACCAACTTCGTAGACGACATACTTTGCACCTCCGAGACATTTAAGGAACACCTCGAATGCCTCGAGGAGCTCTTCCAACGATTCTTGGAACATGGACTAACCCTCAGCCTCGAAAAATCCTATTTCTGCAAGCAGGAAACGAAATTTCTGGGGCACATCCTGTCCAGAGACGGGATAAGACCGGACCCGGACAAGGTCGAAGCCATACGAGCCTTCCCTGCTCCGAGAAATCTCAAACAACTCAGGGGTTTCCTTGGGCTTATCAACTACTATAGTAAATTCACCAAGGAACACAGCGAAGCAACGGCGCCCCTCCTCCACCTGCTACGTAAAGGTGTAAAATGGCAATGCGGGGAGAAGGTGGATAATGCCCTAGCAAATATCAAGACAAAATTTTGTGCGAGCGTAATACTGGCGTACCCCTTAAAAAACCGTCCGTTCTACCTACAGACGGACGCCAGTGACCTTGCGCTCGGAGCCGTACTTTACCAAAAATCTGACAATGAGGAAAACATGGTCCTACACTTCGCAAGCCGCACCCTAAAGGGAGCAGAAATACGCTACACCGTCACGGAGCGCGAACTGCTGGCAATCGTGTGGGCTCTCACCAAATTCCGGACGTACCTACTGGGGTCCCCGGTGATAGTCGTGACGGACCACGTAGCCCTAACCTTTCTCAAAGAATGCCGACTGTCTCACGCACGGCTTACCCGATGGGTCCTTGCTATCCAGGACTACAACCCCACGATAGAATTCTGCGAAGGAAAAAAAAACCTTGTCGCGGACCTCCTGAGTCGCCCTGACACAGAGCACGCAAAGGAACATGTCCGGATAGCCGCGCTGGACGAAGATCAGGTGGAGGCCCTAACGACGACCGTAGCCCGCATCAAGGATTTGCAAAGGGGCGATCCGGCGTGCGTCAAACTCATAGAGCAGGCCGAGCAAAACCCTAAACTCATCCTCCGGGACGGTCTCCTCTTCAAGACAGCGAAAGGGACCGAAAGGGTTTGGGTGCCTGCTGCGGGAGTACGTGAGCTCATATTGAACTGCCACACCACCTACGGCCACGCGGGGGCAAAGAAGTGCCACCTGATGCTAAAAGAAGACTTCTATTTCCCGCGATTCCATCACATAATCCGTCAAATCCTGGCTAGCTGTGACAGCTGTCAGCGTAATAAAATCTACACCGTAGGAAGCTTCGCGGATCAGCAAAATATCTTGCCCTCCAGACCCCGTGAACTGGTTTCTTTGGACTACTACGGTCCGCTTCCAAAAGGACGATACGGCCTGATGTACATCTTGGCAGTCATCGACGTATTCTCCAAAATCACGCGCCTGTATGGTTTGCGTAAGGCCACCACCGATGCCACGTGGAACGTGCTGGCGGACGATTACTTCCTGAAGTTTGGGAAACCCGAGGCCATCCTAAGCGACCAAGGGACCCAATTCACATCGAAGAAATGGGAAGCCTACCTGCGCGGGAATGGGATAAGGAGGATATGGACCTCCATACGTCACCCACAAGCCAATCCGGTCGAAAGAACGAATCGTGAACTGTCCCGATTTTTCCGTACCTTACTCAGAGGGAAACACAACGAATGGGTCAAATGGCTACCCGTCGTCGAGGAGTGCATCAATATGACGCATCACGAATCCACAGGGTTCACGCCGTGGGAGTTGCACTTCGGAACGGAGGTAAATCGCCCCTGGCAGAAGGTCCTGCGCAAGCATCAAAAGACGCCGATGCCACACGAAAACCTCATACTGACGGCGTCTGAACGGATGCGGAAAGTACGAAAGAAGCAAGCGGATAAGACCAACCAACTGCATCGGACGACGGAATATCAAGTAGGAGACGAGGTACTTGCACGAGCCCTCAACGTCTCACGACCAGCAGTGTGCCTGATCGCGAAATTCCTACCGATCTACGAAGGGCCCTACGTTATTTCGCGGAAAATTCACCAGTCGTCGTACATCCTAAAACACGCAGGAAGCGACAAGGAGCGAGGACTCTTTCACCACAGCGATTTGCGCCCCTATCGGCGACACACGGAATACCCCCTCTCCTAGGATACCGATCGGAAAGAAGATAAGCGCGAGCACGACCAAGCCTACCTCAGTTCACGATAGATCATGGACAAGGCTACACAGACGCGCAGTGATTGGGAGGGCCACGAGATTACCCCGCGACCCTACACACCCGCGGAGACGGGGAAGCGGAACGCGCATCGCCCTCTAACCGGGAAGAGCCGCCAGGCACAGACGGAGCCGTGGTACTACCAATACTTGGAGGAGGACGAAGCGCGACAGCGAGAGGTGATGGGGATACCCGAAGGGACGCCGAGCCGGTTCGAGCCCGGAACCTCCAAAATAAAGAAAAAATTCATGGTCCCCACACCTCCGGCGCCACCGCCCACTCCAGTATGGAAGGTACCGGCTCGCGAGGGTCCGCGAGCGGTACGCACCGCCGAGGGAATGCGCATCCTTTGGGGACGGCGACGCACGGCAACCAGGCCGGACATCAAACGCCCTGCCGACGACCCCGCCATCGAGGAGGCGTGCACTCGAAAGAGTGCACGGGGTCGTCTCTCCACCGGGAATAGGCGTTAAGGTCGTCGCCCCCTCAAGAAGGGTACACCGACCTTGGAGGGGCCATGTAACGGTTCGGCTATAGAGGTAAGCCACCGTCACACAAAATACGATAGCGTCTGAACATTCCCGAGACACCTGCGTATTTCTGGCCAGCGTTCTGAGCAACCGGCCCTGCCGCCGGCAAGGCGTGTCTCTCACGTCAAGAAATCGGAGCGAGCCGCGACGCCTCACAAGGGGCCCCGCCCACTGCGAGGAACGAGACTTCCGCGGACTCGCGGAAATTACCACCTTCCGCCGAATTGCTCGTCCCCGTACTCCGGGACCATGCCCACAATATCAAGAACATGACCAATTCTCTTCATGACGCCTCTTCACACCGCATGCTCGCCTAATATCCGAGAGAGTGATATCGGGTATACTTTGTCCCTCGAGATGAGTACAATGAGACAAGGTCCTCAAACTAACGAAAGCAACCAACCCCACCATCGGAGTGTTCCTCGGCGGAGTGATTTCCCACCTAGATCTCAAACGTCGCGGGAGAAATGGAATTTCTCCTCGCGGCCCTCAGGCTATTTAAGGGCGAGCACGAGCCAGAGCGACACTCTTCGCAAATTCTCTCAACATTCTACGTGGAGTCACCTGTATCCGTCAACGCGGATCAAAGGATGGAGGCCTTGCTGCCGCTGCCCTGGCCCTCATCCTAGAACGACCTCAGCTTCGGGATAGATACACTATTCTCTTGGGAAGCCCCAGCATTGCGCTGGAAGTCCTACCTCGAGAATAGTGTCTTCGTGGTGATTGCTAGACAGGGAACTCTTACTTAACATCGATCCGTTGTCCCTTCGACAATTGGATCATTATTCCACTCAACTCACGCGATCTACTCGAAGTGTACAGCCAGGAAGGTGCCGGACGCGCCTTGCTGTACACCGAGGCCCATTCACAACCGGCTTCTCCGGTTTTTCGTCCTCCTTGCTTGGCACCAAGGAGGCCAGCCGTCCCTTCCGGACGGCCCCGCTATGTGCACTCGGGGGGATTAATTCCACCTCGAGCCAGCACATTATTGTACGCTAGAAAACTAGCGCGTAAGCTACACGGGTTGGCAACCGTGAGCTTTGTTGCACTTTGCAACTAGTGCCAACCAATTGTAACGCCATATAGTAACCGATCTCAGTAAATTCACGGGCTATCGCATTCTGTTACAGAAGCGACCCCGAATCCGGCGCAAAGCGTGCACGGCGACGCTCGCGGTTTGTGCGAGCGCGAGCGAGAGAGCGAACGAACGAGAGCGAGAGAGCACGCACGAGAAACACGTGCGCGCGACACCTCACAGAATCTCCCTGTCTTCGTCTCACTAACACGACTGCGCTTCTCGCAAAACGCTCCTCATCCCGGTAAACGCTGTTACTCGAAATTAACCTTTTCAAAATCCAAAAATAACACATTAACAAAGATTTGTTCTCCTTCTCAATCATATCATCCGAAAATCCGAAACATCAACTGCCGATGATGACGGATTCTGACAGGTGTCCCTGAGACCCTCAAAACCACTGAGGCATCTCCTAAAAAACCTTCAAAATCCTTATCATCAATCCCGGCACACGTCGTGTACATCGTCCTTCAGGAGGCTACGGGAATCCCCTATTAAAATCTTACGGCGGAATATTCGCCGTGCTACGTCGTTTTCCTCGGTAAACGAGGAAACACGAACAAAAGCAATCGCGATAAAACGCGAAACGTTTCAATATATATATATATATATATATATATATATATATATATATATATATATATATATATAATATGACGGGTATATATTATTACGGGTATCGCATGTTAACGTAGGCGGAGGGAGGGGGAAGGAGAAACTTGAGGGGTCGACAACTGGAAAAATTCAAATAGTATGTATTTTACATCAATAAAGAAATGAACTCTCGATTAAAAAAAAACAGAAGTTATTAAGTGATAAATTACAAAAACCAATACTGAAAGAAGACTCGATATAATTTAAAGATTTCCGCACTGATATTAATTTTGAATCTAACTTGACGGGTACTGGCCACGCGACGTCCCAGCGCTATTTCTCAACCCGTTTAATATTTTATTTTACACAAATTCAACAAGTTTATATTGGGCGCCAGCGTTTCTTGGGCAACGCTCTAAACGCGTACTCAATCTCGGAATAAGCCGAAAGAAAAAAACCAAAACAAACGCGGCCTTCGGCCGGCAAGCGAGAGACTCGATACAACTTGAAATAGGGACGTCTCAGGGTATCTGGGGACGGACAGGGTTCTCGAACACAATGGCCACTTCTTGGACCACGACTATTTGAAACGTTATTTTATATGACTCAAATTAATGATACGCCAAAACCAAAAAAAAATCAAGATACTAATTGCGCGATTTACTCTCGCGGCAATATCACGCGATTCGGCCGACGGCCGTGCTACACGAGGCTGGCCGCGGCTACGCGCGCGCGAGGGAAAATTCTCACGAGGGACACCGGGGATCCGCCACGAACACCTTTTTACACTTTATTCGATATTTAATACACTAATATTCGGGTAATGGTCCGAATCACTCGCACGGATTTTTCGTTCGTAAATCTACTTTACACTGGACTAAAGCGACGCGCACGGAATCGGGACGACAATCGAGAATGACGGGGGAAGGGTGAAGGGAACGAATTTTCAATGGTCGCCCGTGCGACAAGACTTCCCCGAACTGGCTTTAACGGCTCACGCTACCCGCTCTTGCGGGAGAGAAAAGAGGAAAAACTTAGTTTCGCTGGGAAGTCTTCCTCAATCAACGGGTAATTTATTATTTCCTTTTCTCGTCTCGATTGCTCAGGTGCTCGATGGATTTTCCGTGTCTTTTTTTCTACCTCGCTCGACCACGCTCCGGGACTAAGTGTCGGTCCACGCCGGCCGGCTTCCGCCTCTCGCCCAATCCCGTGCCAGACGACGGACCTCCTATTGATTTTGGATCGCAATCCACGTGGCTCGCTCTGTCGCTCGATTTTCTCCCATGATTCCTTGTCCCTCCCGAGTCGCCGAGTGCCCTAGTCGGTACGGCGCTCGCCAGCCATACCGCGCGAGAGCTGCAGTCTCTCCTGACGCGCGGTAGGCCGGAGACTCGGGAGATGGCAGCAAGAGGCTCTCGGACGGCCAGTCCACCGTCCGCGTCGTTGGGAGATGGCGTTGCTGGTTCTCGGAGTCGACGGCCGGGCCGACGTGGCCCCAGTCGACAGTCCGCGTGGTCGCGTCGCGATCGTGATAAGGTGGTGCGGGAAGGACGGGGAGGGGGATTGTGTCGCAGCTTCTATATAAAGAAATTCTTAAAAATACCTTAAAATTAACAGTGAAATTTTCTCAATAAAGGTGCCTGGCGGAGACTCAGCCCGAGCGTGATCACGCGGGATTTTTCTCTATTTCCCTTGTGACGCAACGTCACAATATATATATATATATATATATATATATATATATATATATATATATATATATATATATATATATATATATATATATATATATATACACATATATATACACATATATATATATATATGTTTATTCTTATACAGTCGCTTTGACAGCTCGAGTAATCAAACACGGTTAGTCGAGCGTGGATGTGGAAAAAGCAAACAAACGGCTTTTATTGGAGCCGAAAATGTATTTAACAGAGGTTCACGTCGTTTCAAATTTAGATGTGGATTATTTATTTTGATCCTATCACGCGTATATTAGCCGTGGCGCTCGCGCGAAAACCGTCGGAGAAACAGCGAGGACGATACGCAAATAGATACAGAGTAAGTTAAAAATTCAATAATGTGCTCATTCCTTTCACTTGCTTATATAAAATGAAGAAATTCGCAGACAGACGTGCATGTGTAGCTTTTGTGTGCCCTGAGAGCATAACCTAGCTTCTATACGTCATTACCAATTTGTGTGTTCATAACCTCGTTCCATTAACATTTTATGAACATATCTTCAAAATTTTCTGAACACAATCTTATCATAGACGGTGAAGTTTTTTTTGTTGTAGAAAATGCATTCGGCTCTGTAGAATTTATTGACGCAGAACTTGACAATTATTTTGCCTAAAATATTATTCATCTCTGGAAAATCTCTCATGAGAAATAAAAGCTTTGTGCAACACGATATATAATCCTAGATCCCCTACTACATAGAAATAGAAAATGTAAAATAGAACGCCATTACACGACCATCCCAAGCTCTTGCGAATTTTGTTCACACGAACCCGTGATTAAACATACAGGTATCGAATAGGCGGCCTAATCGACATTCGTGCGATGCAATTGACACCTGTATATTTGATCACGGGTTCATACGAATAAAATTGGTGCGAACCTGTGATTGTCCCGTAATCGTGTTCTATTAGGAAAACACCTAATGTTTGGCTGGATCTCACAGATTCATGCCTGACAACGCCTTCATATGCCTCGCCATTCTTTTCATACTGTGGTGATCACCATATTTGATTGTTGCGGCTGCATAATCTACGTCTACATGGAACGATGATAGTCTGCCGTCTCTAAGAAATCTTCGAGTTCCACACCTGCATCGAGGACTTTCCTCGGTTATGTCGTTCAACGCCTCGAAGTTTATCGTCCCAAGTGCGCTCAATGCGTCAAATACTATGGAAAGCCAAACTTCAGATACTCCATGTCGCCCGATGCCTCGGATCGAGTAACATTTGGGCATGAAACCCTTTTCCGGTACGGAGAGCGACAACGAGACATTTTGACAATTTTCCAGCTGTACATAACATAAAAATGATTAAAACATGAAAAGAATGAATTGTAGCATTTTTCATAAAATGAAAAGGCCTTAGGACTATTGTGCCATCTGGCCAAGGAAGGCCAGATTGTGAATGATTGTGCGCTTTTTAATGTTAACATGAAAGTGTGATTGAAGCTGCATATTTTATGTGTTACGCGATTTTCGACTATTATGTAAATTGAAAATAAGATGATTGTCAACGAAACCTTTTTTTTGTCAGACCGGCTTTAGTTTTAATTTACTGTAAAAGAACCTAAGATTTCTTGAATAAAAATCCTGAAACTGAGTATAAATGTGTGATAATAATTTCTCTGATTTCTATTGTGCCAAATAAAATACGGTTAATGAAACTGAATTGATTACATTTATCAAACATTTAAAACGTAGAGACTTTCAAACTTTTATTTATAGTCACATATAGGTGACTTGGTAGAAACAATTATTTTACACTTTATTAGTACATTAAATAAAAGCTTGTATAAAAGAAAAGTTTTTTTATATACAGATTTTCAGTATCAATCTGACTGTGTTAAATGAAAAAAAAGAAAAACCGCGTTTCGAAAATATATGGTTCTGCATTTTAAGGTATTTCTTTCACGAACCCGAATATTTAACGAATAATTGATTTTCGTCTATTATTTTTACACGGTGTTTACATTCTTTCATTCAACAGAATTCATTTTGAACGATAAATGTCAATTGTCTAAAAGAAAAAAAAGATGAGTTCTCTTTGAAAATGGGCTTCATTGAAAGTATGGGCCGCCCACGGTGACCAATGGCATTGAGACATGTGCGCCATTAAGCCTTCATGCGACGTTCCACCTCTCCCTTTCGTCGCCGGGAGAAAAACTGACGTCTTCATTTACATAAAAGTCAATATTTAATAAATGCCGTAGACGGATCATTTAATTTTTGGGTGACAATTTTGATAATGTACTGAATGATTTGACATTTTTTCATAACATCCTCAACATTTTTCACACTATTCTGTGTGTAAAACTGCCGATCGGCATGAGTCTAGGCATCTTCTTATGTCAAAACTGTTCATTTCAAATTTGAAATTAAATTATTAAATTAAAAATTCAATTCAAAATTATTTAAATCATATATTAAAATTTGAAGGATGCATTCAGTATATGATAACGAATCCACTATAAAAATTTGAACAAATGGTAACATTTGATCACTTGACCCGAAGCGTCTTAACGATATAAGGAAAGACGTATATTCTTGAGCAGCCTCCAGCAGGGTAAATGTGACGCGTTATCCGAGGGCATCCGGTTTTGGTTTAGAATGAACAAATCGATTCGCATTCCACTCGCTGAACACGAAAATAAAATAATGCAATGACGTTGGATTCTCGTAATTTTTTAAAAATTTATCTCTAGTCTGTTTCGATTAAGAGTTTTCTCCTGCTGCTACAAACAAAGCGCAATTCATGAAACATGGAGACGATATATCAAAAAGTAAAACATTAAGAGGTACAGAGTTGGGCGTAATTCTATTTATAAATACGAATACGAATTTATTCACATCGTGATTTTCATGTGAATCTAAATACAAATGTATTCATACTTCACTTTTTGTATTCACATGCATGCATACAAATACAATTGTATTCACAAATATTCTGAACATACAAATAAATACACAGAAAAAATTGTGAATATTCACACAAAAAAGTGAATATTTACAAAAAATCCTGTGAATTAAAAAAAAATTCACATCAAAATCTGTGAATGCAAATGTATTCACAAAAAACTGTAAATACAAAAAATTCACAAAACAAGTTGTGAATTTTTTCATATTTAAGACCAAGTAAAATCAAATTCACAATGATTAGATTAAATTTTACACCATTAGTGAGTTCGTACGCATTTTGAGAGAAAACATTGCCTCGGGGCAAAGAAATTTTTGCACAAAACTTTTTGTGCGAAAATTCCTTTGCCGCAACACAATGTCTTCTCTCAAAATACATAAGAACTCACTTGTGGTGTAAATCTTAATATAATTTTCGTGAATTCGATTTTAATTTTCTGCAACTTGAGGAAACTCACAACTCATTTTCTGATTTTTTTCATATTTATGATGTAATATTTGAAACTCACAACTGTTTTGCAAAAATTTGCCTCGATGCAATGTTTTCTCTTAAAATACGTAAGAACTTACGTTTGGTGTAAATTTTAATCTATTCATTGTGAATTTGATTTTAATTTGTCTTAAATACGAAAAAATTCTCAACTTATTTTGTGAATTTTTTTGTATTTACAATTTTTTAAAATACATTTGCATTCACCTATTTTGATGTGAATTTTTTTTAATTCACAGGATTTCTTGTAAATATTCACATTTTTTGTGAATATTCACAATTTTTTTGTGAATGTTTGTGAATTTTTTGTCTGAATTTATTTGTATGTTCAGAATGAATCAGAGATGTGTGCGGCCGTGTGGATGACAAGATGGTCTTTGAGGATTCGACTTCACTCCGGGCAGTTTTTTTTTTACGTTTCGGCCCTCTGGTTCGGGTCCTCTGCATGAATTTTATTTTTCTGTATACTATATGATACACATTTTTTTTTACAATAATGTTCGAAAAAGGTATATATATGAGCGTTTTTGGTCATAATTCAGTTATATGAGTCTTAAGTCATACAAGTTTTAAGTAATTTTGTATAATAATTCTGTTAGTTCTATTTTGGTTATAATTATGTTAATGTAATGTGAATAATTTCGTCTATTGCGTTATCTATTATTTTTGGTGTGTTAGCATTTGAAATGTATGATGTGTGATACAAAAGGTTATTCAATTATGGAATAATAAAGAGATGAAATGTAAGAAATAACTAACCTCGATGTTGTTGATATTTCAAATTTTTGCTGATATTAGGAAGGTTGTTCCGAAGACCATTATTTAAGGGTGTAAATAATGTAAGGTGGGAAAATACTCAATCAAGTGAGATGTGATCGTTTATCGGCGATTTTTCATGTCTGTAACGGATAATTGATTATAAAGCAAAAAAAGGAAAAGTTGTGTGTTTTGGTGAACATTTTTGTTGTGTCTAAAGACCATGATAATTACATATTAAGCTATTTTTTAAAACTTTGTTTTCCCTTCCAAGATGAGCAAAAACTCGAAATTTACAATTTTTTTCTCTACATGTTCAGTTGTGTGGTCAACGAAGGTTCGAGAGAAACTGAAAGGTGTGTTTATTGTCTGAAGCTTATTCGAGTCTCTGTACGGTGAATCGGGGGAGAAAGATCATTTAGGCAGTGACGTGTCAAGGAAAATAAAATAGATGTGTCAAGATAGGAATATTTAAGATTAGTGATAATGTCTTTAAAAATTAGTTTATCGTGTCAGTGTATTAAATTAGTTTATAGTGTCAATAATTTTAAAATTGTTATGTGAGGTGAATACTGTAAAATGTTTTAATAATTATATTATAGAGTTGTAAATTGAGCTTAGTTTTTGGATGTCAGTTCTAAAATTTATAGCGTTGGAGTGTGCCTTAATTTGCATCATTTCTAGGATTAGTCTTTTTTTAAGCCAGTTCTCATTGTTTAGAAGTTTTACGTGGTCAAATTGAAAATCGTGCTTTTATTCTATTGCATGTTGTCCTAAAGCTGTGTGTATTGTGGTGGTGTGTTTTATGCTATTTTTGTGTACTTTAACTCTGGTTTCGTGTTATCTTTTGGTTTGGCCAATGTATTTGGCGTTGCAGTCTTTACAGTCGATTTGGTAAACTATGTTTGATTTTTTCGGTTGTTGTTTATTTTGACTTTGGTGGAGCCAATGATTGATGAAATGTTATGTTTGTGACTAATGTTATGTTGTACTGTCGGAAGAGATGAATTAGTTGATGATGTATGCTTTTGGTGTAGGGAAGGTTTATTTATCTGGAAGAATCAAAATTGTTGTTGTTGGTTTTTTTTATTGTTGATTATGGAGAGCCGATGTTTTATTTTTTTTTGTGGAAGTGATTGGATAGCAATTTTTTGTCATTGTGTTACTGGTGAGTTTTAGATTTTCATTGTGAAATGACGGATGAGATAGTTTTATTGCTTTGTCAACTAGCATGTAGATTATGATGTTTTTTTAGAGAGTGGGTGGTGTGAGAAGAAATTTATGAATCTGCCTGACCAGGTTGGTTTTCTGTACCAATTAGTGATAATTGAGTTTTGTTTGCGGAGTAAAAGTAAATCTAGAAACGGGATTTTGTTGTCTATTTCGTTTTCGGATGTGAATTGTACTTTTGGATTATAAGAGTTAAAGATCTTTTTAGTGGGTTCTATTTCGTTTATTGGTTGAGCAATAATAATATCATCAACGTATCTTTTATATAGTGGTAATGAGAATTTTAATTTTTCCAGACAATTTGTTTCGAGATCCATCATGACGATGTTGGATAGTGTTGAAGCTAAAGGTGAACCCATAGGTAATCCTGAGATTTGTTGGTAAATTTCGTCTTGGAATGTGAAGAATGTTGAGAACATGATATATTCTATGGCTTTAATTACTTCATGTAAAGGAAATGTAATTGAAAATAACTTCGATCGTTTTTGTAGGCTTTGAATGACTAGTTGTAATAGGATGTTAGTGTAGAGAGAAACGACGTCAAATGAGACAAATTTATGGTTGAGTGGGATTGAGATGTTAGAGAGTGAGTGTTTTAGGTGGAAGCTATCTTCGACGTGTGAATTGGTCGTACTGATTAACTTAGAGAGTTTTGATTGTATGAATTCAGCAAGTTTATGTGTTGGACTATTTATAGATGATACTATTGGGCGAAGTGGACAGTTGTTTTTGTGAATTTTGGGCAAGCAGTAGAGACGGGATAGGTTGTCATTTTCGGCTTTTAAATGTACTTCGTTTCATCGATGATTCTTAGGGTTTTCCATCTAGAGAGAATATTGTTGATGCCTTTTTGTAGTGTGTTGATGGGATTTTTATTTGTTGCTTTGTAAATTGTGGAGTCTGCAAGTAAGTCAAGAGTTTTTGTAATGTAGTCTGATTTTTTAAGAATGACAGTTGAGTTTCCTTTGTGAGCTCGTGTGACTAAAAGTTGAGGGTTGTTTTTTAAGAATAAGGATGTGTGTTTTATGATTTGATTAGTGTTGGAAAATGAGGTTGGAATATTTATCTTGTTTAGAATTTTATTGAATCTGGTTCTAATTTCTATTTGTCTAGGTTTGTCAAGTAAAAAATCTAGTTTGGCTTCAAGTTCGGAGATTGATTTATGGATGTGAGTTTTTATGGTTGAGGGTTTGAGGTAAGGAAAACAGAATTTTTCACTCAGAGACAAGAAAGTGGAAATGTGTAGCGGAATGTCAATGTTGGAGAGATTTATGTGCCAATCTTTAGTTTTGTTTAATGTGATTGTTGAATTTATGTTGTTCAGAGGATCGGTGGGAAGATTGTTATTTGTGTCTTGTTGTCTATTATTAAGAGTTGGAAATAAGACATTGTGATTTTGTGTTGTTTGATTTGTGTTTTGATAATTTGGGTAATGTGTGTTGTTCTGGCCCATATGTGTTTGTGATGATATCGTTTTTTAAAATTCTTTATGTTTGAAAATGTGCTGATGTATGTTCTTGGTACGTTGAAATCTACGATTTTGGAGTTTTTTTTGGTGTTTTTCATATGAAAGTTTTGACAGTTTGTTAAATTTTATTTGTTCTAAAGTGAAAAATCTTTCTTTAATATTGTTTTGAGTTTTGTTGATTGTTACTGCATGCTTTTCTATTTTTCTGTTCGGTATTTTTATTCGAAAATTGAGATCGTCGATTTCTATATTTAATAATGATTTGTGGAATTTGTGTGATATTCCATTAAGTTTTATTTTACCTTTGTTGCCGGAAATTTAAATATTTATGTGTTTTGAGAAAATGTGTTTACGTATCAAACCTTCTTGTCTACATTTCAGTAAAAACCGAAGTTGTTGTATTAGGCGAGTCTTCGTGGCAGTGTCACGTTTCCAGTTCTTGAACGCTACTAAGGGGAAATACCCGAAGAGTTGTAGAATCTCGCTGAAAAATGTCATTATGTCCGTTTATAGCCAATCAATTTAAATGAATCCGAGATGTGTGCGGCCGTGTGGATGACAAGACGGTCTTTGAAGATTCGGCTTCGATCCGGCCAGTCGAAGGCCGGATCGGAGCCGAATCCTCAAGTATGTTCAGAATATTTGTGAATACAATTGTATTTGTATGCATGCATGTGAATACAAATGAGCAAAGTATGAATAAATATTTCACTAATAGGCGTTTGTAAATCACCCTCCAAATACGTCGATTTAATAGTGGAAGCGAGTGAAGACTTAAAAAAAAATATTTATAGCATTTGGTAATATACAAGGTTTCAGAAACGACGTGTCCTGTTTTTTAACTATCTGTTTAAATCTTACCCTTCTAGAATCTTTGAAAAAGTAAAAAAATAGAATGCCAAGTAATGAAAACATATTTGAATTCACTCCTCTTTGAACTGGCGCAGAACGAAAAAAGATTACTCCCCTTTCAAAAAGATATGAAATCCCCTTTAAAAACGTTTAAAAAGTGAAAAAAGAACGCTAAGTAACAAAATTCCCCCGAAAACATTATTGCTCGTTTGACCATATACAAAATTCTGATTTATCTTGAAATATTTTTTAATTTTATTTAACGAATTCTTTTATTATATTTTGTCAATTAAAATGTACAATAAAGTGAAATAACTTTTTATAAAATAGCCAAGCAAGTTTACTAAAAACGTTAACAATATTTTTAAACCTTACAACTAATATTATCCTAAATATTTCATTTTTATTTTGAAAATCACATTACTATTATAACAAAAAATTGGTATTACCATTATATAAAAATACAACGTGTTTACCACATAAGTACACTGGAAATGCTGTGCAACGACTTAGCGTGCATGGTTAAGAAAAAAAGCTCGGCGAAGGATTTCGTCTTTCCAACTACTTAACTCTCAGGTTGGAAAAACATAGACTGCTGCAATTTGTTATGCAACTGGAAATCAAATGTTGTGATCCCGCAAAGTATGGATCAAATCAGTGATGTTCCCCTAGACGACACGATACGTTAAACCTTTTTTTTATGCATAATTTAATACGATACATAGAAGTATATACTTTCTCCTCTATCAGACAACTTTATACATTACTATATAAGTATATACGACATATATTTCGTATATACTTTTGTGTATTGATCCGTCTTTTTGTGTATTGTATCCGTCTCTAAGCCACAGCGTCGGCAAGTTTAAAGGTCGCATTACGGTGCCGTCGTCTTGCTGGTGAAAAACGAAATATCTGAGAATCTCTCCTGATACTCATTGCGCTATATTCGATGGTTTTTCCGAGTACAGTCGAATATTTGTTAATAGTGGATATAACGTAGCTCGGACACGGTCACGTGAATTGTGTGGACCGATATATACACCAATAACACTATATATCAATGTTATCAGTTATATATATATATATATATATATATATATATATATATATATATATATATATATATATATATATATATATATATATATATATATATATTGTGACGGTTCGGCTATACAGGTAAGCCACCATCACTCAGAATATGATAGAATCTGACCCTTTACCGGATACCAGCATATTCTGACCAGCACGGAGCGATCGGCCATGCCGCCGGCCGGGCGGATCACTCGCGCCAAGGATTGGGGCAAGCCCGCGACACCTCGCAACGGGCTCTGCCCAGAGCGAGGAGCAAGACCACCACGGACTCGCGGGAGGCCCGCCTATATTAGCACATATCACGGCACCTGTGCTTCAACCACTCCCATCCATCTAAGAGTGCGACCCGAATTCATCGTGACGCCCCCTCACACCGAATGTGCGCCTGATACCCTAGAGAGGAACTATCGGATGTATTTTATCCCTCAAATTGGCTATAGTATGCATGCGTCCTCAAAATTACAAACGCTGCCACCCCACCATCGCAGTATTCCACGGTGGCGCGATTTCCCACCTAGCCCTCCGGATCCGCAAGAGAAATGGAATTTCTCCTGACGGGCCTGGGGCTATTTAAGGGCGTGCGCAAGCCGGAGCGGCACTCTGTCGCAAATTCAACTTTATTACGTGGAGTCACCAGCATCCGAAACCTCGGATCATCGGATGGAGGCCACGCTGCCATAGCCCTGGTCCCATCCTAGAACGACCTCAGCTTCGGGTTAGATACTCTATTTCCTTGGGAAGCCCCAGCATTGCGCTGGAAGTCCGACCTCGGAAATAGAGTCGTCGTGGTGATTGCAAGCTAGGGAAAATCAGACAACATCCGATCGATAGTCATTAGGACGATCGATCGCCACGCAGCTTTTCACTCACATAGACTCGAAGTGTGCAGTCCGTGAAGTGCCGATCGCGCTTCGCTGCACACGAGGAAATTCTACAACCAGCTTCACTGGTTTTTGGTCCTCCTCGCTTGGCACCGAGGAGGTCAGCCGTCCCTTCCGGACGGCCCCGCTATGTGCACTCGGAGAGAACAATTCTCCTTCGAGCTCGCACATTATTAGAACGCTAGATTCTCTAACGCATGAGCGACACGGCGTGGCACCCGTGCGTTTAGTTGCATTTGGCAACGTGCCAACCGGAAATAACGCCTCATATGTACAATAATTGTCAATCGAATGGTGTCGCCTTCTGATTCCAGAAGCGATCCCGATTCGGCCACACGCGTACACGACGACGCTCGCGGACTGTGCGAGTGCGAGCAAGAGAGAAAGAATGAGTGAGAGAATCAGCGCCTCTAAACATCGCGCGCAGACAACAGGCTGCTTCAACAAGACCTCTGTGTGAGCGCAAGTGAGAGAGAGAAAGAGCATGAGAGAGAGTCAGCGCCTCTAAACATCGTGTGCGACCTCACCGTATTCTTCCCATCCTTGTCGCTCCACGACCACAGCGCTTCTCGCCGACCGCTCCAGCTCCGTGTAAAACGTCACCACACCGGGCTAACCACACTAAAATCCACCGATTAACACACTAACATACTCTTTGTTACCGTCACCCAATTTCATCTCAGAATAATCCGAAATACCAAATGCCGATGATGACGGATTATAATAGGCGTCTCTGAGACCCTCAAAACCACTGAGGCATCTCCCAAATAAACACCTAAAATCCTCTTCATCATTCGTGGCACCAAATTCGTACATCGTCCTTCAGGAGGCTACGGGAAAACCCTATTTTTATCACACGTCAAGTTGATCGTCGTGTTCCTTCGTTTTCCGGGATATTCGCGTACACGAATCCCCGAAATCGAAAAGAAGGCTTTCGCTAAAATCGCGAAACGTCTCATTGGCGCCCAACGTGGGGCCCGAAAGCCTTCCAAATTTCCTGAAAATGTACAAACTACCGAATAATCGATACACGCGTCCTGGCTAATTATTACGATAGATAGTTAGGCGCAGCAATCACCACTAGATCGGATAGCCCGCGCAAAGCTGAGAAAAACACCAACTTCAGGTCGTTTATAATCTGATAAAACAAATACAACGAGAAACGAGCACTCGCACACGGTGCAAGCTCGTTCTCTCTCAGGCAAGCCGAGAAAAATATCTCGAGCCAAACCACGGACATAATTCGTCACAAATCATCAGAGAAGCATAAGAGAAGCCAGTATTCACGTACGGTGCTTGCTCGCTCTCTCTCTCTAGGGAGAGGAAATATTCTCCCGTGGCAAGCAATGAGTATTTCGTCTATCTCACCCTCGCCAACACGTAGTTTCGAGTACGAGTAGGCCTACGCCTTGGCAAGGCCACGCGGTCTCGGAGCGGCGAGCAAGAGCGACGCAAGAAATTTTTTTTTCTCGCTCGCGCGTCGCCGGAGATTATCGATCCACGCGTACGTCTCGAAATTCCGAACACCTGAAAAAAAAAAAACATATACAAGGCCTCGAGTCTCGCAATGCGAGAATCCCGCAAGGCCGCGAGAAGGACGAAACACACGAAGACCCGTAATTGCCACGGGTGTGTTATATCCGTATCTCATTTTCTAAGTTTTTTTGTCTTAATTATATATATTTTATACCAAACTATTTCCTTTTCCACTTCAACGCGAACTCGTTTGAACCCTACGTTGCGAAATGACACATTCTTTCCAGCATGCGAAACCTCCATTGCAACACCAACATTCATTCTGGCAATTTCAACTTCGATTTCTTCACAATGCTGAGTCTTGCAACTTGCGATGCGAATGACTCTCAACGAGGACACGGAAGAAGCCTCGGTCGTTCAGTCCTATACCCATTTCGAAAATTGTTGCTCAGCGATAATTAAAATCGCTGACTTACTTAAAAATCAAGAAGCAACCCACCATCGAGTTACAGCAAAATTAGGCAGTCTCTCGCGAATCTTAGGACTGAGCGGAGCTCGACAGAGGCCAAGGCACTCTGTCCTCTGAGTCTTTTTCCGTGCCCTTGCAAGTTAGTTCCGAGTACGCGTCTTCAATTCTTCGCGATCAAGCATCACTGCCCGAGGGTGAAGTGAGGCACTGAGGTGCAGCGTCTCATTACGCTTCGCAGGCCGATAAGAACTCATTAGTAGTGCGTAGAAACAATTATTCGTTCAACCAAACTCCAAACTACCAAAAGTTCAACGTGTAATTTGCGTACGTGAGTGCAATACGATTGCACTGTCTTCGAGGAGACCCGAACGTCTAGCGTCAGCACGGTATCAAATCACAAGTTCACCAAACGTAAGTCCGATCTGCCCGCATTTTCTGTAATCGTATTAAATTGTATCGAGTCATCAATCGAATTAATTTACGGAAGAAAACTGCGATAATAACTAAGTTGTATCAAAATTGTAATCGTCATTGTCAATTTCTCAGATTTATTGTAGCAATACATATATGTATTCTACTACTCATATCCATCAGGAGGATACTTTTTACCTTTATTTTATCCTTCCAATTCCTTTATTTTAACCCACTGGATAGGTGCGCCTAGCGCTTTAATAGCTAACCCGACAAAAATCTTTCGAGATAAATTAGAAGACTGAATATTTTTAAGTCGTTCAGGAAAATTAATCTCAGCCCGCTCATTAACATTCCGGGCCTAACAGGTGTACGCAATTCCTCGCTTCGAGTTACAAATAAATCACGTACTGCTCGGTGCTCGAGGAGTACCTCCCCTCCTCTCGCACCGAGGCTTAGCGCGACGAAATGAGCGAGGCCCGGAAGGGGAATCCTCCTCAGGAGGGACGGGCGCTAAACCTCCCGCCCCGTGCCGCTACAGACTTGGCCCTCGCGACCGGCCCACCCGCCGAACCCGACGCCCTCGCGGGTAATGCGAGGAGCGAGCCGCGGGGAGGTAAGAGGGGACGCGTCGCAGGGACGACGGTACCGGGAAAGGAATGAGGGGTCTTCCGGCTTGGAACCCCGGCAATTCTGATCCGCGAATTATAGATGACAACGCTCGTCTACTACCGGAAGAATTCCAACTATCAATGTCGGCCATCAGAGAACTGATGTCCAACATGCAACGCCGAGTCGATGACGACGCAAAGGCACTCACGGCGACCCTTCTCTCGATTAACGAGAATTTTGCCAAGAAACTCGAATCCCTGGAAGAGATAGTGAATGTGCAAGTCAGGAGCCTGCTTTAAAGGGCCCCCGATGCAAACTCCACTATCGAACCTTGGGGAAACGAGCCTCTGTCTTCCACGCGCCATGGCGCCCCGATGCCTAGGGGACACTGCCCTTCACAAGGGGAAGCGCATCCGACAACGGAAGAGAAATTGATCAACTTGGGCAACTTGGGTTTACCTGAAAGGTACGCCCAAGAAATTAACCAACGTCACGGGAATCCCATCAGGGATACCCCCACCACATTCCCACCATCCACACTACTAGCATCACGCGAGGATATCCGTCACTGCACCAGCGCGGGAGTAATGAAAATCAGTGCCCCCACCTTCGGAGGGCATGATCACGAACTTCCCTGGCAGTTGTTGACGGATCTGAGAGAATACCATCGTGTATTCGGCACTCGATACGACTTCAAAATCATCGTTTCTCAGTGTCTCACAGATCTCGCCCTCCAGTGGTGGAAGATCTCAAGAAACGATATCCACTCCTGGGAGTCATTCGAACGAATGTTCATCGAACGATTCTGGAGTGAGGATCAACAATACCGCGCGAAAAATAAAATAGAGTATGGATGGTTTGATCCTCTGAAAAAGGAATCCCGCTTTAGGTATGCTCTTTCGCTAATTGGGCTGGCGAAAGATCTTCGGCCGCCCCTCTCCAATAAGGAGATCATTAACAAAATGAAACGGCACTTCCCTGAGGAGGTACGAATGATCATCCGGGCGAAAGGCATCGAATGCATTCCAAGCCTCCTCGACCTACTATCATCACTAGATGAAGAAGGGCTGGGAAACAAAGAGCGCGAAGGCTCAAGCCGTCCGCCTCGATCATCCTTCGCGGGGTTCTCCAGGGAACCACCGCGGCAAGAATCGCATCTTGGGAACAACAAAACCCAACGATTCGGGTACCCTAGAGGCCCGCCTGAAAAGGGTCAATATTCCGACAGCCGCCGTGACAATCGCAAGGTCCAGAGCCTTGAGATTGCAGAGACCGCCGCTGAGTCGACAGCCGATCCACCCGATTCCCCCGAGCAGGGAAACGAGCTGACGTCACCCCCTCCTGCTTCGCAATGAGGGAGGTGACGCTCATAAGAACGCGGTCGATAATAGATCTGGGACAGTACAACATAACTCTCGACAGCAGGGAGGATGATAGGGCCCATTAATCCATACCTCTGCAAGCCACCAATTTCGACACACACAGCTCCAAACAAGGAGTAACCCCTGATATAGAGGAAGTCACCAATCATGAAATAAACAAAAAAATCTCTGGAACAACCGGCCTCGGAACAATTGAGAAGGAAGCCCTCAGGAGCTTTCTCGAAAAACACAGACAGGTCTTTAACAAGCGACCTGGCTTGCTCCTGTCATACCAACACGTGCTAAAGGTAAAGCAGCACGAACCCTTCAAGGCGATGAGCTACCCCGTGCCCCTCGCCTACCGCTCAGCGGTGGATGAGGAAATACGGGTACTCATCAATCAAAAAATTATTCAGCGCTCAAAAAGCGCTTACAGCAGCCCACTCCTGATATCCCGAAAAAAGGACGGCGGAGTCCGGCTGTGTCTGGACGCGAGGCGAATAAACCAGATATTGGAACCGGATCACGAACGCATGGAGACCGCGGAGGAGTTATTTCAGGAATGCCGCAACGTATCATTTCTTTCCACCCTCGACATGCGTGCCAATTTTTGGCAGGTCCCTCTACACCCGGAATCGAGGAAATACACCGCCTTCTCCCATCGGGGAAAAACATATGAATTCCGCGTGACGCCCTTTGGTCTCTCCACCAGCACTGCTAGCTTGGTGAGAGGACTCGAAAAGGTCCTTCAGGGGCTTCACGACGTGATAAACTTCGTAGATGACATCTTATGCGCCTCCGAGACTTTCGAGGAACACCTCACATGCCTCGAGGAGCTGTTCCAACGATTCTTGGAACATGGCCTGACACTCAGCCTAGAGAAATCTCACTTTTTTAAAAACGAGACGAGATTTCTGGGGCATATCCTGTCGCGTGACGGGATAAGACCTGATCCTGACAAGGTAGAGGCCATCCAGGCCTTTCCCTCACCTAAGAACCTCAAGCAACTCCGAGGGTTCCTTGGCTTAATCAACTATTACAGCAAATTTACCAAGGAACACAGCGAGGCGACGGCCCCCCTCTTACACTTGCTAAGGAAAGGAGAAAAGTGAGAATGGGGCATGAACGAGGAAAATGCATTAGCAAACATCAAAGCTTAATTCTGCACAAGCGTGATCCTGGTGTATCCCCTAAAGGACCGTCCATTCTATCTACAAACGGACGCCAGTGACCTCGCGCTGGGGGCTGTCCTGTCTCAAAAATCGGACAGTGGAGAGACGATGGTCCTCCACTTTGCGAGCCGTACTCTGAAAGGAGCGGAGATCCGATATACCGGAACGGAACGAGAGCTGCTTGCTATCGTGTGGGCGCTCACCAAATTCCGCACCTACCTCCTGGGAGCACGAGCGATTGTCGTGACGGACCATGTAGCCCTGACCTTCCTCAAAGAGTGCCGGCTATCTCACGCTCGGCTAACGCGTTGGATCCTTGCTATCCAAGATTACAACCCCACGATCGAGTACTGCGAGGGTAAGAAAAACCTCGTCGCGGACCTCCTGAGCCGTCCCGATAAAGAACGAGCGAAGGAGCACATACGTATAGCCACGCTGGAGGAAGACCAGGTAGAAGCCCTGAACGCAGCAATCTCCCGTCTCAAGGAACTGCACAAGGCCGACCCCGTGTATGGGAGACTTATTGAACAGGCCGAGCTAAACCCAGGTGAATCCAAACATCTTCTTCGGGATGGCCTCCTCTTCAGAATCACGAAGGGGACCGAAAGGGTCTGGGTGCCCGCCGCGGGAATACGAGAGCTTATCCTAAATTGCCACACCACCTACGCCCACGCCGGTGCAAAGAAGTGCTACTGGATGCTGAAGGAAGACTTCTACTTCCCACGATTCTACCGGGTAGTACGTCAAACCCTTGCCAGCTGTGACAGCTGTCAAAGAAACAAGATTTACACCGTGGGAAGCTTCGCACACCAGCAAAACATCCTGCCGTCCAGACCTCGAGAGCTGGTGTCCTTGGACTACTATGGCCCTCTTCCCAAAGGACGATACGGTCTGAGCTACATCCTGGCAGTGATAGACGTCTTCTCTAAAGTCACACGGTTGTATGGGCTACGTAAGGCCACAACCGATGCCACGTGGAAAGTCCTGGCAGAGGACTACTTCGTAAAATTCGGGAAACCCGAGGCCATCCTCAGTGACCAAGGGACCCAATTCACGGCAAAGAAGTGGGAAGCATACCTGCAGGAAAATGGGATAAGAAAGATCTGGACCTCGATCCGTCACCCGCAAGCCAATCCCGTCGAGAGGACGACTCGAGAACTCTCTCGGTTCTTCCGAACTCTGATCCGAGGCAAGCATAATGAATGGGTCAAATGGCTACCCGTTGTGGAGGAGTGCATTAACATGACCCATCACGAGACCACGGGGTTCACTCCCTGGGAGCTGCACTTCGGGAAGGAAGTAGATCGTCCCTGGCAGAAGATCCTAGGCAAGCGTCGAGAAACACCTAAATCACCCGAGAGCCTCATACTGGCTGCTTCTGAACGGATGCGAAGAGCGCGAGGCAAGCGATCAGAGAAGTTCAATCAACAACACCGGACCAGAGAATTTCGGGTAGGTGAAGAGGTACTTGCACGAGCACTCACCGTATCACGACCCTCGGTGTGCCTGATCGCCAAGTTTCTGCCGGTCTATGAAGGACCCTATGTCATCTCTCGAAAGGTCCACCAATCATCATACATCCTCAAGCACATAGGCACCGACAGGGAGCGAGGACTATTTTACCACAGCGATCTGCGCCCTTATCAGCGACCCACGGAAAACCCCCTCTACTAGTACTTCGGGACGGAAGAGGATATAAGAGCCAGCGACCCCGAGCCAACTCCAGTCCTCGATAGATCATGGACAAGACAACTCAAACCAAAAGTGATCGGGAAGGGTACGAGGTCTCCCCACGACCTTACGTGCCTGCGGAAAAGGGGAAACGGAACGCGCACCGTCCACTCTCAGGGAAGAGCCGACAATCCTAGACGGAACCTTTGTGTTTCCAACATCTGGAGGAGGACGAGGCACGACAGCGAGAGGTGTTGGGGATCGCGGAGGGGACGCCTAGCCGGTTCGAGCCCGGAACTATAAAAATCAAAAGGAGGTACGTGGTTCCCATACCTCCGCCGGCGCCGCCGACTCCGGAGTGGAGGGCACCAGCTCGCGAGAGACCTCGCGCGGTGCGCACCCCGGAAGGGATGCGGATCCTCTGGGGACGGCGACCCACTACCACCAGGCCCGAGAACAAGCGCCCGGCCGACGACCCCGCCATCGAGGAGGCGTGCACCCGGAAGAGTGCACGGGGTCGTGCTGCCACAGGGAAAAGGCGTTAAGGTCGTCGTGCCCTGAGGAGGGCAACGTCGATCTGGAGGGGCGATGTGACGGTTCGGCTATACAGGTAAGCAACCATCACTCAGAATATGATAGAATCTGACCCTTTACCGGATACCAGCATATTCTGACCTATGCTATGCTATGCACTCGCGCCAAGAATTGGGGCAAGCCCGCGACACCTCGTAAAGGGCTCCGCCCAGAGCGAGGAGCAAGACCACCGCGGACTCGCGGGAGGCCCGCCTATACCCGCACATATCACGGCACCTGCGCTTCAACCACTCCCATCCATCTAAGAGTGCGACCCGAATTCATCGTGACGCCCCCTCACACCGAATGTGCGCCTGATACCCTAGAGAGGAACTATCGGATATATTTTATCCCTCAAATTGGTTATAGTATGCATGCGTCCTCAAAATTACAAACGCTGCCACCCCACCATCGCAGTATTCCACGATGGCGCGATTTCCCACCTAGCCCTCGGGATCCGCAAGAGAAATGGAATTTCTCGTGACGGGCCTGGGGCTATTTAAGGGCGTGCGCAAGCCGGAGCGGCACTCTGTCGCAAATTCAACTTTATTACGTGGAGTCACCAGCATCCGAAACCTCGGATCATCGGATGGAGGCCACGCTGCCATAGCCCTGGTCCCATCCTAGAACGACCTCAGCTTCGGGTTAGATACTCTATTTCCTTGCGAAGCCCCAGCATTGCGCTGGAAGTCCGACCTCGGAAATAGAGTCGTCGTGGTGATTGCAAGCTAGGGAAAATCAGACAACATCCGATCGATAGTCATTAGGACGATCGATCGCCACGCAGCTTTTCACTCACATAGACTCGAAGTGTGCAGTCCGTGAAGTGCCGATCGCGCTTCGCTGCACACGAGGAAATTCTACAACCAGCTTCACTGGTTTTTTGGTCCTCCTCGCTTGGCACCGAGGAGGTCAGCCGTCCCTTCCGGACGGCCCCGCTATGTGCACTCGGAGAGAACAATTCTCCTTCGAGCACGCACATTATTAGAACGCTAGATTCTCTAGCGCGTGAGCGACACGGCGTGGCACCCGTGCGTTTAGTTGCATTTGGCAACGTGCCAACCGGAAATAACGCCTCATATCTACAATAATTGTCAATCGAATGGTGTCGCCTTCTGATTCCAGAAGCGATCCCGATTCGGCCACACGCGTACACGACGACGCTCGCGGACTGTGCGAGTGCGAGCAAGAGAGAAAGAATGAGTGAGAGAATCAGCGCCTCTAAACATCGCGCGCAGATAGACCTCGCACCTTCCCATCCTGCTGCTTCAACAAGACCTCTGTGTGAGCGCAAGTGAGAGAGAGAAAGAGCATGAGAGAGAGTCAGCGCCTCTAAACATCGTGTGCGACCTCACCGTATTCTTCCCATCCTTGTCGCTCCACGACCACAGCGCTTCTCGCCGACCGCTCCAGCTCCGTGTAAAACGTCACCACACCGGACTAATCACACTAAAATCCACCGATTAACACACTAACATACTCTTTGTTACCGTCACCCAATTTCATCTCAGAATAATCCGAAATACCAAATGCCGATGATGACGGATTATAATAGGCGTCTCTGAGACCCTCAAAACCACTGAGGCATCTCCCAAATGAACACCTAAAATCCTCTTCATCATTCGTGGCACCAAATTCGTACATCGTCCTTCAGGAGGCTACGGGAAAACCCTATTTTTATCACACGGCAAGTTGATCGTCGTGTTCCTTCGTTTTCCGGGATATTCGCGTACACGAATCCCCGAAAACGAAAAGAAGGCTTTCGCTAAAATCGCAAAACGTCTCTATATATATATATATATATATATATATATATATATATATATATATATACTCCCGCTCAAAAGTTTGGATACACTCATCAATATTTCTTGCCGCACTTGAAGTTGGATAACTCTGCCAAAAAAAAAAGATATCCAAATTCCCAGAGCGGCGTTTGAAAAAAGGTGTATCAGGCTACAGTTTGTCGATTTTGAAAAATTTTTACCATTTTTTTTCGACCCAGTACGCCCTTTGGTACTTGACCGTTTTTAGGCCTTTTTTCGAGCATCGCGAATCGGGCGCACATTTTAAGGAAATTTTTTGTATTTTTTTTTACCATGAAAAACTCAAAAAGAATGATAAAAACTTCATCTTCCTCTATTGAAAAAATTTTTGCGATTTTTTTTCGAAATGTCATTTCATTTTTTGCTAAAAAAGATAGATTTTGAAAAATTCAGAATAACTCGAGAACAATAGGGTTTAAAAAAAAACATCAGGGATGAAAAAAGTTGCGTATTTTTATACTGAATCGCCTGGAATTTTTTCAGAATTTTTCCCCGAAATTTTTTTTTTCAAGTATTTTCACTCAATAAAAATACTCCAAAAAAAATTTCGGAGAAAAAATCTGAAAAAATTCCAGGCGATCCAGTATAAAAGTACGCAACTTTTTGCATCCCTGATGTTTTTTTTAAACCCTATTGTTCTCGAGTTATTCTGAATTTTTCAAAATCGATCTTTTTTAGCAAAAAATGAAATGACATTTCGAAAAAAAATCGCAAACATTTTTTGAATAGAGGAAGATGGAGCTTTTATCATCCCTTTTGAATTTTTCATGGTAAAAAAAATACAAAAAATTTCCTTAAGATGTACTCGCGTAACTCGTGAGAGTTACGAGTGAAAATACTCACCTCATCTAGACGAGTTTTTCGTCGAAAAATCCGCCTTTGGCTAAGCGCACCGCGTTTACGATTCGTGGCATCCGTTCGATGAGTTTATCGAGTTGGTCTTGGTTGAGACTCGACCGTGCAGCCTGCAAATGCATCCAGAGATCCCCCGTGGAAGATGGACAATATTTCCGGATTTTCCGATCAAGCTCTTCCCACAGAAGCTCGATCGGATTGAGGTCCGGTGATTGCGGCGGCCAAACCATGTTGGTGATGATCCCAGTCTTTTCCTTATTTTCCAGATATCCTCTGAAGAGTCTGGAGCTGTGCTTCGGATCGTTGTCCTGCTGCATATCAAAACCATGGCCAATGGTTCGCAGACCGGATGGAAGAGCGTGTCGAACTAGTATCTGTTTGTATTCTTCCTTTCTCATAATTCCTTCGACTTTTATTAAGTCTCCGGTACCATGACCCGAAAAACAGCCCCACACCATCACAGAGCCACCCCCATGTTTCACAGTGGGCAGTAAGCATTGGGGTGCCATTTTTTCTCCGGGATTTCTTCTCACGAACACTCGTCGACGAGATCCAAATACGATGAATTTGGACTCGTCGGTTCACAAAACATTTTTCCACTGAGCTACTATCCACTTTCGATGTTTTAAAGCCCACTGGTACCGTTTTTTTTTATTAACGAGACGCAGCAGGGTTTTTTTTATCGCGACACAGCCTCGGAGCCCAGAATCGAACAGCCGACGTTTTACTGTTGCCAGTGATATCGAGGGTTCGTTCGATTGATTATATTCTGCTCGAATTTCCGCGGCGGTTAATCTTCGATTCCTCTTACTAGTGAGGATGATCATTTGATCGTCTTGGGGAGTTGTTTTTTTTGGCCGGCCGAAGCGACGACGATCCTGATGAGTGCCCGTCAATTTCCACCTCGCGATCGTTGTCTGGATCCCTTTCAAAGAAACTCTAATTTCTCTTGCAATTTTTCGATATGGAACTCCTTTTTTCCATAGCGCTACTATTGCACCCCGTTTATCGGGAGAAATCTGTTTTTTCCGTGCTATTTATGAAAAATTGATCAATAATTTTCTTGCGAACATATGCAAATTACGTTTGATTTTGTACTCGCGTCTGAAGCATTCGCACAGAACTGACTGTCGTCGTCGACAACGCTTGTAGTATTCCGCAAAATTGCTCCTTCTTCTATTTTTTTCTTTTCTTCTTTCTTCTTCTATTAAAAATGTAAATAGGAAAAAAATGAGAAAATATTGATTTCTTTTTCACGCGACAGCGTTGCAGAAAAACGGCATTGAATAACCTTGAGGACACGGTAAAGCATGAAAAAGAAAACAATCGTTTTGTCGTGAAATTGGTGATCTTTTTTCTCATATTTTTTTCTATTTACATTTTTAATAGAAGAAGAAAGAAGAAAAGAAAAAAAGAGAAAAAAAATAGAAGAAAGAAGGAGAAATTTTGCGGAATACTACAAGCATTGTCGACGACGACAGTCAGTTCTGCGCGAATGCTTCAAACGCGAGTACAAAATCAAACGTAATTTGCATATTTTCGCAAGAAAATTATTGATCAATTTTTCATAAATGGCATGGAAAAAACAGATTTCTCTCGATAAACGGGGTGCAATAGTAGCGCTATGGAAAAAAGGAGTTCCATATCGAAAAATTGCAAGAGAAATTAGAGTTTCTTTGAAAGGGATCCAGACAACGATCGCGAGGTGGAAATTGACGGGCACTCATCAGGATCGTCGTCGCTTCGGCCGGCCAAAAAAAACAACTCCCCAAGACGATCAAAAGATCATCCTCACTAGTAAGAGGAATCGAAGATTAACCGCCGCGGAAATTCGAGCAGAACATAATCAATCGAACGAACCCTCGATATCACTGGCAACAGTAAAACGTCGGCTGTTCGATTCTGGGCTCCGAGGCTGTGTCGCGATAAAAAAACCCCTGCTGCGTCTCGGTAATAAAAAAAACGGTACCAGTGGGCTTTAAAACATCGAAAGTGGACAGTAGCTCAGTGGAAAAATGTTTTGTGGACCGACGTGTACAAATTCATCGTATTTGGATCTCGTCGACGAGTGTTCGTGAGAAGAAATCTCGGAGAAAAAATGGCACCCCAATGCTTCCTGCCCACTGTGAAACATGGGGGTGGCTCTGTGATGGCGTGGGGCTGTTTTTCGGGTCATGGTACCGGAGACTTAATAAAAGTCGAAGGAATTATGAGAAAGGAAGAATACAAACAGATACTAGTTCGACACGCTCTTCCATCCGGTCTCCGAACCATTGGCCATGGTTTTGTTATGCAGCAGGACAACGATCCGAAGCACAGCTCCAGACTCCGCAGAGGATATCTGGAAAATAAGGAAAAGACTGGGATCATCACCAACATGGTTTGGCCGCCGCAATCACCGGACCTCAACCCGATCGAGCTTCTGTGGGAAGAGCTTGATCGGAAAATCCGGAAATATTGTCCATCTTCCACGGGGGATCTCTGGATGCATTTGCAGGCTGCATGGTCGAGTCTCAACCAAGACCAACTCGATAAACTCATCGAACGGATGCCACGAATCGTAAACGCGGTGCGCCGAGCCAAAGGCGGCTTTTTCGACGAAAAACTCGTCTAGATGAGGTGAGTATTTTTACTTGTAACTCTCACGAGTTACGCGAGTACATTTTAAGGAAATTTTTTGTATTTTTTTACCATGAAAAACTCAAAAGGGATGATAAAAGCTCCATCTTCCTCTATTCAAAAAATTTTTGCGATTTTTTTTCGCAATGTCATTTCATTTTTTGCTAAAAAAGATAGATTTTGAAAAATTCAGAATAACTCGAGAACAATAGGGTTTAAAAAAAACATCAGGGATGCAAAAAGTTGCGTATTTTTATAATGGATCGCCTGGAATTTTTTCAGAATTTTTCTCCGAAATTTTTTTTTGCAGTATTTTTATTGAGTGAGAATACTCAAAAAAAAAAAATTTCGGGAAAAAATTCTGAAAAAATTCTAGGCGATTCAGTATAAAAATACGCAACTTTTTTCATCCCTGATGTTTTTTTTTAACCCTATTGTTCTTGAGTTATTCTGAATTTTTCAAAATCTATCTTTCTTAGCTAAAAATGAAATGACATTTCGAAAAAAAAAGCAAACATTTTTTAAATAGAGGAAGATGGAGTTTTTATCATCCCTTTTGAGTTTTTCATGGTAAAAAAAATACAAAAAATTTCCTTAAAATGTGCGCCCGATTCGCGATGGTCGAAAAAAAGCCTAAAAACGGTCAAGTACCAAAGGGCGTACTGGGTCGAAAAAAAATCGTAAAATTTTTTAAAAATCGACAAACTGTAGCCTGATACGCCCTTTTTCAAACACCGCCTTGGGAATTTGGATATCTTTTTTTTTGGTAGAGTTATCCAACTTCAAGTGCGGCAAGAAATATTGATGAGTGTATCCAAACTTTTGAACGGGAGTGTGTGTGTGTGTATATATATATATATATATATATATATATATATATATATATATATATATATATATATATATATATATATATATATATATATTGAGACGTACAGATCCGTCTCAAGGTGATAACCCCCACCACAAAGACAAACCGACCCAGTACGAGAGTAGGGGAGGGGGAATAATAAAACATAAAGAGTCAAGTCGGCAGGTACGACCTTCACGGTCACAAAACAATAAGCGGAAGGAGAGACGAGTGAGAGAAGAAAAAACAAAAAAGAACAAAAACAGTCTAAGGTATAAAAAGTTAGAGAGAAAAAGAAAAACAGAAAATAAACAAAAACAGTAGAAAAAGGTAACGACAGGTAAAAAGTAAGAGAAGGGGAAAAGTCGTTGGAAAGAAAACTGAGAAAGTAACAAAAAAAAACAAAGGAAGAATAAATTTACTTAAAACATGAAAAAAGATTAACAATAAAGGCAATGATGGGGAGGGGAACAATAAACAATAAACTACGGGTATAAAAGAGGAGGAGAGTTAGAGGAACGACACTTCTTCTACTTCTTCTTTCCCTGTCGTGGATCGATAAGTACCGCTTAGCAAAGTACCTCTTTTTAGGGTGGAAAGCTGAGAGGGAGAAAACATTGAAAAAACGAAAACAGGAAGAAGTCGTCTTAAGAAAGTCGGACTTTTTAAGTGGATAAAAAAGTACCACTCAGCAAAGTACCTCTTTTAAGGGCGGAAAGCTGAGAGAGGGAACCCTAAGAAACTTAAAAAGGAAAAGCTATAACATACATTTTTTTAGTCAATAAAGACGGAGATAAGAACCGGGAGAAGAATAAGAAAAAAGAGTACTAAAAAACATTAAGATTAACCGAAGGAGTAATAAATTACAAAGGGAGAGATAGGAAATTAGGATCAGGCGAATAGAAATTGCGAGGAGGTATCAGAAATACCAGGCGGCAACACATACACATACACATACAACTGTAAAACGCGAAATATCTGCAAGGGCTCCCGAAAATAGCAGAAGAACCTGAAGGTCAAGGAGGCATCACGAAATTCAAACACCACACCGACACAATATACGTAACAAGCGGTAATATCGTCATAAGCCGGCACGTGGCGCCATCCGACGGCATCAGCCACTGTTAGAGTAATCGATTACCGACGCGCGATAATCGATTACGCTCACGGGGAGTAATTACAAGAAAGCGCGTCGTAGCGCGTCAGTCGAAAGCGCGCCGCGATCCACCGCGTCGTGACTCAATAGAGTGGGGGGACTCAGGGAGGACGGTTAGCACGAGAGCGCGCTCGGCACCGCGCGCAACGAGCGACAGTAGGAAGAGAGGGGGGAACGCGCCGTACTGAGATCGAGCGCGCTACGATCGATACCGCTAGGGAAAGTGGATCGCGACAGACTGCGCCACGCGCAACCTAGGGAAAGGCGCCCAGCAGACTCCGCGCGCCGTAGGCGAGAGCGCGTCGTAACTCATGCACGCCGCGAGCGCCAATCCATATAGGAGAAGGGGGAGAAAATCATCGACCCACGGTAAAGCAATCGCGTTCCATCACACTTACCATCCGAGCGAGTCCGCTATTCAAGTATTGTACCGACCGAGACGCGATACATTAAAACACACAAAACACACTCCAGCGACACATTAAAACACACAAAACACACTCTAGCGACACAAGCAACATACCACATTTGTACACCGAAATTTTTTTTATATTATATCGAGTCAAAATACTGAATAAAGGTCATTTTATTACCAAATACCTCCAAAAAAAAGAGTTTCAACTAATTTCTTCCCTAATCGAGTCCCGAACAAATAAAATTAATTGTGACAAATTCCGACCCGGTATAATATATATATATATATATATATATATATATATATATATATATATATATATATATATATATTGTGTATCTTCCCGAGCTTTTTCTCTTAACCATGCATGCCAAGTCGTTGCACAGCATTTCCAGTGTACTTATGTGGTAAATAAGTTGTATTTTTATATAATGGCAATACCAATGTTTTGTTATAATTGTAATGTAATTTTTAAATAAAAATGATACATTTAGGAAAATATTAGTTCTAAGGTTTAACAGTTTTGTTTACGCTTTTAGTAAACTTGCTTGGCTATTTTATAGAAAGTTATTTCACTTTTTTTGTAAATTTCAATTGAAAAAATATAATAAAAGAATTCGTTAAGGCGGTCCTCTAGTTTCTCGGCTGTTTTTTTACGGCTTTTTCAATAATTTTTTACGGGCAAAGCATCCAAATAATCAATCTCATTGTTTTTGCATAATCTTTATTAACATTTAAATAAGCTTTACAATTTTTTTGAAGTCAAAATATATAATAGAATAAACGTTATAGTGGCCGACAGGAAGACATCAAGTAAAAGAGGTGCTTGACGGTGACCAAGATTGCGGCTGTTCTGCTTATCTGAAATCAAAAAACCAAACGGCATTTTAATCTTCATATTTAAGACTAGCGATTGAACTAGAGTGAATTCTAAATTACAAAAATTGACTTTTTTATACACTTTTGAAAATTACATTCTATTTTTTACTCATTTTTTCTTAAGTTTTTCGCTAGTACAAAAAAAACTATCAAAGTAATCATGATAATCCTAGTTCAATCGCTGGCTTATAACATATTAAAGATGCTGTATAAATTTGAACAAGATCGGTGCAGTAGTTTCTGAGATATCGTGGTCACCGTTTCGAAAAATGGTGTTTCGAGAAAAACACGTTTGAAAGTTCGCGCTCCCGGCGCGCGCTCCGTATACCTGCTCCGTTCCAGGGCCGTAACTTGTGAACCACTTCGAATATCGAAAAATCCTTTGGCACACATTTTCTACACATGTTGTAGATGTGATTTATGAAAAAAAATCGATTTTTTCGACCCGAGAAACTAGAGGACCGCCTTGGATAAAATTAAAAAATATTTCAAGATAAATCAGAATTTTGTATATGGTCAAACAAGCAATAATGTTTTCGGAAGCTTTTTGTTACTTGGCGTTCGTTTTTTACTTTTTAAAAGTTTTTGAAGGGGTAACCTTAACGAAATATTTTCTCCAAAACGGTACTAGGCTCAGGAATTTCACGAACACGTTCTTCTTCGTAATAAAATGATTAACAATTACTTTAAATAACTTCTTCTCACTTTCCAAGTTGAGCTATATACATTTGCAAAGTCGAGCGATCTGCTTAAGGTGACCATTACCTACCGACTAGGGTCGACTACCTTACGCACCAGAGTTCCATTATAAGAAGCGAGAAATGGGGAAAATGCTATCGTCATCCGTAACTAATAAATACATTTATTGCTTGATTATCGGTATGCGGCAAATAACGACGGAAGTTATAGAATTCGAACTGTATGCAAAATAAGCGATTGATAAAAGTAGTAGGGCTAGGTCGAGGTCGCCGGGCGCGTGTGACGTCACGGGGGGGCCTCGGTGGAGGGGGTAGCCATGTGGTCCGTGGAGCGACTGGCGGGGAAGCCAGCGTCGATGAGTGTTTTGTGTGTGAGTGTGTGTGCGGGTGCGTGTGCGTGCGCGTGCGTGTGCGTGTGTGTGTGTGTGTGTGCGTGCGTGCGTGCGTGCGTGCGTGCGTGCGTGCGTGCGTGTGTGTGTGTGTGACGACAATATACGGGTAGAAAATGTTCGGTAATATGAAAACGCTAGGCGCCACATGAAGGGCGGCTTTTTAAAGCCCCCTAAATTATGGCATGTAGGTGCGGTGCCTTGGTTTCGTTTCCGAAATCCTTAAAACGTTTGCATGCGTGTCCACTCTTGTCACAAGTCTTGCCAACACTTTAGAAAGGTCGTGACAAGTCAGGATTTCTAGGAAAAACTATAAGCTTGAGGGATCAAAGGCGGTGACCCCGGATGGACCACTTGAGCTGCACTCTTGAAAAGTCTCATCGAGATCTCCATTTCGAAATATAACATCAAGATGTCGCCATGTGCGAGTATGTACGCAGTGCATCCAACCAATCAGGTATTCTTCGAACGTGTTTGAACTTGTTTTTCATGGTTGGAAAAGTTGGAGAGAAGTTTGAAAAATTGAGTGGGAGGATTACGACGAGGGTCAATGGCTTTGACTGTGGATGGACCACTTGAGCACAGCTGCACTCTTGAAAAAAACGTCTCAATACATCTCGGTTGCATTCCGAAATATAACGTCAATATGTGCGCATCCGAAAAAATATATTTTGTAGGGGGAGCCAGATGGATCTGCTGTGCTCAAATGTTTGTATGCGTGTCCACTCCTGTCACGAGTCTCGCCAACACTTTAGACAGGTCTCGACAAGTCAAGATTTCTAGGAAAAACTATAAACTTGAGGGATCAAAGGCGGTGACCGCGGATGGACCACTTGAGCTGCACTCTTGAAAAGTCTCATCGAGGTCTCCATTCTGAAATATAACGTCAAGATGTTTGCATGTGCGAGTATGTACGCTGTACATCCAGCAAAGCCTAGACTTGATACAACACGAGCTCGAACAGGGTCCAAAGGTCTTGCTCCTAAAATATTGGGGTAAATATGTTGGCTTATTGTGGGATGGTCTGCACAGAACATCATCGGATCGACAGTGAAGTGATATCATATCTACCATGCTTGGAGCATACGCCACAGATGAAAGATCACATCGAAAGTTCCATCGTCTCCAAGCGCGGAGACAAAATTGGGCACCATCGTTTTAACAGCTGTTCGCATGGTTTTTTTTTTCTCAAAGTGCTGACTATGTAAAAATGTATATGTTTGATCGAAATGTAATTGATGGATGTTTTCGCCGTAGAATAAAGAATACAAATGACATATATTTACATCGAAATGTTTTTTATTCATCCAAAAAAATCCCTCGCTCGCGCTTTGTATACAATCAACCAGCTTTTCACCAACTTTACATTCTCATGGGCGCAGTTCGTGTTGAAGGGATGATGGGGGCATTTGGAGTTTGTGGTTTTCGGTAGCTTCTGCAGCGATGGACAGTCCAGAGTCTCCTAGTCGATGACGTTTGTCGCGGGATCCGTGTATCTGGATAGCCGTGCGCATTTCTCGAATCCCTTCGCATATATGGTAGGATCTCTATGCAAGAGTTCTCGAATTGTCTTTCTAGCTGCTTCGTACGGTATGCCGCTGTGATCGCATCATATGCCATGGAAATTGCGTTCCGACCACTTGTTTGTCATTTTATACTTGGCCGGTATAGAGTCCGATGCAAACGGTGCGTCGAAGGCGAGCGTTAGCGGATCAGCATTCATATCGTGGAGTTTGACGATGGACATCTCCTCCATGTCCAGGACAAATTCGTTGACGGGTCTCTTGAAGTCCTGCACATCGGCGATGAGCTCCATGTTAACTGAAGTGGACGCGAATCATCAGCATGATTTTATACAAATTTTTTAACTCCACCCCTGGTCGTTTTGTTTTGAGCAGTCAATGACAACGAGGGGGGCTTTTTATAAAAATTCAATCCTGCTCAGCCATGGTTCAGCCTCTTTGTTGTAATAGGTCGGTTGAAAGTTTGCATGCATCTCGTAGAGAAGAGCATATTGATTTTGATCAATGTTCTAATTCAAATTTCCATATGGATAACATTGCGAGTTGAGGTATAGTTTGACGTCGCTCAGGTTACAATGTTCAAAATGGCTCGCATTGTGTTGTTTCTTACTTTTCCGTCCCGTCTGCAGCGCGAGTATGACATATCGTGGCTTCTCCAGCTGATTCGAGATTTTCACAGACCACACGTGCTTGGAGGTGACGGGCAGCAATGGATATTTATACAGTTCCCATGTTCGGAAACACATGGAGATTGGTGCGTCTTTGGCGAGACACTTTAACAGTTGAATTTTTCGCTGATCCGAGACTGTCACATACGGCACGAGCCATTCTATTTTATGCAATGCGAGTTTGTAGTCTTCGGGCGCTGTTTGTACAATGGCATTGTCGTCGGTCTTTGATCTCGTGAGAATGGACTCGTGCTTGGCATTTACGACAATTTTCCGATAATTTTCGGCAAACCCGAGGAGCATGCTGAGCGGTATACAGACATCAAAGTTTCCCGATACATCTACAATCTGCTTGGTCTCTTCGACATCGAGCCATCCAGTGTTCTCGAGCATAGAACTTTTGGCCGGTGAGAGAGATGAATATCCCTTAATTACACTCGTAATGCCGACATTCTTATTACGATCGATTTCTATGGCATTCAACTCATATCGCACTTCCTCAAACCAATGACAAATGGCATTGTTGACGAGACTTGTAGCAGTGGTTGGCGCCCCATCACGCTTGGATAATTTCCCACATATGTGTAGGGAACTCTTGCTTGGCAGGATAGAGAGGTCTTGATGTTGGATGGCAATGTGGACTTCATCGCTGTTATTGAAGATTGAAGATGCATGTGGCTGATGAGCATGAATATCACATTGGATGATGGATTCATCAAAGACCACGGGCGCCTGAATTTTGACAATTTTTTCTTCCATTTCACGCAACAGATGCACAAAGCACAGACTAAATCATTTTTTACACGCTTTCGCCACGCACTTTGAGACCCAAATTCTTCAAGAGTAGCACGTTTTGAGGTGTTAGCCCTTTGGGCGCTGGTCGACGACTGATTGTTTTTATCCATGGCCGTTTATTGTTATTGGAAGATCTGTTTGTTAAGCCAATTGCATAAATTGCCTTAGTTAGAGCAAAGTCTTTATTTTATATTCGTAGAATAAGAACGAACAAATATCGTAACGTTATATTTTTCCGGTAAGATTTATAGCTGCGGCCCAAAACTTGTATACATGACCAGGCGACTATCATAAAGAAAGGAAACCCTATCCAGAAACAAATATCGCTACGTCTCACGACTCGCATGGGTAAATGAGCCCTTAAATAAATCTTGGCTAAGATCGAATTTTACGGCTTTCCGCCCGCAATACGCGGCCGTCGCCCAAGCCACTTAAAAATGCACGTAGTCCAGAAAAGGGACTGTGAGAAAATCTATGTATCGGTGGGTCCCACGCTGCATCGACGAATCATACCGAGTTACCCCACCATCGCTACAAATATCGACCCTATGCAGCAAAGGATCGATGATTTAGAAATCAGAATCGTAGAAACCCTGTTACGACGAGGTTCTCCCTCCGAGTCCTCTGCTGTCAGCTGCTACGCTAACAATAACTACGTACAGAGTATACGGGATAACGCGCACAAGTCTTATTAAGAACTCGGTATAGTGCATCGAATCGTTTGTTGTAACGTCTAAATCGTCGCATTAAGAAACCGAATAAGTGTTCTCCGCATCCGAGTGTAATCTATATTATTGTAAACCTCAATCATATGTGAAATTAAACAACTTATTATAATACACTCGTGATCTTCTCCTTTGTGTGAACCTGAAGACACCTTGTCTTAACGAATCCTGACAAGCTCTGATTCTTCACCTGTTTCACATCGTATTCAACAAGGTTCGTCCTCTTTCTCCGAAGATCTCGACTGTTCGCTGCAACGGAAGTCCGAAGGAAAGAGACCTTTGATCTACTTTTCGGCAAGTACTCCAAAAAACACGTGAAACTCGTCTCACTTCTCACTTTGGTCCTGACTCTGATCTCACAGCAAGATTGCGCCGTCAATAAAGACACCGTTGGGCTACAGACCTAGTGTTACGGGTATTACCACCTTGACACGTAATACAGCCCTGGAAAGGCTTTACCAAAAACTTGACCTGGCGATTCGAAAACCATAGGTTCTTTATAAAGACGAGTGACATTGTGATGTGTATTTTGCACAAGGATAGAGTTAATAATGGACGCTAGTTGGATTCGAGTCATAAAAAGCCACTTTGCGTAACATGTTGAAAGCAATGCCCATCACGACTTTATATGCAGGTGCAGGTTCGGCTCGCGATTGGCAGATAAATTACGTGGGAGGGAACTTCAATGATCTTATAACCCGATGGCACAGATGAAAAAAAAATCGTGAATTGTGTGCACTTTTTGTCCGTTAATATAGGCGCCAGCGGTAGTGTTGCACTCAACGCGTAGGGCGTTCACTTTGAAAATGGCTACCGGAAGATCGGATTCGTGGCTTTTATTGGCTTCCAATTTGCGTGCGGTGAAGCCTAGTAGATGACCAATAGAATCTTTTGGCTCAAAATTTACATCACGATCACACTCTATCTCACTGCTTAGCGTGTTATTGTTGGGTTTAATGAGGAATGAGTTGAAATAAGGAAATCATGCAGTGATTTGGTATCGAGAAATAATCCGACAAATTTGTACAAACTTAACTAAAGGTTTATTACAAATAAGTGATCGGGTGATTAAAGTTACTTATACAGACAAAATGACGATAAAAATAACCATGAAGTCGGGGGAACAATCGGATTAACATGAATTGAAACTTGTCGCTTACATTGGTCGCTGTGTTTGTGAGTGTAGCAGTGTGAAGGTACGCTCGCTCCCAAGAGTATCGGTTGTCGCTCGCAGATAAGGGTCTCGTTGACGGACGCCACGCTTAGCGTTCGGAAAGCAGTCACCAGTATCAGACTTTTGGGGCGCTGAGAGTATTTATGTATATACGCGTAGTAAACAGCACTTGAACTATTTTACGCACTCGAGGCCGCGAGAGTCGACTAAACGTTTATACGACACTTCGGTCAAAAACCGAAAATGGATAATATTCGAAACTCTATGATACCGGTTCTACACTTCGAATTCTGTCAGAACAAGATTAAGAAGTGAAGTTAATTTGATGGAAGATTTTGCGAGACTGAGATCTGTATTTGATGAAGATTGTCGGGAGACTTGATCTGAACACGATGGAAATTGTTGGAAGACTTGATCTGAACGAGATGGAAATTGATGGAAGACATGATCTGAACGCGATGGAAATTGTTGGAAGACTGACTTCAGGAAGGAAGTCTTTCTTGATATGAAAATTAGGAGGGGTTCGATAGTAGGAGAAGGAATTTTAAGGTTTAGCGTGATTGGTCGCGATATTCATGATTCGCCGAATCGATCTCGATCATTCCTTATATAGAATTGCACGTGTCGAAGGCAGGGGACCTTTGTCCCGTGTTTCGGCGAAAAAGCGCATGGGATATAGAGTTCGATATCTGAGACCTACGCATTCGCATGGTTTGTGTTATGTCAATTTATGGGTCTGGTGACTTCTCCTATCGAGAAGTTTGTATATCGGACTATGCTGCGAGACCGGATGTTCTATTATTTAGTCGGAGATATAAGTTCGTCGGAGCCATCTGGTCCATGTTATGTTTAAATAATCTAGGGTCGAGGCTACTCTTGGTCACCATTCGCATGGGCCGGCGTAGGATTGTTGGAGTCTGTTGATCGAGCTGATGGTTGATTTTGCGTTCGACAGCTCTTCTTGGAATATGCGCCTGAGATCGTGTTCTTGTTTACAGCCAATGGGATAGGAAAAGTCGATGACTGTGGCGGTGCGGCTATCGTGTATACATCGCTCTGATTTGAATATGCTCACGGAACGTACGCAAGTTCCGTTTAATGCTGTTACGTGTCTTATTCTCAGATGTATACATTTAATACGCTTATGACGGCAAATGAGGATATTGGGATTAACCGAGAGAAGGCACATTCGCTAGGATGTAACAACAAATTAATGATTGGCAATTCTCCGATAATTTTCGATTCTCAACATATTCGTGTGGGAGATGCCACTTATGCGAAAACTGTTGGATTAACAGTGCTGTTGTTTAAAAAAGTGCCCAATGTCGAAACTCTCGCACCGGACGATTTGAAAAACTATGAAAAGATTGTAATCTCGACGAATGCGCACAAAAAATTGTACAAGCCTAGTGAGGCTATACAACGTGATACCAGCCACAAATTCAATATGTATATTCCAAATATAGTCGATCATCATGTGGGACAGGGTATGCCAAAGTATAAGCTAGCTCGAAAAAACACCCACCTGGACTATATTTATTGGGATAATCCAAACGAGCTAATGGATCGTCTTCGCTTACTGCTGGCATCACAAGCAGCCGGAAATTCATCAAATGCGAATGAAATTATGTCGATCATCGAAGAATTGCGTGAAGCTGAAATCATTTATTAACTCGACATCGGAGAATTTACGCATTCTCATCATGAGTGTCGATGTGTTTGGACGTCATTCAAGTAGGAGTGTACTCCACAGTAAGCAAGGTCCTCCAGGTCGACCAGGGATTGGCTTCAGAATTACCGCAGATGGTCATTATGACTTGGGGCAGAAACGATTGTGTAACATTGCTAATCCGGAAGCAGAAGATGACGCCATCACTTTAAGCGCGTTATAAAAGAAATCTCGAACAATCTCGTTGTTGGTTAATGGACTTGAAGCTACGATACGAGACATTGCGAGGACACTCGAGGCCGATGTCAAAACTCTACAAGATTTGGTGATTCGTAATTCAAACGTCATTGCTGAATTGCATGCACAACTGAGTGGACAGGAAAATGAACGAAAAAGGGGCGCGCTCGTGCTGGAGCTACATAAGCCTGCTCGACGAAACAATCTGCGTCGACATGTGGACATCCGTGGTTTGGACGAGACCTGGCAAGCTGATCTCGTCGATATGTCATCATACGCGCGTCACAACTCCAAACACAAATTTCTCCTCACCGTCATAGATAACTTCTCAAAATTCGCCTGAGCCGTGCCAATGCTGAGTGAGAGTGGTAAAGATGCAGCATCAGCAATAAAGTCGATACTCGTTAAGGGACGCATACCACAGAACTTACACGATGATCAGGGAAAAGAATTCTACAATTGTGACTTTAAGGCCATCATGAAAAAGTACAATATTCACATGTATTCAACATATAGCAACTTGAAGGCATCCATTTGCGAGCGTTTCAATCCTACATTGAAGAATAAGATGTGGATGCAAATTAGTCTTCGTGGTAATTATAAGTGGATCGATATTCTCGTTAATCTAGTAGCCGAGTACAACGATTCTGTACATCGCACCATTAAAATGAAGCCGAGAAATGTCAACGCGGAAAATGAGAAGCAACTGCAGCAGATTGTTAATAAGCCTCCAATAAAAAGACAACCGAAATTCGCCGTTGGTGATAAAGTGAGAATCAGCAAATTTAGGACTGTATTCGAAAAGGGTTACACCCCAAACTGGACAACGGAAATATTTACAATTTATCGTGTGGAAAACACTCATCCCGTGACGTACCACTTGAAGGACCATAAAGATGAACCGATCGCCGGTGGTTTCTACGAACAAGAGCTTCTCAGTGTCAAGCACCCCGATATCTATCTCATTGAAGTGGTATTGAAGAAGCGCGATAATCGAAAGTTTGTAAGGTGGTTAGGTTTCGACAATAGCCACAATAGTTAGATAAGTAAATCCGATTTGTAGTCGATAATAAAGAAAGTGGAAAAATATGTATGTTTTATGACTCTTGACCTGCTGGTCGTCCCCGCATCCTCCAAGGCCTCCGACCGCCTCCACAGCAGGCTTGCTTCGCCCCTTCTCGCCGTCACCCTTTTTCGTGGAACGTGAGGAGATGGATAGAGTGAATAAGCACATGGGATTATAAAAAGTCTGTTTCTTTATTTACGGAAAATAAATCCATTCTTGCACAATTAAATATATACAACTACAAACATAATTTTAACATCGAGTGAACAGAATATATACATAATTTTCATGAGTTTTATACATCGATATTCACAAACATGTACACAATTTTGCATCAAGGTTGTAGAAAAAAAAGTATACAAAACTTTTCACGACGGTATTCTATAATGCTCTCATAGTAGGGTATCAGAGGTCCCAGGTATGACATGCCGTTTATCGTCATGATGGCTCAGAGCAATTTTTGTCTCGCGAATGGTGTAGACTTTGTGTAATTTTGATCGAATGCATGTTTGACTACGCTCCATTTCAACTTCTTCCTTCAAGCATCGAGCATAATCGTCAACCCTGATTGTCCTCGCCACAACGCTACTTCTGACACCTTTAACTTTTTTCGTGTCCTTCTTACCCTCGACACGTGTCGCGTACATTTTCGATCGAAGTGCAATAAATTCCGTCATAATTGCTCCATCACATTCGTCCGTCATGAGACCGGGCACCTTCTTGGTGATGAGCCTATACCTATTGTCAGCCGAATAATCGCTTGTATCGAATTTCGAAATGTCGCGCTTCATGTCGGCATATATATCATCGCTCTCAATGTCAAATATGAGACTATCCGTATCGGTATACATGACTTTACATTTATTTCGATACAGAGGTACCATATACTCGTGATGAAATCCATACAAGCACGTTTTGGATATGTCGAGTATGCACATACCCACATATATCGGCTTGTTGAATTTCACCTCGAGATTGCGCAATTCGACGGCAACGAGGTTTTCCGAAAAAACACTTCGGCTGTGGAGGTTTGGCTTCGCAATCATTGCCTCTGCGACATACCTGCCGTCCCATTTTGTTAAAAGCTTTACATCTACATGATTGCGCACATTCTCCATCGTTTTGCCAAAGACCGCATTATTCATTAATTTGAATAAATTCTTTTCGAAATCGTTTTTGGCAAGCGTTCGAAATTGGGTATTCAACTCAATATACGAACGCAGCCATGACGATTGTGTAAACGGTAGGAATCTATGGATTTTCGTGAGGCAAAGTCCATGGCGTGAGCACTGTTGCAAATTCCGGTAGTGTATGATGTAGCGTTTTTTATCGCAGACGGTTGCCGACAGCTTTTCCCACTGCTTACCCGGCGGTTTTTCATGTATTGGACAAAATGGCAGGTCTTTGTGCGCATCATGTAGAGATTGGGGATATTTCAAGTCGACTTCAAGGATGGAGCCTATAGGTGAGTCTAGCGCGATGCATGATGAATCAAAATTGGACACGTCGTTGACCCATCGAAAATCTGCATATGGCAAGGGTTGGCACATTGTCCATCCATACAAATTGTTGACATCAAAATACATCAAGTATGATGATGCTTTCGATGGATCAAACGACTGCATGTACTTGTTATTGGCACGTGCATATCGGTTCGAGCATTGACTCAGACCACCGCGTATACCCCGCTCAACGAATAAAACCATGTCGATGTCAGTTGGTCATTCAAACTTGACATTCGAATGTTTTAACATTGCATCCCAGGTATATCTGGGCAATGTGTAGTAATATGCGGGATCTAGGCCATAGCTCTCAACGCATGTATTTCGAAAGTTTTCGAAAATATCGGCTAATAACAAGACATCTGTCTTAAAGTACAAATCGCTATAGTCACCCAGCGTTCGAATGGAGAATCGCTCCCAAACTTTCTCAGCATGTGCGTACTCGCTCTCACATACTGTAGCATCTGTCAGGGAACTGTAAAATGCGGCACGTGGTGGTAGGCAAGTGTCGTCTAACTTGGTCACGTCATCAATATATTCATAAGGAAAGACCCCTTTTCGCGTTTACAAATTGAAATCGTCTGTCGAGAGAGTTGGGAATTGCGGGCGTAAAATGTTGAGTTTGTCTTTGGTCAAGCATGAGGCTAATTTGTCGACACTGGTGTTGAGGAATTCGTATGAGTCGATAAAGCGCAATTGGATCTTGTGTTTTGAATCGTCTGTAATTTCAACATGCTTTGTAAAGGAGATGTATTTCTCCTTTGTCATTGGAAGCACATTGGTTGTTCCTTCGAACGCTGTGGCTACTGCCTTGATTATAAAATGTGCATCATAACCGGATAAATTGTGGAAGACTTCTGGAATGAAAAATGATTGTTTGTAATTTAAGTTGCAGTAGGAATGGGCAGGGCCTATATAGCGCCCAGTCAAATGGCAATGATCTCGAACGCGTACATCTTCTTGCGCAAATGGTTTCTCACATATGTGACATTGAGTCGCTGCTCGAAAACTAGCCTACTCACTCGGTGTTAATTACACCATTGGTACATTATCACAGAAAGTTTCTTTTATCCGCAGTGCTAGATTTTTTAGTTCTCCGACAAACCATGATACACAATCGGCACTGCGACGCGAGTGATATGAAGATAATGAATCGTCATATGAACAACACACGCAATATCCGATACTAAACACTTCATGGTGTTGATACCTATCTTTCACTAGGTTCTCCCCATCGGTCTTTGCCAACACACACTCCAAGTCAGCATACACAATGAAGGGGTGTCGCTCTTTCCGGCTAAAGTTCCTGAACCGGAGCCACTTGTTGGTGTCGTTTGGTAGTCGGATCGCACATTCATTTATTGCTCCACGATCGACCTCGTGCGATTGCAATTTTTCCTCTGATCCGAAGTGGTGCAAACACCTGCAAAAAATTTGTTTGTTTGTATTTTTTTCATTCAGTAGATATATAATTATGTATTAATAATGTTAAATTTACACACCGATCGCATATATATTTTTTATGCCCCTTTTTACTCAGTTGCTTCGTCACGAGTCACGCCAAGTTCTTGATCCATACGAAATGCCCCATATTGTTGCCCTCAGTATACTGCATGTACAGCAAATTGATGTGCTTTTCCTTCTTGTGTTGAGTTATCCGTATCGGAACAATGTCCTTATTGGTGGTGGTGGTATACACGTTGATGAATACATTGTTATGAAATTCAATTTTTTTAATTTGATGTATCGTTACCGGGAATTCGATATCCTGGAGATTCAGTACTGGCGAATAATGAGGGTAATAAGATGGACGGGCACTGTCCCGTTCAGCTGGGTATAGAGCAGCGACAACTGCCCATGCGAAACATGCGTTATCCTTGGATTTGACGTTAACCACAGCCCTCTTCAACATTATTTCCCGCGGCAATGATATAGAGCACCCGGCACACGTCGGATTATACTTATTCACATTTATCGTGAGGTTAAGTATTTTCTGCAGAGCCCAGCCACTATCACGTTCTTGAAATTCATCAAGTAAGGTTAAAGTGGGCTCCATAACTCGCTGTGCATACCACTCACCCAAATCGCTTGTGCTAAATAGTTCACAGTTTCGCGTGTTGACACTTTTATTCGCATGTTTGTCACCACTCGCGAATTCACCATTAAACGCTGTATTGATTTTAATGCTTTCGTGCTTGCTGATAATATTTTGCACATGATGAATCACTAGGACGCGAGCATCATTTAGAAAGTGTTTCGGCTCGATGTGACTGCGATTGAGGATGGAACCGGTCAATATGCTACTTTCGAAGGAAGTTTCTCGACGCATCGTTGCTCCGACGCGGCAAAATCTTCGAACGAGCGTAAAAGCACGGCTTGGTCATGCAATATTTGCTCCATGTTGACGAGTACGAAAAAAACTTCCACGATGTTAACAGACTGACAGCTTCATGCAAAGTGCGGTCAGATTTGAGCGGAGCGGATAATTAAAAAGGCTCTTTGGGAAGAAAAAAATCGGCCCTCTCTGTCGGGAAAACGGAGTTTTCCGATAACGCGCAGATTGCTCGAGGCACATGAGACAAAAAACAGGAAGTCGGAGTGCATCGGGTCAAAGGATTTCCTGGGTCCTGCAGCTCAAGTGGTCCATCCGCGGTCACCGCCTTTGATTCCTCAGGTTTATAGTTTTTCGAAGAAATCCAGACTTGTCGAGACCTGTCTAAAGTGTTGGCGAGACTTGTGACAGGAGTGGACACGCATACAAACATTTGAGCACAGCAGATCCATATGGCTCCCACTACAAAAAAAATATTTTTTCGGATGCGCACATCTTGACTTTATATTTCGGAATGCAACCGAGATGTATTGAGACGTTCTTTTCAAGAGTGCAGCTGTGCTCAAGTGGTCCATCCGCAGTCAAAACCACTGACCCTCGTCGTAATCGTCCCACTCAACTTTTCAAACTTTTCCCCCACTTTTCCAATCATGAAAAACAAGTTCAAACACGTTCGAAGAATACCTGCTTGGTTGGATGCACTGCGTACATACTCGCACATGGCGAAATCTGGATGTTATATTTCGAAATGGAGACCTCGATGAGACTTTTCAAGAGTGCAGCTCAAGTGGCCCATCCGCGGTCACCGCCTTTGATCCCTCACGTTTATAGTTTTTCCTAGAAATCCTGACTTTTTACGACCTGTCTAAAGTGTTGGCGAGACTTGTGACAGGAGTGGACACGCATGCAAACGTTTTAAGGATTTCGGAAACAAAACCAAAGCACCGCACCTACATGCCATAAATTAGGGGGCTTTGAAAAGCCGCCCTTCATGTGGCCCCTAGCGTTTTCATATTACCGAAAATTTTCTACCCATATATTGTCGTCATACACACACACGCACACACACACACACACACACGCACGCACGCACGCATGCACGGACGCACGCACGCACAAAACACTCATCGACGCTGGCTTCCCCACCAGTCGCTCCACGGACCACATGGCTACCCCCTTCACTGTGACGTCACACGCGCCCGGCGACCTCCCCTCGGAGCGGTGACCTCCCTCTGCGTTAGAATCGGCCTAGCCCTACTTCTGATGAACTCAAATAAAAATGATCTAATTCAAAGAGTCAAAGAAACAGCAATACATTATAATGTAATGATTTTCGTACACTATCACTATTGAAATAGCAATACACTATAATGTAATAATTTTCTTAACGTATAAGTAAAATACAAAGCGAAAACCAGCATAATAACAACAAATGACGATCCCCGCCGATACACGTTTTTTTCTGCTTGCATTTGGTTCTGACATGTATGATACTGAGAACAACGGCCAGTAATTTTTATAGGTTGTCACTCTACCAAGCATATTTTCGAATGTTTCCCCATCTCTTCCTCGGTTTATACTAACGCTCTTGAAGCATGCGTTATTCATACAAGACTCTTCGTGTCGATAGTCGTACATTCTTCATGTTTCCATCTCGTTTCGATCACCTGGTTTAGAAAGTGATTTTCTAAACCATTTATAATTCTCCATCCGATATAATTCGATGGAATAAATCCTGTATAATTCGATTATACACATCAGGGTTGGAAGATAAACTTACGAAGACTATTCAGTATTACTGTATTTACTTTTGAGCAACCCGCATGATGACCTTGTCTTGTGATGGAAACTTGATGGAAAATTCTGTTTGAGAACCTGTAAAGACTCAAAAAAATGCCATATGCGCACGGATGTACACATGGTCGAAAACATTTTCGTTTCTAAAAAACGAGTTCATCTTATTGCGAATGTATAAATTCGCAAACAATAGGAACAAAGTCCCTTTGCATCTGACTAACGAGAGTGCTCGACAAATATGCTTATTCTAAAAAAATCTGTAAACCCGACAGTATAAATCGGAATGAATTAATTTTCAGACAAATGGTGGTTCATGGTTCATTAAAAAAGTGGTATTTTAATTAAAATCTAAAGAATAACAGCGGTGTTGCCGCCACCGGCTCAAACACCCTCCGTCGATACGCGCGTAACTGGCTGCAGATGGACGTCAGGAACGGCTGATCTGCAAAAAATATATTATTCTCGAGGACCGTGATGACAATGTAGGGTACTGATTTTTTTCTGCTTGAAGGGAAATATTGTTGAAACCGTATGCTCATATAGTGATTAGTGTGCCTGCCTCTAAACCAGGACATAGGAAGGTCGCGGGTTTCAGTCCCACCCTCGTAGTCTGGGAGAAAAATAAATCCGGGCCTGACGTAGCTTCCGTTGTACACGGACATCACGCTAAGGACCGGTGTGCGTGTGCGCGCGCGTGTGTGTGTGTGTGTGTGTGTGTGTGTGTGTGTGTGTGTGTGTGTGCGCGCGCGCGTGCGTGCGTGCGTGTGTGCGTGCGTGTGTGTGTGTGTGTGTGTGTGTGTGTGCGCGCGCGCGTGTGTGTGTGTGTGTGTGTGTGTGTGTGTGTGTGTGTGTGTGTGTGTGTGTGTGTGTGTGTGTGTGTGTGTGTGTGTGTGACACGTATGCTATGGTGAATGCGGTACAGAGGGGGAAGGCCGCTGCGGCCGCGAGGTGTGGAAAATTTAAATGGAATGAGGCGGGCACGTAAAAGGGGAAGGGCCCCGTACAATGGAACTATAAGGGTTAAAAAGGAAACATCATTGACGTACAAATGAAAAAAAAAATTCACACAAATTTGATAAGGAAAAAAATGTATAAAAAGGTACTGATTCAACTTAATGCAAACATGGTATGCTAGGAAAGTGAACCTGGGACCGCCTGTATTGGCATAGATTTTCCTGTACCCATGGCAGAAATGGCATGGTCAACGCGATATCGAGGGAGTCAGCTGCGGCCGCAAGATGGACATGGGAAATGGAATATATTGGTAATGTAATAATGTAATACACCTCCGTATAATGGAATCTACAAAATATTATCTGCTAGATTTGCGATAATGTATCTAAGAGTTATGTGTCCAAATTGCGAGTCAATCAGACCGGTGCTTTCCAGAATTAATATACGACTAGGTCGAAAAATATAGTCTTGAAATAAACGCAAAAGGAAATGAAAGTGCGGTTATTGAGGTGTCGAGCCTGTTTTGTTTCGCTTACCGTAAATTAGCCATTCCTGGCTGATAAAATGCTTCTTCAGTAACTGATTGAGCATCTTGATCTTGTTTTTAAAAAGATATGTTAGCTTGGCAAGCCACTTTCGTATTTTTGCGAGCTTTTTGAGATGCCAATAATGTTGTCCCATCACACCCCCAACGCTGTCCGATCTTGCTCCGCATATGGGGTAAGATAGGAAAATTAAAGGTTGAATTTAAAAGATATATTTCATGTCAAGTATCAGAAAGACTAATTTTTGTTGAAAATTAATAGATTAATTAATGTTGATTACTTTAAAAGGATAACTAAAGTTGACTGATCCAAATGTATTTTTTTATTTGAACATGACCCTAGCGTTCTCATCTTTCTCCTACTTCCCCTATGCGGCACGTGCGGTATCATTCTCGTATTGGGAGTACAAATAAGTCTTCGCCGTTTGACAAGATATGGCCCCACCAGGAAGTTATGGTTGAAATCGTGAGATTGAAATCGTCATATCGTAAGGTTGCACATCTGGCAAGAACATAACCTTGAAACTTTAGCGATTTTGCATCAGCATCACATAATTTTTTCGTGCGAAAATGTCGAGTTTTGAGCCGAATAAGCGTCATTTGCGGGAACTTTTGGTTTACTTCTTTAATTTGCAGAAATCTGCAGCTGACTCGCATCGATTGCTTGTAGAAGCATATGGTGAGGCTGCTTTAAATGAGAGAAAGTGTCGTGAGTGGTTTCAAAAGTTTAAGAACGGTGAGTTTGACGTCGAAGAGAAAGAACGTACCGGATTATTCGGCTCAGAACTCGACATTTTCACACGAAAAAAATTATGTGATGCCGATACAAAATCGCTAATGTTTCAAGGTTATGGTCTTGCCAGATGTCTAACCTTCCGATATGACGTTTCACATCTGACGGTTTCAACCATAACCTCCTGGTGGGGCCATCTTTTGTCAAACGGCGGAGACTTATTTATACTTTCAATAATATTTCCAATTCGGCGTATTTTAGGCTGACTTCACGCTCATGTGGTCAGTTCATGGCCTACGTGATTCAATGTTTTCCGCACCCTCCAGATGAAATACTATAAAACATGAATTGCCATATATATTAATGAGTTACGGAATTCAAAAAAAACATGCACAATAGTAATTTGTATTTCCGTCTCAATAAATCCCGCTCACAAAGATCGACGTACAAAACAAGCGACTGTTTCAACTTTAGCCTTCTAATGAAGGCTATATGCGAACTTGACGACGTCACCGATAATCAACATGTAATTATTTATTAACACGAATTGTACCATGATCTTAACCAATGGTATACGTATTGATAATTTAATATATATCAAACTAAAATTTCCTGGTTTATTAACATTGTATACGTTCACAATATGAATCCTCCACCATTTCCAGTTTGCTGCCACTTCTGCAGCGTCCTTGGTAAACAACAGCGCGATCATCTCAAGGAGCAATACCATTTCTAAACTCGAAGTCGTAGTACACCTAGTCTTTTCTTCAATTCACCATTAAGGTGGTCGGTCCAGTGGTCGCTGGAGTCCTTTTAATCCTCACACGTTCAATAAGTAGTTTAAGATAAGAATCGGTCGTTTGTGCAGATATGTCATTGTCACACTCGTAAGTATACGTATTCGAGAATAATAAAATCAAATATACACTGAAACCTCCGTAAACGGAACCTCCGCATATGCAATCACCCCCTACCATGTATTGAATATCGATCGGTGTAGCGCATGGTGGCAGAAGCGCCAGGCCCTACCATGAGGGCCAAAGCATGCTCGACAATAAGAGAGGGCTTTGAGGGGTACTGCAATCAGCTGCCCCACCTTCGCAGAGTCCGCTTACGTGGATGGTGCGCAACCTCTATTTTTACGAGTGCGAAGTGGAGCCGATCCCGCCGCGGTGCCGATTAAAGAGGTTCCAGTGTACAGGAGAACGTCGATTATCCAGATTAATTGTGACCAGATCCATCGGCGTACTCAAGGGGCAGGGGCAGCTGCCCTCCTGGAAAAAAATTATGTCTATTATCTGTTGCCCCCCCCCCCCCCCACCGCCTCTTCCGCGGAACTAATATGAGCTGTCATCCCCAGCTTAGATCCTGGGTACGCCCATGACCGGACCCCTTCGAGATTATCAAATTGTTCACATTTTCGAAAGGAACCCATGAAAGAGACCTTGACGCTTCCGCCTTAACTACTACTCCTTCCACCACACAACACGCAATTCGTACGCTTTTCTGTATCCTAGCCGAGTTGTACTGTCGTATCGACGCTTTAAGGGGCCAGTCCACTTTGGAGCCACGAAAAAAGGCTATTTCCAAGATTTTTTCGTTTTGAGGATTTTATAAACGATATGAATATAAAAGTTGTTAGGCTGGATAAATAAAGTCTCGAAATACATTTAAACAAAAAATTAACTCATTTTTATTCATTTTTAAGTACAAAAACTATAGTTTAACGTAACGCCTGAAAAATAGGTGGGCTAGGTAGCTCCATCACAACTCAGCAACGGCTTGTGTGAAACAAAAAAAAACCAAAGTCCATTAGCTTTAGTGTGACACCAGCTACAAAATGAACCTCGGATATAAAGTTTTATTAAAAAGTAAAAATAATGGCAGACGAAAAACGAAAAAAGTATTTAAAAAACGAGTTTTTTCGCAGTTTTCGCAAAAAAAAGGTAATAATAGAAATTTTGAAACCATCGATGGTCATCTTGTTGCGAATCATGTTTACAATATGTAATTCAAATTTCAAGAGAATCGGCTTATTAGTTTTAGAGATACGATGGAGCTAGATTTTGAAAACGTTGTTTCGAGAAAAACGCGTTTGAAGTTTATACTATGAAAAACTCTTACCTAAACTCAATCGGCAATTCCTGCACCGTACAAAATCCCTTCTGATTGCTCATCATCGTCGGTTTCCTCAAGTCTTGCTTGCTTTCGATTTTTTGTAATTTTCAAAGTGGACTGGCCCCTTAAACAAATATCAACTTCATGCGATTTTTCACCAAAATCGAATTGGAATTAATGACGGTCTGGATTTGTGACGTTTGAATTATTGACGCTCTACTGTATTCAGCTACGTCGTCTATCTACGATTTCGGCCGAAATCTTCATTTTGAGGTTAACGTAAACGGTTTCACATCTCCCAAGATGTGAGAATGTCTGGGGACTTGCGTGAGGTAAGTTTGTCTTTAAGTTATAAATAAGAATCTTAGTTTTGCGTTCAGCATAGAAAATTATAATTTTATGCTAATTTAACCGAGTTTTTAAATATGACGATTACACAGGTGAACGCCACTTGATCGAAAAAAATATTGAAAATGATTTCACAATGAAAGTTTTTTATAATTATTAAAAATGAATGAAAATTATAATTCTAGCCCAGTGGCGATAATTAGTTTTATCGTTAAAATTAATAAAGTTGTGTGGAAGACGAGTTTATGTCTTTAAATGTTTTAATTTTCGTTATGAAAAAATAACTTGTTTAATAGTAATACCGTTATGCACGTTGGTTATGAAACCAATATTCTTTGTCAATGGCTAAACATTCTGAATTTGGAATTTGGAATCCTTCAAAATTACTTTAACTAAATGAGTTTTATTGATTTTCGCGGGCAAAGAAGAATTTAACGATTAAAAATTTCTATTCTTGGTTTCAACGATGCAAACTTCAACATCATATTAGTTCTACGTATAAAAAAAATCAACACCTCTGGTTAAAAATTTTGAAATTCGGAACCCGCATTTTGCTTTTTTAAGGATTATTAATTCACAATTTTGCATCACAAGCTGCGCTGAGTTACCTGGACTATAACGTTTTTGTTTCGGAAACGATGTACTCAAATATATGAACACGTCGAAGGTGCATTTCGATTGGGCATTTCTATGTTTAAAAAAGTTGCTATGTTTGAACAGTCCCCGATAAAACGCTCGAACATCCGCGAAGGTTTTGTTTTTTTCTCTACACATATTCCACAACCGTGCATACACAATTACGACTTTATCACCATTGTGCTCATCCGCACTCTCGCTGTCTCCTTCGTTTTCTCCCCCTTCCCACTCTCCATCTATCGCTTTCAGCGATTAGATACTCTCTTACGTGTGTGCACTCCCGGTACGTCTGGCTTGTGGTGTGAGTGAAAGTCAGTCTATGTGGCTTGGCTAATAGTGTTTTACTCTACGCGAAGCTGTCAGTACGTACGCTCATAGCACGCGTTCTACGAGTTTTCGCTACCTTCACACGGACCATCGTATAGTTATAAATATATTGTCATTGGGAACAAGAATTTTTTTCTATATTTGACAATAATGATTTTAGCGCACTCATATTACTGTGCTCGTGCTAACCGTTTTTTTTTTAATTACTTCATTCATCGTGCAGAATTTGCATCTCACTGTTGAAAAAATCTTGCTTCAGTGTTATCGGGTCCAGTTTCATCAATCACACATTTAGTATCAAAAGTCATTGGTGATATACTTGACCTAGCAGTCCATTGTGTAATGTACGAGTGCATCGAGGATTTAACGATTTGATCCGCGTCGTTCTATTTTGTTTCCGCTAGTGCAAGATATAAGTGCGTGAATATATTTGGAAAACTTAATCCGCGGAGAACACGAACGAGTAATCATGAACGTCCTGAGGCACAAGTATGTTTCTTTCCAATGTTTATTCACTTAAGAAGTTAATGGCGGTGATTTTTTTCTGTTATTCGATTGGAAGTTTTGGTTTATTAGTACGTGCTGAGCTCAATTTAGAAACACATTTTAATTGTCACTTGAAAGTGTTTTGCATCTAGAATTCTCAAAAGATTCCACATAAAATGAAAGCACACTCGGCGATTGAATTATTTCTAATAACCCTTTAGAGGCTTGCAATAATTTTTATATGGAAAAATTGTATTCCATATGAAAATGAATTTTATATGGAAAAATCATAATTTTATTTTGATGAGACAATTATAATTAATTTTTCTGTGGTCCTCGCGATGGCAGTCCCTCGGCTTTAAATTTAATTGATGAGGGAGCCGAAGCATTCCTTCAGTTCAGAAAGCTGTGAGAAACTGTTATTTTTTTTGCATTCCATTCGATTTTCTCCTTTATCAGTTCCGTCAGCGAATATTTGAATCTCAACGATTCACAGAAATTGCTCGTGATATGACAGTATTTTTCAGTGCTCGATTGTCATACTCCCTATACTGCATTATACCAACACGATATATATACGGGTATTTTATTTTTCAGAATTAGGGACGTTCGATATTTCAGCCTTTTAATATAATATGTAGAATTCCTCGTTAATAGATAATGATTTCCTCGACAAAAAAATTCGAGAATATACAAATTACTGACAACAGTGTCACGTGAGCATTGACTTAATTTGTATTCCGTTTTTTTAAATGCTTTCGGATAGCTATAATAATATATACCATAGAAATAGTACAGGGTCTATAAAGAACTGGAAATAGTGGAATAAAGTGTGTGGGGTGAAAGGTATGTAGACGTAAAAGTCCGCAAGGGAATAAAATAACTATCGACCGCGAAAAAACGCAAAAAAATATGGTATAATAAAGAATACAATTTTTTTAATCGACCTCATAACTATCAGATTGAAAAATGTCCTTTCAGGAGTGATTTCATTTAAGCCAATTCTTGCGTAGCATTGGCTCACAATTTTCAACACTTTCAACGTCATGGCGACGAAGAAGGGATAATGGACATTCAGTTTGCTTTGTGTAGAGAAACTTTTTTAAACGTGTACCAGGTCTATGCTACCGCTATAAAGTATATAACTTAATTCGCATCTTATTTCTTGTCAATGATTATCAGCTATTGCCCAATGATGAGTACATAACTAACCAGTATTTTTGAATGTCTAAGTACTAATATGACCCGAGTAGAGCTCTTGCTCCGGCTACAAGAAAGGCCTGATCAGGCTTCCTGATGTCTTTTTCCGGCCTTGGTGAGGATTTTTTTTATCAAGCCCTGATCATTTTTGAAACGCAATCTCTGACTTCAAGCCGTGAATCCGTTTGCCTGACTATCGCCTGAAACTGGCCGGACCAGGCGACTAGAGGTAACCGTACATACAGTTGCCTGACCAGGCAAATTAAGGTACACCGTAACTAAGGCCTCGGCACTACACACAGCCCGTCAATACTTCTACTCGGGAAGATCAAAATTTGAACCTTCCCAATCGTAAATCAGATAAGGTGGCTATACAAGGATCGATACATCATGACCTGTCCAATTTTGTTCGACTCGTACGTTAAAGTGTTTTAAGATTGCCGAATGTTAGCATCAGAACAATGTATCAGATAGCTTCGAAATTGCAGATTAAATCTCCCTACCCATTATTTTCGAAACACCACAATATATTAAAATAGCTGCTTTTCAAATGTTTACTTAAAAATATATATTCATATTATTGGACGCTATGGGTGTAATGCGGAAAGGCAAACTTGCGAAAGCATCGCGATCCAAATTACAATACATTCAGCAAACCAATGAATTGTGGTACGCAAACATGATATTCTCTGTATCTGACCATATACGAAGTATCGCTTATGAGAAACAGATGTTGGTTGATAGTAAAAACAATGTTTGTGACATACGAGAAATGAATACGATGCCTTTTCCGCAAAAAAAATGATTTACAGTTGTTGGAAACTATTTTTAACGGGGAATTGCAGAACTACCAGAAGTACCGAGTTAAAGAAAATCTAAATTAAAGTATGTTGAAACAAGTGGAAAACCTAGCTTTGCACCAGCCATCGTGCCACAAAAACATATCAACTTCGACGGCGCAATTAAGTACGTCTAGTAGGTTCTACTCTTCAATGATTGTAGAAACCGCCATGTGCGGGGTGACGTGTATTTGGTTGGAGTGATGCCTATGTGAATTTAGCCAACCACATTTACACGGGCATCACGCGCAAGAAAACCCAGGCTCACGCGTGGCTTTGCAGCGTAGTTCTGGTCTTTTTGTCTTTATTTTCACTCTGTCGACTGCTGTCCCTTATCGACTTTCGTTGTAAATTTACCAAAATTACAGCGAAAATATTGCATCTAAAAAACGTGAAGTCTAATATTCCCTTTCTAATTTAGATATGCACATATATGCATGCGTTTATTTGACGAAAAAACAATGTAAAACCATTTTCCAAGTATAAAAAGGCAGTTAATAAAATGCATATTAACTGAATCGACTAATTCACTTAACTCTGCACATAGTTTGCGCCAATTTGTCGCTCTCATTACTTGCCCTAGAACTCCTTTGCTGCAACTACCTGACTAGGCCACTAGGTATGGCGTAGGCCTTTCGAGTATTTGTGGTCGCTTAATTCACTGAAATCCTACTTTTTCCAGGCACGTGATTGAAAGTAGCTCCGAATAATGACAAATTACTGATGCGTGAGTTGCTGATTTCTTTATACTGTCTGGGCTCATCTTTCGTTTGACTAGGTGAAATCATTTGGTCGGAATGATTTTAAATAACCGGTGTAATAGAATTGTGAGAGTACAACCGTCGTAACAAAATCAATTTTCAGAATAATCTTTTCCGATGCTATTCGTCATGTAAATTCAACGAACCAGGCTCGGTCGGAACAGGCTTAAGGAGTTAGGCTACTATGAAGACCCGAAAAAAAGGGTTATTTGAAAATAAAAAAAATGGACGAATCAGTAAGATGATTGAAAAATCGTTTAGAAATTTATTGGTATGTACATTCACAACGTTGTGTAGCAAATTTCCTAAAAAAACATTAATAATTAAAGAAGTTAGAAATAATTCTGTGAAGGAACTTTGAACGTGAGGAGCTCAATGGTATACTTGATTTTGGCCACCCGGTTGATCTAAAAGTTTTTTTTTCTTTAAATAGAAAATATTGGCTATGACTTGACCGAGCTTTTGTTGTTATCGTATTTCAAACATGAAACCAAAGATGTCCTCTCTCTAATGTAGTTAACTTGATGTTAACGATTTCTTACTACATTAAAAAGAGGAAATGTAATTTTAAAAATACTTGCCTGTTGTGGGCAAGTATTTTTAGTTCAGTCTTTTTTTATTTCATTGTGATTGAGCAGTCAAATAAACAGTGTTTTTTCTTAATTAGACCCGTACCTATAAGTGTCGAAGAAAATTGCAGCTGAGTTAATTTTAATAGCGCAACTTGTTCGTCTCTAACCAATTAGCGCTACTTATCAGCACATTCCATTTTTGGGAAAAATATTATATCTGAAAAGAGTGAATCGTGGTTATTTGTAGTATAAACGATGATTTATAATACATCGTTTTTATTCGATATTAATATTTTTAATTAGACCGTTTTAGTATTTTCCGTGAAGATGCTCACGTCTTTGCACCGGAGGTTTCTTTTGGTCCTTCTGTACCGAATATTCTATCGATACTGTAGTTTAGGAGATGTAATATTCGTTTATCGAGACGGTAGATCCAATCGAATCGTATTTTTTTAGTCGATTGAAAGTTTGCTGTACGCAGTGCATGAAAAATACCCTTTGCAATCGTTTGCAATATATGGATCCCAATAACGCTTCGACTTGAACTTTATTGAAAGCTCACCGTGGTGCATAGGCCTTAATATTCATACTTAAGGCTTACTGCTCATGCAGAAGATTTGGTAAGCTATTCTTTAAATAGTTGAAAACTGCTTATTAATAACAGTAAAAATATTTAATCAAACGCAATGTTTTCTGTTTTAAAAAGTAAATTGAAGCTCAATTTAATTTCGTATCATATACCGTTGTGCTTTCTATTCACTGTTCATCTGTGTTTCATGTATGGAGTTTTTACATTTATTTGCAAGCGAGGTTCATAATTCATGTGGAATTATGTACTGTTTTTAAGTAAATACAAATTCAAAAAATTCGATTACCATTACGAAATGAGAAAATAATAATTTTAAATAGCAAACCATAAATCGAAGGCCTGCTTCATTTAACGAGATGTAGCGATCATGAGAAAAATAATATATTTATCTACCCTGTGCGATTTCTTACTCGTCGCTACGAACTGCCTATGTTTACAAAATATCTTACTCGAAATAGGTATTTATAATAACTTATCTGTGCCTAATGTATGCAATAGAAATTAGATTATAAATGCAAAACACTAGAATTCAAGGTTACGACATATCACACTCATCATTTTGGACTTCAAGGGATCAAGAAAAAAATTATTATTTGTCGTAATTCATGAACTTCGCGGATGCACAAAAAAATCGATTTCTTGGATGCAATAGTTGAATACCGTGCAAATTAAGAAAAATTGTCTCGGTATTCAACACAAAATGATTGTCAATTTTGTTTATTGCATTCGCGTCATGCGATAAAGCATCTCATGAGTTTGGTAATTCAACAACAACGCTTGCTTTAAGTATTTACTTGATATTGGGTGATTTGTCGATTATTTATGAATAATCTTCGATAATCATTTCATTATTCATGACGGACCTACATCTTTTCTCATATCAGTTTGCCAAAACCTTTAGATAGTGTGGCACCCTGCACTCTTGTAGGGCTTCGTAGCGGATCAAGCGCACGTCGGCGACGCTGAATCGAGATTCGTTCGTAGAGTGAATTACTTCAAGTTTTTTTTCATTTTCCGGTATTCATTAACCCCAATTCGGTTCATTATTATTAATTGAACTACTTACAACATTTCAAAAGATAACTACATTTAATCATTTACCCGGTATCGATCAAGTTCACTTCATTGCAATTCTCGTATGAAAAAGCGCCTTTAACCTGTAGTGATTCAAAGGGGTTTCTAATCACTACTTTGATGGCTAATTGATAGTCGATTACAATAAAAAAATCTTCATCTATGAAATGTATCGAGCATTCGAACAATTTTTCGATTAATCTTATAAAAATCCCAGTAACCTTATTGGATGTAACGAAAATAAGCTTCCGGTATTCTTTAATTGCATTCTGCATATATTAGGGCGATACTTAAGCAGTGTTTAGATTCGTTACCGCTCAAGCTACATAATTCTTTCATTGAAAGAAACGGATGAATTCATTTACTATTAGGACCAATTGAAAGAGGGGAACTCTCGCTGCGGAGAGTTTGGGCATTGATATTTATTTGTAAATGTTCCTTGGTGATTTACCAGTCTACGCTACGATGACTTATAAGATGCAGGTCATGGGATATGCAGCGTGCTCACTTTATCCCCCCCCTCCCGCCACTCGTCTCAGATTTCAAGTTAAGTATTTCCAATAGCAAAAAGTCGTCCACTTTTTTTATGAAATATTTAAGCGCACGCATTATTCGATAATTGACTGATTCAAATGATTTTTTACCTTTCCAAGTAGTTGTTCATACGGGCGTAATAACATATGGCAGTCAATAGTGCAGTCAAATGCGTAGTTAGAATGGGCTCTTCTCGATCTGATACTGCAATCTCCTCATGACACGGCTTCAGTAATGATGATTAGATGCGATGACTGGATCGCGTCGGTATGCCACCTTGAAATATCGTAGCTTCATTAGTCTCTAATTTATTTACAATCTCTTTCTCATCTGCCTTGCCTACAAACCAAACAAGTTTATAATATGACCGTGGTGTTCCCCTGCGAAAAAGTGTGACTTTATTTTATAAAAATACTCAATCATGAACATAGATCTACAGATATTCTACCATTCCTTTTAAAATAGGCGATTCTATAAATCGAAATGATGCACGCCAATGGTTATTCAACAGTCACACTTAGCAATAAAACTCTAATATTTCGGCAGTTATAAATGTATTTTTTTCACGTAAAAACAATTGAAGTATTCATGTAATTACTAGTGTAAACAGGAATGGCTTCATGAACTGCAGCACAATGGTTCGATGTGACACATATTTTTTTATTGCACAAGAACTCTTGATGGAATAAAATGAGCTTTCCTGCACCTTATAGCATGGCTGTCACACACTTTTCGTTCCAATCTATCGCTCATAGAAACCGAAGACTTTTCTCAATTAGCCCGTGACATTCTTTATTAGTTTTAGTAGCGCCGGTTTATATTCATCAGCCTCTTTAATATCATTATCATATTGGATTTCCATAAGCTCATGGAGTTCGCTACTCATGAAAGACGAACACTGAATTTCGTTATCGACCTTTTCGGTTTCCATTTCGGCCCAGTAAAGTAATGGTCACCGTAAGCGGATCGCTCGACTTTTCAAATTCATATAACTCAACTTAGAAAGTAATTGGAAGTTATTTGAAGTGATTCTTAAGCAGTTTTTATTGCGCAGGAGAACATCATTGTGCAGTTCTCGTGCCTGGTACAGTTTTTGAGAAAATATTAGGTAAAGGTTATATTATATAAAGGTTATATTATTATATAATATTAGGTAAATATTAGGAAACAAAACTAATCATCGAGATTTCGTCGGAATTATAATTTTTACCTACTTATATCATTATAAACAACTATTCTATCGTAAAATACCTTTAAATATTTGGTCGATTGACTTGTGTTGATCGAAGTCGAAATCGTACTTTTCAGCCTTTATTAAAGGCCTTTCACTCTATTTCAGCCTACTTCGAAGGCGTTTAACTCGATTTATGCCTCATTTAATGCTACTTAAAGCTAGAAGTCCTACTACACCAATGGAAAAGATTAAAGGGCCAAAAAAATTTCCGAAATTTTCCATTTTGAAGGTCTATGATTCTAGTTTTTAGGTCTTTTAGTCAAATTTTTTTAGGAGTTACCGTTATCATGCAATCCTAAGAAATAGCGCGAAAAAAATTGTGCCATTTTTTTTTCCGAGTCCACGGACTTGGATTTTTTTTGTCAGCTAAGCCATTACATAGGCCGGATAGCTCGTTCATTCAGCTTTAATTTCCTTTTTTTTACATCTCGATACGCCCATTTTTCATCGAAATATCGGACTTTTGATGGAAAGGTATTCTTTTGCGTTCAATCATCGATATCTCAGCGACAAATGATCGTACAGGGTGTATACAAATTATTTGTCACCACTCCGCCACATGATTCTCCGAGTCACGTTAGGCGAAGATCACCCTCCAACATGGACCCGCAAAATTGACCTTGACCCCAAAACTCAAGGTAACAAATTTTTTATTGGCTTGAAAAATTCTACTGAATGAGAGGAACGAAAGTCAGAAAGAAACCATGGGTCGCAAATGAACCCGTCACCCAGAAAATAAAAAATAAAATATTAAATATTCGGGAATATGAGTTTCCCTGATCGTGAATAGGAGAAACACAACAATAGCCAGTTAAGCACCAAAATAAAGGCCTCCGTCACTTAGCCAGTTAATTTTATTATTCAAAAAAAAAATGACTTCACCGTTGTCCGACTCTCACCACGAGGAGGTGGGCGGATAGGCACATGGCAAATGACAATAACTTTTGAGGCCACTGTTGTCACACCTTCAAGAGTCGTGTGCGTGCGTGCGTGCGTGCATGCGTGCGTGTGCGCATGCGAGATCAGGTAGCGATCAGGTCTCCGTGATTCTTCACTCCCAGGGTACTTACCGACTCCAGACCCTCGCTGCCGTCTTTTTAATTATTGACTGGTCGATTTTATCTCGGGCCACGACCTTGGCGGTGGTATCGAAGGTAGAGAACCGATCCGTTTATACCGATAGCTCGTAGCATACGGGCTTGTTCCCGCTTCCACATGCCGACCTCCATTACGCAGACATGCTCGCAGCCTTTCCTCTAAATTGGTCCGAACTGTGACCAAGAGTTTTCGGTTTCGTCCCAAATGGGCCATTCCATCATCTATCCGGCGTATCAGATCACTGACGTTCGGATCACTCTGCCAGATCTATAAACTATGGCTTTTAGCGCACCCCACAAGAAAATATCCAAAGGAGTAAGGTCTGGAGAACGTGGTGATCATAAATGGGGCGCAGGCCGACGGTCTATCCATCGTGTTCCACAGGCTTCGTGAAGAAAAGCACGAACTTGCCGACCAAAATTTGGCGAGGCGGCATCGTGCATAAAGAAAAGGCCTTGGCGATTCTGCCGCGGAACAATTTCTCGTAAGCGATGGATTAAATCGCGCTGCAGAAAAACCAGATAATTTCGGCTATTCAACTGCGACGGAAGATAGACCGTACCAATGATGTTGTCACCAACGATATCTGCCAAAACATTGACGCTGAATCGACGCTGGTGGACTCGTCGCATCATCGCATAAGGGTTCCTGTCAGCCCAGATGCAAATATTTTGCCTATTCACAATGCTGGCGCTCGAGCAGCTCGCCTCGTCAGTGAACAGGACGTACTCAAGAAACCGAGGGTCTCTTTGCAATTTCCGAAGCATCCAGCGGCAAAAATTCCAACGAACTTGATTGTCCCCAGGGTGCAGTGCTTGCACATATTGCACAGGATACGGTCGCAGGCCCTCCGCGTGAATTATGCGACCAACTGTCAATTGACGGCTAAATTGCAAGTATCCATAAAATGATTAACGTTAAGCGTGACTTTTAGAGCTCGATATACCCAGGAAAACCCTGTGAAGTTTCATTTCGATCTTGTCAACCGTTTCTTTGCTTCAACAGTCAAACTTGTGAAAAAACTTAGTCACGTTTTTTAGCTTAAACTCTTCATAATCATGATCAAAATTTAAAAAAACTTTTTTTGAGGTTTTCTCACATTTTTATCGCAATCAACGTTTGAATTGACAAAAAAATAATAAGTTTGAAAACATTTTAAATTTCTTTCGAATTTTTTTTTCGAAAATCTTCCGGGTATTGAAGAAAACAATGTCCAATTGTTTCCAGCACGATTCGGCTTTTTCGTTCTATGCTTCTATTCATCGCCTTTTAATTAAATGGAAATTAAACTTGATAAGTGCAACCTCCACGTGGTCCGATTCCGGTAACGCTAATATCGGCGGTTAAAATATCAAAATCATGCTTGAAACAATTGGATATTGTTTTCTAAAAGTACCGGGTTTTCCAAACAATTTTTTTTTTAATTATTATTTTCTTTTTTTTGTCAATTGAAACGTTGTTTGCGCTCAAAATATGAGAAAACCTTAAAAAAGTTTTTCTTTCCATTTTGACCATGATTATGAAGTGTTTAAGCTCAAAAAACGTGACCCTTTAGTTTTTTTTCAAAAGTTTGACTGTTTAAAACAAAGAAACGGTTCGCAAGATCGAGATGACACTTCACAGGGGTTTTCTGGGTATATCGAGCGCTAATAGTCACGCTTAACATGAATCATTTGATGGATATGTCCAATTTAGCAATAAATTTTCTAAAAAAAACCATAAATTACCCTTTTTTCCCTGTTTTTTTTTAAATCATTTAAAGGATTTAAAAAAATTCCTTAAGGTCGAGACAGCATCTTATAGGAACATTTTTACAGTTTCCGATTCTCTGTACGATCGTTTGTCGCTGAAATATCGATGATTAAAGACAAAAGATTCTTTTTCCATTAAAAGTTCGATATTTCGATAAAAACTATTTTTGTGCAAGCTGGGAAGATTTGTAATGAAAGCAGTATTCATGAAAAAAAATCGATATTTAAATGAATTTTTAACTCACCTGACAATCTGATTATTTCTATATAATAATAATAAACAGGGGTTATTAATAATGATTCATTGATATGTCTATATATGCTATAAGCGAAAAATAAATCTAAACATGCGATTCGGGTGGCGTGTTTGACTATCTATTATTCCCGAAATAATAATTAACTATGGTAAAGGCTTGGCAATATAGATATGGTTTGTTCAGTGCTATCACACAGTCATGTTAAAAAATAAGGATAGCAGTAGAACGTCATGATCGATATAAATACATGCGTGCATTGATTTTGCAATTTTCTCAATTCCCTATTTCAAAAACTATTGCGATGCACTGAAAATTCATTTAAGCGGTCACTTATATTATCACAAAGAAAATCTGTGCCAAATTTCACCTTAATCGGAAGTAGCGGGTATTCGGGAGTACAGCCGAAATTGCTTTTGTTTGCTATGCCACGTCTGCGATTAAGATGCCACAAGCACTCGATAACGGAGTAGCAGCATGCGTAGTTATAAACGGTTAGGTTGTAGCTTCAACTCCACGTGTATTCGGCGCATGGAGTGGAAGGAGCGTTATCCAACAGTAGTAGCACTTTGCCAGTTTTACATTGAGCCTTGCGTCATTCTTTCACTTTCGTTATGAAATCATTCGTGTCCCAATCGGAAAACAATCTCGAGTCCATGCAAGCTCTTCTTGGGCTTTATAAGCCACAGGGAAGCCGGTCACATTTTTTTAAGCTGCGCGGCTTCTTCGCTTTTTTTATGAGCAATAACGGCAATCTGTGAGTGCCAGCTGCATTAGCACATGGCATAGCTGTTACTCGTTCTTTGGATATTTTGAATCATGGTGTTGCAGTTTCACGTTCCGACGCGAGAGACTTTCGAGGCAGTGACCTCCAAATTAGCCCGGTCTCATCTGCATTGTACACGTCGTCCCTAGAAAATCCTTGCTCTTCCACGATAGTACTAAGCGTCTGTTTAAACTTCTCAGCAGCCCCCGAGTCTGCCGATAACGTTTCTCCTTGGATCTGAAGTTTTCGTTTTCCATGGCGAGTCTTGAAGTTTTTTAGAAATCCTCAACTGGTCTTGAAAACAGACGATCCGCGAACGTTACTATTAAATTCAAGAGCTGTTTTACACAAAATTGGACCGGAAATCGGTTGTCCTCAACTTCGCCTCTGAACAAACCACTCGGACAAACGATACAAATAAGTTTTCAAATGTTTTGCACGCTGAAGTGGAAATAACATAAGTTATTTAGTTTCGTGATCTAGTGCTCTACTATTTCTGTGCCAAGATTTCATACATAATATCGCGTACAAAACTTTCCTGCACGACAGTTCCTCTACACAGTAGCGGTGTGAATGGTTCTGGTCGGGGAAGGGTTTCTTGGAATTAAATCCAGCGTTGACTGTCATCGCTGAGGAAATGGGAAGAATAACGTGCAAATGGGTTCGCAAATGTTCAACACAGTAATAGTGTGAATATTTCTGTCGGTGAAAGAGTTCAATGGCGTATTTACAGCGCTAACTCTGATCGCTGAGGGAAACATATCAGTAACCTGCAAATAAGTGTTCGAATATTTTGCCTGCCAGAGTGGTAATAGTACAAAAACTCAGATTCATGATCGTCTGCTTGACACTTTTCGTGCCAAGATTTCACGCATAATAATTCAACACGGTAGCGTGTGAATATGGCTTGTCGGAGAAGGAATTCAGGAAATTAAATCCAGTGTTGGCTGTCATCGCGGACGAAATCAAACCAATACCGGCAAATGGGTTTTTTAAATGTTCAACACGTGGAAAGTGTAAATATTTTTTGTCGGTGACCGAATTCAAAGAAGTATCTGCAGCGCTCACTGTGATTGTTGAGCAAAAAATTACCAGTAAGCTGCGAATGGGTCATTAAATGTTATGCATGCCGAAGTAGTAATTTCTATACATAACATTTATATTCGTGATCGTGTGCTTTACTCTTTCTGTTTCAAAATTGTATGCATAGTGTCGCGCATGAGTATTTCCTATACAACAGCTCTTAACATCGTAGCGGTGTCAATGTTACTTTTTGAAGGAGGAATTTAGGAAATTGAATCTAGCGTTGGCTGTCAACGCTGAGGAAATGGCGAGAATAACCTGCGAATGGGTTTTGCAAATGTACAACACAGTGATGGTGTGAATATTTCTTGTCGTCAAAAGAATTTGCAAAAATATTTGCAGCGATAACTCTGATCGATGAGGGAAACTGATTAGTAACCTGCAAATAAATTTTCAAATACTTTGCATGCCGGATTTCATGTATAGTGTCGTGGATGAGTATTCCCTGTACAACAGTTCATCAACACGGTAGCGATGTGAATGTGACTTGTCGGAGAAAGATTTCAGAGAATAAGATACAGTGCTGACTGTCATAGCTGACGACATCAAACGAATAACTTACAAATGGATTTTTCAAATGTTTAACACAGGGATAGTGCGAATATTGGTTATTCCAGCCGTACAGGGCTTCCGCTTCTCACGTGCCCCAACCCGCCACAACTTCGCTCTACCTCAGTAGTTATAAGCGCGGATAGAGAGACGACAGTGACGTCATCGGGGAGAGGTGTATATGTGATGTCTCGCGAGCCAGACCATCTCGGTGGGCCTGTATGGGGAATTGGCGGTGGGGGTAGCGGCGGCTAGAGGTGGTATGTGCGGGGCGGGGGAGCGGCGGGTTGGTACGTGCGGCTACTACCACACGTACCAACATCGACGGATTGTTGTGGGTGTTAGAGGATGTACTTTGGTAGATTAGTGAGGGTCAGCGGTCTTCATAACATGCTGATCATTCATACTGTGGTGCGAAGATGCTGCATGGTGGAGAGGGCTATGATTTTCCAGTCGAGGGAGAGTTCGGTAGGCGAGTGACGATGAGTGAGGGTGGCATACCGAAGTGTCTTTCACGTGTTTCGAGCTTATGCAACGACGGGGGGGGGGGGGGGGGGGGGTTGGTTGATTAAACACTCGATTTTTAGAAAACGTGACGGTTGGCTTGTTCTTGCTGGATTTTTCGGAGGGGTTTTTATGTTTGCATCTGCTGGAGCGTGGTTATATTTCGATCGATAGAACATTTTTCGAGCTGAAGTTGCGAGGTCTTCTCACCAACTGTGCGAGTAAAAACCGCATCTCAAATTTCAAAACTCATCTCCGAATTTGTTGTTGTTGTTGTTGTGTGCAAACGGTAAAAACTTTCACCAAAAGAGCCATAATGTTGGGGTATTACCAAATCGAACTGTAGTGCAAACCGCATCTGGAAAACCACATCACACCAGGAATTCGGTATATATCAAATCAACCAACCACACTGCACCAGCCACAGCAGCTTACGGTTCGTGTCAACGAGAAAACCTGGACGCATCTCACTACCAATCTTCAACCACCTACATCAACAAACAATGGCTGGTTTGGTTTCCCCCGTCAAAATCAACGAGATAGACGAGCGGGGTGCTTTGTCCGCACCGGCATACATACCCGTGTGACTTAACATTGAATATCAGCAAATACAATCCAATGTGCGCCGGTTGTTAAATTACATTACCGCGGGAAATAATCCTGAAGAAAGCGAATATAAAGTCAAGGGATAACGCATGTTTCGCGTGGTCAGTGGTCGCTGCTCTGTACCCAGCGAGAAAGAAGGTGGACAGAGCAACTTCGTATCCACATTACTCAACCGAACTGCAGGTTCAAGGCATTGTTTTCCCTATCATCTATTTACCCTATCACCCTATGACCTATTTACCCAGTGAAAAGGAAGGTGGACAGAGTAACTTCGTATCCACACTAGTCATCCGTACTGCAGCTTCAAGGCATTGTTTTTCCTATCACTCTCGATCGAATAAAGGCATTTGAATCGCAAAACAACGTTTCTAATAATGTATTTACAACGGAAAAGAAAAACATCATTCCGATTCGAATATGCGACCAAAAGCTGGTCAAACACATCAATTTATTGTACGTGGTGGATTCGTCGGACTACAGCGTGGGACACTTTGTACGGAAACCAGTTGCCGAAGACGACACACGTGTTCGTGATCATTGCCATCTGACCGGACGTCATAGACGTCCCGCCTACCTTAATTGAAATTCGAACTACAAACGGTTTTTTTAAACGCGAAGTTTTTCATAATTTGTCCGACTGTGGTGCACAGTTCATCATCAAGGAACTAGCCACAGCATTCGAAAGGGAAAACCACCGTGGTGCTCATAACCAAGGAGGAATCCATTTCTTTCACAATATCAGTTCGAACGGCAGACAAGTCACATAAGATTAAATTACCCTTCATCGATTCATACAAACTTCTCAATGCAAGTCTGGATAAACTGGCCTAATTTTTTACAGTGGACATATAAAAAATGTTACGGTCGAAATTTCATGGCATACCTGCCGACAATTTCATCCGATTAACCCGAAAAGGTATCTTCCCCAATGAGTATATCGATAGTTCGAACAGACTGAAAAACTATCACATACCGCCACGAGACACATTTTACAGTACTTTGACTGGTGACATTGTAAGTGAGAATGAATACACTCACGCCGAGAATGTATGGGAACGGTTTTCTATGCAAACGTTAGGCGAATTTAGTGACTTGTACTTGAAGACCGATGTTTCGTTACTGGCCGGCGTTTTTCAGAACTTTCGCAATAACTGTATCGACAGTTACAGGCCCCGCTCTTTACGGTACTCTCCCCGGATATACATGGGATGCAATGTTGAAACATACATGCGCGAACTTCGAATTGTTAACTGACGTTGACATGGTATTATTTGTTAAACGGGGTACACGCGGAGGTCTGAGTCAGTGCTCAAATAGGTATGCGTGCGCCAATACCAAATACATGGCATCGTTCGATGTATCATGGTCCTCATCGTAATTGATGTATTTCGATGTAAATAATTCGTATGGACGGGAAATGTGTCAACCATTGACCTATGGTGATTTTCCGTAGGTCAATGACTTGTCGACATTCGATTTATCATTGATCGCGCTAGATTCACCAACCGGATACATTATTGAGGTTGACTTAGAGTACCCGAAATGTCTACACGATGCAACATACGGACTTGCCACTTTGTTTAACACATGGCAAACAACCTGGCGGGCAATACAAAAAACTGCTTGCAACCGTGCATAACAAGAAACGGCATGTTATTCGTTATCGCAATCTGCAGCAGTGTGTACGCCACGGTCACGAAATCATTAAAAATGATGGAATACTCCAATTCGCTCAATCGGCCTGGGTACGAATATATATCGAGCTCAATACGCAGTTCCGGACCGAAACAAAGAATGAATTTGAAAAAAATCTCTATAAATTGATGAATGATGCGTTGTTTGGGAAAACTATGGAAAGTGTACGCAATCATGTAGACGTTAAGCTTTTAACACGGTAGGAGGGCAGGTACGGTGTAGAGGCAACGATTTCTAAACCAAATTTTCATAGCCGGAGTATTTTTTCGGAAAACCGTATTGCCGTCGAATTACGCAAGCCCGAGGTGAAATTGAATAAACCAATGTATGTGGGTATGTGCATACTCGACATTTCGAAAACCTGATTATATGACTTTCATTATGATTACATCATGTCTCTGTATAAAGACAAATGAACAGTGTTATACACCGATACGGATAGTCTCATGTACAACATTGAGTGTGAGTATGTGTATGACGACATGAAGCGTAATATCCATCGTGTCGATACGAGCGAGTATCCGGGGAGCAATGGGTATGGGTATTTTCGTCTTTCATAAGTGCGGGAACTTTTTCGTTGACAAGCGGTATATCACCGAAAAAGTTCCCGCACCTATAAAAGACGAAAATAATGGTCGGATAATGACGGAATTCGTCGGGCTCAGAGCAAAAATGTATGCAGTCCGAGTCGGTGGTAAAGATGTTACGAAGAAAGTGAAGCGCGTTCAAAGTAACATCGAGGCGAGAACGATCTCCTTCGAGGATCATACGAAATGTTTATATGACCAGATCGAAATGACTGGCCAGCAATCATGCACACGATCGAAATTGCATGAAGTGTACATCATCAACGAGACAAGATTGCTCTAAGTCCGCACGATGACGAAAGTTATATCATACCCGGAACCACGAAAACGCTGGCATGGGGGCATTATAGAATACAATCGTAGTATGTATTCTTGTAAATTGTAAATAACCTTGTAAAATGATTGTAAAAAGTTCTGTAAATAATCAGTCCTGTAAATATCGGCGTTTGTAAGTATCCGTATCTGTCTGTTATGTGTAACAAATGGTTTACAAATTTTTCAACTGATAAACTGAAGAAGAGCCCATTGTAGTTTGGTGAATCACATAATTTTCCCCACACCATTCTGACACTCTTCTGTGTGAAAGGAGACAGAGAGAGAGAGAGAAAGAGAGAGAGAGAGAGAGAGAGAGAGAGAGAGAGAGAGAGAGAGAGAGAGAGAGAGAGTGAGAAAGAAAGAGCGGGGGGGGGGGTTAAAGAATGAGAACCAAAACAGAAACCTATCGAAGCTGGAAAACACTTGCTGCGGTGAAAAGAACGGTGGACGCTTTGTGAGAGAAAGACCAACCATCGTCATCTGGTAGGAGCAGAGAAAAAGGGAGCGAGAGAAGAGTCATCAAATTTAAAACATTTATATTGTTCGCTACAAATCAGATTTGCTTATCCAGCTATTGTGAGTATTATCGAAACCCAACCGTATTACAAAGATTCGATTACCTGCTGCTTCAATACTTTTTCAATGAGATAAATATCGGGATATTGAACTTTAAATAGCTCCCCGTCGTACGAATCACCTGCAATGGCTTCATCGTTATGGTCCTCCAGGTGAAATGCTACACACTTCGTGTTTTTCTCTCGATAAATGGTAAATAATTCAGCTGTCCATTTCTGTGTGTAATCCTTTCAGAAAACACTCCTAAATTTACTGATTCTCAACGCTCTTTATCGTAAATTTTTACTTTTATGATGATGCATTTTTTTAATAGACTCTTATCAAAAGCACGTTGTAGCAGCTACTTCTCATTTTCAACGGTTACGCTCCTCGGTTTCACCTGAGTTATGGTATAGTGTGTAGAATCATTATACCCGCCTACTATGTTATAAAGAATACCAATCCACGTATAATCAGTGCGTAGCCTAAATTGTATTCACACCTTATTGCTCAATGCACGATTGAGATGCTCGCAAAGTAATGCTTTTAAATTGCTATACGTTGAATACATGTGAATATTGTACTTTTTCATTGGGTCTTTAAAGTGACCATTATAAAACTTTTTTTCCTAATTAACGTGCAAGTTCTGCGGTATGTATCCCATCATAGGCGTCGACTTCATTGCGGTTGCTGCATCTTTACCATTCTCACTTCGCAGGGATACGGCCCATGCAAATTTAGACACAGTATCGATGAAGGTGAAGTGAAATTTATGTTTGCAGTTTGTATATGCGTATGATAACATAACGACGAGATCAGCTTGCCATCATTCGCCCAAGCCAGGGATGGTCACAAGTGAAAGTCTAGTATCGTCGAGTTCATCGACGCTTCGTACAACGATCGAGCTTTTTTATTTTATGCCCTTAGAGTAACGCCACCGACGTTGCCCTGTCGATGCGCGATGTTGCACAATCTGTGCTGTCCCAAGTTATGGTGACCATCTGCGGTGGTTCTAAATCCAATCCCCGGTCTGTCTGGAGGACCTTGCTTACTGAAACAAGTGTACTCTTATTCAATTTTCATCCTAACACAACGATGCTCATGCTGAGAATGCGTAATATTTCAGATGCGCAGTTAAAAAATAATCTTAGCTTCACGCAAATCCTCGATTTCATTCGAATGTTCAGAACTTCCAACTGCTTGTGATACTCGAACGATACTCGAAATATATCGGTTATACTACGGAGCAATCGTTTTTGCCCGTTCGTATCAACAAGTATATCGTTTGTACCAGCAATTATTCATTTGTACCCATTTGTACGGGCTGGTATAACGTTTGTACCGACGAGTAATCGTTTCTACCCGTACGTACAGACCAGTATACCCTTCGTACCACCGAGCAATCGTTTGAACCCGTTCGTACTAACGAGTAATGTGTTTGTGAGACAGAGCAATCTATTGTACCCGTTCGTGTCGACGAGTATATCATTTGTTCCACCGAGAAATCGTTTGTACCACCGTGTCATCGTTTGCACCCGTGCGTACCCAGATAGAGCACTAACGTATAATATACGTATATACGAGGTCGCCATCGATGTATGTAATACGTATTTAGTACGTATACTATAAAGCTAAATGTCCGGATAATATCCGTATAATATATGTATATTCTACGTTTATTAAACGGTATATTTTACGTATATAAGATGTCGAAAATACGTCAAATATATTGTTTAACCAGCGTAGAATATATGGACTTTATACGGATATTAGCCGAACATTTAACTCTTCAGTATACGTACTAAATACGTCTCATAGACGTCGATGGCAACATCGTATTAACGTGAATAATAAATTTGTAAAAGATGTATACCATATACGCAAAAATACGTATGGTATATGTATGGCATACGTATACCATAGATATAAATATATTAGATTTTCTATTCATTTCCACGTTCTTGCGTAATTTCGATTCAAAGTTTAAATATGTACAGTGAGAGCCCATCTTATTACATAAATAGTGCCGGCGTGTTCGTCATCCGTGACAGCGATGCTCATCTTTTTGCTGGCAGTAGTGCTCATCATTTTTTTATTCCTTGGCGTCAAGACGCTGCTGCGTCTCTTGATATATGCCAAGAATTTAAGTATGTCGCCAGATAACCAAGCGTACTTGGTACGGCGTACCGAGATCGTACCCTGCGGCATACTCCACATCAGCGGTACATCTGCGGTACATGGTTATCTGGGTATTAGTGTCATGTATCTATATGATGTATTATATATATATATATATATATATCCTGGATCGAACAGGAATGGCTAATATACGTATATAGCATGTATATATGTATATGATATATATGTGTATACGTCCATGATAGGCCTGTATTATACGTATATTAAATGTAGATTGTGGATCTATTCAACTGATAATAAGGAAGTAATTTCATATATGTATATTTTACGTACATTATACAATAAGCATTTGACATCGAATTCTATACATATATTATATACATAAGGAACATCTACTCGACGGTGAAAATGACTCCAGCTGCATTGCTGTCAATGTCAAGTAACATATACGTTCATTGGACGTGTTTTTTCAACATTATCTTCGTGGAATTTTGTACATCTCATATACGTATAATAGTCGTTCATTATCCTACGATTGTGATTCTTGGATCTGAAGCTATTTAATGGACGTATAATATACGTATATTCAACATCAAAGATTCAACGAAAGAAGAACGAACATAATCCAATAATGGAATCACAATCGTAATATAATGAACGAATATTATACGTACATGACATGCACAAAATTCCACGCAGATAATGTTGAAAAAAACACGTCCGATGTATGTATATAATATGTGATATTGATAGCAATGCAGTTTGTGACGTCATTGTTTTAGCCACGTCACAGAAATACTACCGATGATCAAGATATGCTCTCGATGCCCGGGTTGCGAACCATCCGTTAGTGTTAAGGGTCTTTTCTCTAGAATGTTTGTCTTGTTACGTTTGAGGTTTTGGGTTGTGCTTCCGTTTAGATTAGGTTGGCGTGCGGAACTTGGTCGAGCGGCGTGTGGCTCGACGTACCGACCAATTCCGACCGAGAGATGCACCCAACGAGGCTCCTCGGGGAATCGGTGCACGCTCGGCTCAGACGTCGGCGCCCCACTGTAGTGGTGCATCGTGCTGGAGAGCGGGCCGTTTGGGTTACGGGCGGAGGCTAGAGGTCTCCGCGCCGCGCTTCTGGAGAAAAGCTTTGCCCGCTTTCGCACGGTGACCCGGGGATGCGATCTCCGAGAGCCTCCATGTTACCGATGAGAAAACGTCCCGATTTGTTACCGTTCCGTTTTCGGGGTAACTCGGGCAGAAAATATAGATTCCGAAAGAAATATTCTATCAGAATATTCCAGCTCCCGATATAATAATTCAGCTCTCGATATTATATGAGATAAAGTTCTCGCTTGAACCGGCGATTTCGCATGTTCCGATGCCGCGAGCGTATTGACATTTTTTCTGTCAACGCGCTCTGCCTCGCTCTCGCATAATCCCTCGCACGCCGGCCTTGGTCGCGCGAGGTACAGAGTTGCTAACGAATCTTCGCGTGAGACGGTTGTCTCCCAAAATCGCGATCGCTCCCGAGTTTTGAGATATCGTGAGAGAGTTGTCGGTCAGACGTCGCGATGGAGAGGCGTGTCGTGTCTCTCTCGCGCTCGTGACGTCGCGCTCTCGTTCTCGCGCTAGAGGCATGTCGTCGTGCTCTCGCGCTCCCGTGCGTATAACGTTTTGTGTGCAGTTCGCGTCGCGATTAAATTTCGTTTACGTGAAAAGTTCTCGGGTGGATAATCCATCGGCTCCCGCACTATAAAATAAAACCATGGTTTTATTTTATCGTGACGTTTTCGGTTTCGCGAAAGCGACAGATCCCGAGATCGCTCACACTACTCCCCAGTGAATTCCGACACCTCTACCATATCCCACAGCCTGAGCGGCCGTGCTTTACCGCAACCGTTCTCCCTCGTGCAAGTGCATGCAGGTTAGTCCGGTTACACGATTCCGGCGATTAAAAATCGAGGAGGCCTCCAGACTCCGAACCGAGTTAGGATTCCGGGATACCAAAAATCAGGGAGAACTCCAGTCTCCGCTTGGTGGGTCGGGTTGGATCCCCCCGACCCCAGTTTAGTCCGGTTGAGACGTCCGGCGACAAAAAGTCTCTGGCGCCCCAAGTACTGCGGATGCACGCGCACGGGAGGAACGGCCGAAGGAGACGGTTTCTCGCACCAGATCCCGATTTGAGGTCTCGAATCTCGTTTCCGTGGTACGAAAAAATATCCCCGTCACAAATGGCGCCCAACGTGGGGCTACGCCGGCGAGTAGCTGTTCTCGGTAAAGATTTAAGGGGAATGAAGGAAAGGAATAATTTAATTATTCTTTTTTTCCGTTCTTTCCTCCTTTCTTGCTCTCGTAGAGAAAAACAAATATTTTATTTTTCTCTTAGTTCTCGTAACGCGTTTTCGTGTGTTCCCGATGTATTCTGTGGAAATAAACGTTCGCGATTGCTCCCGAATTAAAATAAAAAAATGTGCTCTTGAGGAAAAAAAGCAGTGCTCCCGAAGAAAAAAAAGTATTCCCGTGGAAAAAAAAACAAGTGTTCTCGATTCCCAAGGATTATCGTCGATTTGGATTATTGATCATCTTCCGGTGAGTTCCCGACGCAGTCGGAAAATTTTATTTTCGTAAAAATTTACGAATTTTTCTTGCGTGGTTTTCGCGATACGAGGCTCCGCTGAGTTGCGTCGTTTTCGTTATCAGGGGGGAGTTATCCCAGTGCTCTCGCGAATTCGAAAAATTATTTCGAAGCGAAAAAAAGGCCTCTTTTCCTTTCTTTCCGTGATCCCGACCACTGCGAAAATTTATTTTCGAAGACCAAAAAAAAAATAGCTAGTCTAAGACCAAAAAAAATAGCTAGGCTAGCTCCCATGGTTGAGAATTTGACAAAAAAAACTGTCAAATTCTAAGCTTGCTCTCCCTGATTTCGAACACGAAATCAAGTTCTCGATATCAATTTTTTTTTTGTTATGAGCTATGTCCTTTCAATTTGCTCGGGTCTTTTTTTGTCGTGTAATTCGTTTTGTTAAAGTTTTCTTGTTTTCTTTTCTTCGCTCCCGGGATCTCAAAAGTTTATTTCGAGATCTTTCTGCTCTCGTTACTCGAGAATTTCGTAGATTTTCTCGGGGATCTCGATATCGAAATGTTGTATTTTTGTTGTTCAGTTTACGTGCTTTTTTTCGATCTGCTCCCGGAATTTCGGAAATGACTTTTCGAGACCCGAATAATTTCTTCCGTTAGTCCGGAAAGATTTTTTTTGTTTCTTTTTTTTCTTTTCGGCTGGCTCTCGAATTTTCGAGAACGACGAAAATCGTTTTCGGGCTCCGTTCTCGTACCTCGCGGCGAGACCCGCGCGATACCACACATCGGGTGTCCCCGAGGTGGCACGCGCGATATCACATATCGGGTGTCCCCGAGGTGGCCTGCCTAATCAAGTAAAACTTGATTATGCGTCGCGCGTTACCGTTGAAAGTGGGTTTAACAATTTTTTTTGTTTGTTTTTTTTCTTTCCCCTTACAGATCTCGAGCAGAGCCAATAGGATTTTTATTTTTGTTTTTTTTTTAAATATTTTTTTTGTTCTCCTGTTCGGCTCCAGCCTCATCGAAATTTTATTTCGATTTCAGGTTTTTGCACCGATCCCGGATAGAGAGAAGAAATTCTTTTTTATTTTTCTTTCTTCCTCTATCGCTCTCGACCTTGTCGGATTTGTTCGACGGAGGGGAATAAAAATTCCCCCAGTGCCCGAAAATGCGAAAATTCATTTCGGATCGAGAGAAAATATTCTTTTTTTAAATTATTTTTCAAATTAATATTTCTCTCTCGCTCACGTCCCGTCGAATTTACTCGACGAGAGGGAATAAAACTTCCCTGTTCCCGTAAATCCGAATAAATAGTTCGGATCGAGAGAAAATATTTATATATTTTTTTAAAATGAATTTTCTCTCTTGCTCACGTCCCGTCGAATTCACTCGACGGGAGGGAATCAAATGTCCCTGTTCCCGTAGATCCGAATAAATAGTTCGGATCGAGAGAAAAAATCGATATTTTTTATTAATTTTTTTTGGAATCAATTTTCTCTCTCGCTCAGGTCCCGTCGAATGCACTCGACGGGAGAAAATCAAATTTCCCTGTGCCCGTAGATGCGAATAAATCATTCGGATCGAGAGAAAATATTAAAAAATTTCTATAAATTTTTTTTTTGGAATTGATTTTTTCTCTTGCTCACGTCCCGTCGAATTCATTCGACGGAAGGAAAATCAAAATTTTCCAGTTCCCGAAATCCGAAAATTTCTTTCGGATCGAGAGAACTTTTTTTAATTATTTTTTTTCTTTTCTCTCGCGTTCGCGTTTCCGTCGGATTCTTTCGACGGAAGGGAATTCAAATTCACCCAGTTCCCGAAATCCGAATATTTCTTTCGAATCGAGAGAATTTTTTTCTTTCTCTCGCGGTCTCGTTTCCGTCGGACTCTTTCGACGGAAGGGAATTCAGATTCCTTCAGCTCACGAAATCCGAAAATGTATTTCGGATAGAGAGGATTTTTTTTCATTATTGTTTTTCCCTCTCTCGCTCTCGCATGTGATTCTGTTTCAGGGTTCTCGGACGAGTGAAGGAAAGTTCCCCCCGATCTCGCCTTTTTGGAAAATTTTATTTTTCCAAACAGACGGGATTTGTTTTTTTTTATTATTTGTTTTCCCTGTTCTGTCTGCCGCTCTCGATGTCGTCGAATCAAATTCGACGAAAAGGGATACAATCCCTTAGTTCTCGATTCAGCCAGTCGCACTCTCGTGCTCCGAGTGTCCCGGGGGGAATATCCCATGTCGACCGCAGACAGGGTACCTGAGCTCCCGTCACGGCTCTCGGAACGCTCGTCCGAAGAAACGGACGAGGTTCTACCGATCGCGGACCTAGCACTGGGCCCGCGGAGCTCGACTTTGGGACAGCCGACCCGACCGGGTCGCGCCCAGGCGGCCGACGCGTGACGCCTAGCGCAGCCACGAAGCTCTCGAGATATTGGACGCCTTGTTGCTACCATGCAACAAGCGGACGTCAGCTCTCGTAAAGGCCATACGTGAGGGCAACCTCTCGCGGTCTGCGCCACCATGCCAGTGATTCTCGAGGCCCCTTTATGCGCCAGTTCCAGAGGGACAAGGCGGACAAAGCCGCGCCCCCGCTATCGAGTGGTCTCCTGAAGACCACGGATGCTACCGAAAAGCCGAGTGAACCCAGCTGCTGCAATTACGGCAAAATAGGTCACCGGCATAGAGAATGTCCGGACTACCGGCGTCTCTTATGTTACCGATAAGACCGTCAGGCGTTTCCACGACCCGTTACCACTTTGCAATCGGGGAATCGGATAACGAGGTAAGTAAGGAACTCTTCTCTGCCTCCCGTGATAAGCCTTGACGCCTTACTTTCTCGACAAGCTCCCGTGTAACAACACCACGCCGACCAGTTACCGGACCCGCAAACCGGCGAAGGCAGTTACGAGGTACACCCGCAGCTACCGATAGGTCAATAGTTAAGGTCGGGTCGGACGGAAGTAGAGGCACCCATCGGGTAGAGCCCTCATTCATGGCTGACCCCTAAAAGCTCCCGTTAAAGGCCTCTGGCCCATAGTTCCGTGTGAGGTAGCAAACACCCCACAGTACGAAAAAATATCCCCGTCACAAGTTCAATTAATTTATATTGTTGAGTAGATGTTCCTTATACATATAATATATGTATATAATTCGATGTCCAATGATTGTTGTATAATATACGTAAAATATACGTATTTGCAATTCTTTCACTATCATCAGAGAAATAGCTCCACAATATACGTATAATACAGGTCGTTCATAGACATATACATATCATACACATATACATATAATATATGTATATTAGACCTTCCTGTTCTATCTGGGTACGGACGAGAATATCGTTCGTACCACCGAGCAATTGTTTGTAACCGGTCGTATCGACGATTTGTTCCATCTAGCAATCGTTTGTACCCATTCGTATCGACGAGTATATTGTTTGTGCCGCTCGTATAGACGAGCATACCGTTTTGACCACTGAGGAATCTTTTTTACCCGTTTGTATCGATGAGTATATCGTTTGATCGACCGAGAAATCGTTTGTACGAGTTCGTATCGACGAGTATATCGCTTGTAGCCAATACATAATTGCGTACACTTCCCATAGTTTTCCCAGACAACGCATTATTCGTGAATTTATAGAAATTTTTTTCAAAGTCATTCTTTGCTTCGGTCCGGAACAGCGTATTGAGCTCGATATATGTTCGTAGCCAGGGTGATTGAGAGAATTGGAGTATTCTATGATTTTTAATGATTTTGAGACCGTGGCGTACACAATGCTGCAGATTGCGATAACGAATAATATACCGTTCCTTGTTATGCACGGTTGCAAGCAGTTGTTTGTATTGCCCGCCAGGTTGTTTACCATGTGTTAAATAAAGTGGCAAGTCCGTATGTGCATCGTGTAGACATTTCGGGTACTCTAAGTCAACCTCAAGAATGTATCCGGTTGGTGAAACTAGCGCGATCAATGATAAATCGAATGTCGACAAGTCATTGACCTATCGAAAATCACCATAGGTCAATGGTTGACACATTTCTCATCCATACGCATTATTTACATCGAAATACATCAAGTACGATGAAGACAATGATGGATCGAACGATGCCATATAGTATTTATTATTTGCGCACGCATATCTATTTGAGCACTGACTCAGACCACCGCATGTACGCTGTTTAGCAAATAATACAATGTCAACGTCGGTAAAAAAATTCGAAGTTAGCGCATGTATGTTTCAACATTGCATCCTATGTGGATCCGGGAAAGTACAGTGATAAGCGGGGTCTATCCTGTAACTCTCGATACAGCTATTGCGAAAGTTCTGAAAAACGTTGGCCAGTAACAAAACATCGGTCTTCAAGTACGAGTCACTATATTCACCTAACGTTTGAATAGAAACGCGTTCTCATACATTCTCGGCGTGAGTATATTCATTCTCACTTACATTGTCACCAGTCAAAGCACTGTAAAATGTGTCTCGTGGCGGTATGTGATAATTTTCCAGTCTGTTCGAACTTTCGATATACTCATTGGGGAAGATGCCCTTTCCAGTTAATAGGATGTAATTGTCGGCAGGTATGCTCTGAAATTGCGACCGTAACATTGTTTATCTGTCCACTCTAAAAAATGAGGCCAGTTTATCCGGACTTGCATTGAAAAGTGTGTATGAATCGATGGAGCGTAATTGAATCTTATGTGACTCGTCCGCCGTTCGAACTGTTATTGTGAAACAAACGTATTCCTCCTCGGTTATGGGCACCACGGTGGTTTTCCCTCCGAATGGTGTGGCTAGTTCCTTGATGATGAACTGTGCACCATAGCCGGACAAATTATGAAAAAATACGGGTGTAATAGACCGTTTGTAATTGGAATTGCAATTAAAGTGGGCTCTATGACGTCCGGTCAAATGGCAATGATCACGAACACGTATGTCGTCTTCGGCAAATTGTTTCTCATATATATGGCACTGAGTAGCGCTTTGAAAGTTTGCCCACTCATCCAGAATTAGGAGTATCATGGGAACATTATCCCATTAAATATCGTTGATGCGCAAAGCTAAATGTTTAAGGTTCTCAACAAACCATGGGATGCAATCGGCATCGCGCCGCGAGTAGTACTCCTATAACGAATGGTCATACGAACAAATTACACAGTACGCGACATTAAACACTTCATGCTGTTGCTTTATATTTTTGTCGACAACCTTTGCTCTCGAGATTAGCACAAATCACAAATGGAAGTCGCTCTTTTCGTTGAAACTGTCCGAATATTAGCCATTTGTCCGTTACATTAGGTAATCGAATGGCACAATCTTTGATTTTCCACAATATATCTTGTGCGATCCCAATCCAGCCTCCGTGTAAAAGTAGTGCAAATACCTGTAACAAAATGATGGAACGAATTATATTATCGAAGTACATAATTACTCATAGGTATATTCTCGAGTAGGCTTCTTTTTACTCACCGATCGCAGATGTGTTTTTTGCTCAGCTGCGCGCTCATAAATCAATTAAGCGCGGCATAAATTTTTTTTTCATACAAAGTGTCCCACGCCGTGGTCCGACGAATCCTCCACGTACAATAAATTGATGTGTTTGACTAGCTTTTGGTCGCATATTCGAATCGGAATGATGTTTTTCTTTTCCGTTGTAAATACATTAATAGAAACGTTGTTTTGCGATGTAAATATCTTTATTCGATCGAGAGTGATGGGAAAAACAATGCCTTGAAGCTGCAGTACAGTTTAGTAGTGTGGATACGAAGTTACTCTATCCACCTTCTTTCTCGCTGGGTAAAGAGAAGCGTCCACTGACCACGCGAAACATTCGTTATCCCTTGACTTTATATTTACCATCGCTTTATTCAGGATTATTTCCCGCGACGATGTAATTTAACAACCGGCACACATTGGACTGTATTTGTTGATATTAAAAGTTAAGTCACACGGGTATCTATACCGGTGCGGTCAAAGCACCCCGCTTGTCCATCTCGTTGATTTTGACGGGGAAAACCAAATAAGCCATCGTTTGCTGATGTAGGTGGTTTAAGATTGGTAGTGAGATGCGTCCAGGTTTTCTCGTTGTCACGAATCCGTAAGCTGGTGTGGCTGATGCGGTGTGGTTGGTCGATTTGATATATTCCGAATTCCTGGTCTGATGTGGTTTTCCTAATCCGGTTTGCACTGCAGTTCGATTTAGTAATGCCGCAATGTTACGGTTCTTTTGGTGAGAGTTTTTACCGTTGGCACACAAAAACAACAAATTTGGAGATGAGTTTCAAAATTCGAGATGCGGTTTTTACTTGTACGGTTGGTGAGAAGACCTCGCAACTTCAGCTCGAAAAATGTTCTGACGATTTAAATAAAACCACGCTCCAGCAGATGCAAAAATTGAAACTCCTCCGAAAAGCACAGCAGAAACAAGCCAATCGTCAGGTTTTGTAAAAATCGAATATTTTATCAACCAACCACCGCAACTGTCACATCCGGAAGGGATGAGAGCATAATATTTTCGTTTCCCTCTTTGTTGCCTACGCCTTGCGCAATAGCACCGGATGAGGGTAAAAAGAGGGTATTGCGTGGGAAAGAATAGAATTAAGGAATTGACGCGAGGTATTGAGGAATAATTGGATAGAATCGGTGTACGATTGACACTATGTTATTTATTATAAGATTACTAGACGGTTTAAAACGATCAGTCCTACGATGAATGATACAAAAAGAAAAGGTAAAGTTAGCTTACATTGGTTGGGTATGATGCTCGCGTGGATGTTTGTTGTCGCTCGCGTTACAAGGGCCTTCGCTCTTGGCCTGGTGCCCTCGCTGGTACAATTGCTGGCAAGACGCTTGCAGGATTTTACACCAGTCGTGTGTATACTCGACGTGTTAACTACGACGGGCACTATGCGTAGATAGAAATATGAACGGCGCGCGAGGTCGATGAACTGAGCCTGATATTCACGGACCGATGAGAGATATTACACACGTGTTAAATAAAACTTTTGTGACTCGAAAAATGAAGATTGTTCGTAGGAAGGTTAATTCGAGATATTCCTTAAGCTTCTGGATTAAGATTTGATAGAAAAAGTGGATTCGATGTTGGTTGACGGAAGACTGAGCTCTGAATTTGATGAAGATTGTCGGGAGACTGGGATTGAGACTCGATAGAAGAACTTCATTTGATGGTGGTTGACGGGAGATTGGGATTGGGACTCGATAGAAGATCTTGATTTGATGGTGGTTGACGGGAGACTGTTTCAGGAAGGAAGTCTTTCTTGACATGAAAATTAGGAGGGGTTCTATAGTGGGAGAAGGAACCTTAGGGAGAGTGCGGTTTCGGTCATCTAGTTCTTCGGGGATTGGTCCATTGGTCGTGAATATATCGGTTAATTAGCGTGATTCGTCGCGGTATTGTGTGCGAGTAGGTTACAGATTCACTAGGCACGTGCGTGGCCTTATTTCAGGGCATCGGTTCTGACTAATATGCGTATGAAGAAAGGAGACCTTTGTCCCGTGCTTCGGTGAAACACGGGACATGGAAAATATAGTTCGATATCTGAGACCTAAGCATGCGCATGGTTTGTGTTGTGACTTCTTATATCGAGAAGTTTATATATCGGAATACGCTGCGAGACCGGATGTATTCTTTTTTAGTCAGAGTTATAAATTCGCCGGATCCGTCTAAGGCTATGTTATGATGAAATAATCACCATGCGGATGGGCCGGCGTAGACTTTTTGGAGTCTGTTGGTCGAGCTGATGGTTGGTTTTTCGCTCGACACCTTTTCTTGGAATACGCGCCTGATATCGTGTTCTTGTTGACAGCCAATGGGATAGAAAAAGTCGATGACTGACGGTGCTGCTATCGTGCATATATCGCTGTGGGTTGCATATGCCCGCGAAACGTACGCACGTTCCTTTTTGCGCTGTTACGCGTCTTATTATTAGATTTATACATGCATAATAATAAGCTTATAACGGCAAATGAGGAAATCGGGAATAACTGAGAGAAGGCACATCCGCTAGGATGTAACACAACCCCTCCCCCCCCGTCGTTGCATAAGATCTAAACACATTAAAAACACATCGGTATTCCACCCTCACCCATCGCCACTCGCCTAATGAACTCTCCCTCCACTGGAAAATCATAGCCCTCTCCACCATGCAGCATCTTCGCACTACAGTATGAATAATCAGCATATTATGAAGATTGCTTACCCCCACTAATCTACCAAAGCACATCCTCTAACATCAACAACAATCCGTCGATGTTGGTACGTGCGGTGGCAGCCGCACGTACCAACCCGCCGCTCCCCCGCCCCGCACATGCCGCCTCTAGCCGCCGCTAACCCCACCGCCAATTTCCCAAAACGGGACCACCGACCGCCAATTCCCCATACAGGCCCACCGAGACGGTCGGGCTCGCGAGAGACCATATATACACCTCTCCCCAACGACGTCACAGTCGTCTCCCTATCCGCGCTTATAACTACTTACCTCCCATTTCACAGCCCGCCCCACCTATCGCCCATATCACAACTCCCCCCTCTGCCTCTCATTCCACGCCCCCCACCTTGCGGCCGCAGCCAACTTCCCCTTCTGTATCGTATTCACCATGACATACCTGCCATGCGCATAGGGAAACTGCGGAAAACGTACACCGATACAGCCGGTCCCAAGTTCGCCTCCCAGTCACGGAACTAGTCGTCTTTCACCGAGACATGTCGAAAAAAATAATTTCACGACGAACGTGACGCGTTTGGGATAAGGTTTGATATTTAGGTTTGACGGGTTTGGGATAGTGTGAATATTTTTTCTTGGTAACAGAGTTCGAGGAAGTATCTGCAGCGCTGACCCTGATTGTTGAGAAAAAATTATCAGTAATCTGTCAATGGGTTTTAAAATGTTTTGCATGCGAGAGTAACAATACAAAAAATGTTGACTACGTGATCGTGTGCTCTACTCTTTCTGTTCAAAGATTTCATGCATAGTTTCGCGTATGAGTATTTCCTGGATAACAGCTTTTAATATAGTGGCGGTCTGAATGATAATTATCGGCGAAGAAATTCAGAGAATTAAATTCATCGAACGGATTATCTGATCTACCGTCTGCATTTCAAGTATCGGGTCACCTTCTTCACGTTATTGCCTGCCTTTCCTTTATCTGGTTATCTATCCACGTTTTTCTTTGTTTCCTCGTCATCAGTCGGGTTATCGGACGCCAGCTCTTCAAATATCTGGTTGTCAATCCACATATATTTTTTTCCCTAGCCGTCGATCAGGCTATATCACCATTATTCTCTAGCGATTTTCAGTGTTAGAGAATTCGATCCGCAGAGCATCTGCGGAAGACAAACGCCGGCAAACAGAAAGAATGCCGAACGTATTTATTGAAACAATAGGCATTGCGTGTAGAACTTTACCACTCTTTCGCAGAGTGAGTGTTGGGCGATCCCGTTCGCTTGAGAATTTGGCCGAAATAAAATTCATTGATGATAAGCACCTGTGTGAAGTTGGCAACTGACTTTACGGAAAGTAATTTTCTTTTTTTGCAATCGATTGTACTCGGTATGTACCGGTTTGTACCGCCTTAAATTTCACCTTTGTACCTTAAGGGGGAAAAACGTCCGAGGGTATAGAAAAATGGACCGCAACCCATTTAAAGCTAAACAATTTTAATAAACGCGATTAAAAAGAGAACCGTTTGTACCCATTTGTACCGTTGAACAATTTTTTTTGAATTTTTTTTTTGAATTTTTTTTTTGGAAAAAAAAATTTCAATTTTTTATTTTTATTTTCGTTCGTACCGTCAAGTATATCGTTTGTACCACCTAGCAATTGTTTCTACTCATTCGGATCGATGAGTATATCGTTTCTACCACCGTGTAATCGTTTGTACCCATTTGTACTGACGAGTATATCGTTTGTACCACCGAGAAATCGTTTATACCCATTGGTATCGACGAGTGTATCGTTTGCACCACCGAGAAAACGTTTGTACCCGTTCGTATCGATGAGTATATAATTCGTACCACCGACTAAACGTTTGTACCCGTCTGTAGTATCGAGCAATCGTTTTTACCCGTCTGTAATGTGAAGCAATCGTACTGACGAGTGTATCGTTTTTACCGCCGATAAATCGGTTGTACCCGTCTGTACTACCGAGCAATCGTTTGTACCCGTTCGTACGGACGAGTCTATCATTTGTAGCACCGAGAAAGCGTTTGTACACGTCTGTACTATCGAGGAATCGTTTGAACCCATTCGTACTAGGAGTATATCGATTCTACCGCCGAGCGTAAGTTTCGTAGAGTAAGTAAGTAAGTAAATCTAAGTGACGAAATCTAAGTAAGCGTAGATGGGGACAACAAACGATGAATCGGCAGTAGAAACGATATGCGCGTCGATACGAGCGGGTATAAACGATTGCTCGAGAGTACAGACTATCTCGTTGGTACAAACGATATACTCGTCGATACGAACTGGTACAAACGATTGCTCGATAGCACAGACGGGTACAAACGTTTTCTCAGTGGTACAAAAGATACACTCGTCAGTACGAGGGGGTACAAACGATTGCTTGATATTACAGATGGGTACAAACGTTTTCTCGTTGATACAAACGATATACTTGTCAGTACAAGTGGTTACAAACGATTGCTCGGTGGTACAAACGATATACTCGTCGATACGAACGGGTGCAAAGGATTTGTCGATAGTACAAACGAATACGAATGGTTTCTCGGTGGTACAAACGATATACTCGACAGTACGAGGGGGTACAAACAATGGCTTGATATTACAGACGGGTACAAACGAATGCTCGATAGTACAGACGGGTAAAAACGTTTTCTCGGTGGTACAAACGATTGCTTGATATTACAGACGGGTACAAACGACTGCTTGATAGTACAGACGGGTACAAACGTTTTCTCGTTGGTACAAACGATATACTCGTAAGTAGGAGGGGGTACAAGCGATCGCTTGATATTACAGCCGGGTACAAATGATTGCTGGATAGTACAGACGAGTACGAACGTTTTCTCGGTGGTACAAACGATATACTCGTCGATACGAACGGGTACAAACGATTGCTCGATACTACAAATGGGTACAAACGATTTCTCGGTAGTACAAACGATTGCTTGATATTACAGACGGGTACAAACGATTGGTCGATAGTATAGACGAGTACGAACGTTTTCTCGGTGGTACAAACGATATACTCGTCGATACGAACTGGTTCAAACGATTTCTCGATAGTACAGACGGGTACAAACGTTTTCTCGGTGGTACAAACGATATAGTCGTCAGTACGAGGGGGTACAAAAGATTCCTCGGTAGTACAGGCGGGTACAAAGGATTTCTCGGTGGTACAAACGATATACTCGGAAGTAGGAGGGGGTACAAACGATCGCTTGATATTACAGCCGGGTACAAATGATTGCTGGATAGTACAGACGAGTACGAACGTTTTCTCGGTGGTACAAACGATATACTCGTCGATACGAACGGGCACAAACGATTGCTCGATACTACCAATGGCTACAAACGATTTCTCGGTAGTACAAACGAATGCTTGATATTACAGACGGGTACAAACGATTGCTCGATAGTACAGGCGAGTACAAATGATTTCTCGTTGGTACAAACGATATACTCGTCGATACGAACGGGTACAAATGATTGCTCGATAGTACAGACGAGTACGAACGTTTTCCCGTTGGTACAAACGATATACTCGTCGATACGAACTGGTTCAAACGATTTCTCGATAGTACAGACGGGTACAAACGTTTTCTCGGTGGTACAAACGATATACTCGTCAGTGCGAGGGGGTACAAAAGATTCCTCGGTAGTACAGGCGGGTACAAAGGATTTCTCGGTGGTACAAACGATATACTCGTCAGTACGAGGGGGTACAAACGACCGCTTGATATTCCAGACGGGTACAAACGATAGCTCGATAGTACAGACGGGTACAAACGTTTTCTCGTAGGTACAAACAATATACTCGTCGATACGAATGGGTACTAACAATTGCTCGATAGGACAGGCGGGTAAAAACGACTGCTCGATAGTACAGACGGGTTCAAATGTTTTCTCGTTGGTTAAAACGATATATTCGTCGATTCGAACTAGTACAAACGATTGCTCGATAGTACAGACGGGTACAAACGTTTTCTCGGTGGTAGAAAAGATATACTCGTCAGTACGAGGGGGTACAAACGATAGCTTGATATTACAGCCGGGTACAAACGATTGCTGGATAGTACAGACGAGTACGAACGTTTTCTCGGTGGTGCAAACGATATACTCGTTGATACGACCGGGTACAAACGATTGCTCGATACTACAAATGGGAACAAACGTTTTCTCGGTGGTCCAAACGATTGCTTGATATTACAGACGGGTACAAACGAGTGTTTGATAGTACAGACGGGTACAAACGATTTCGCGTTGGTTCAAACGATATACTCGTCGATACGAACTGGTACAAACGATTTCTCGATAGTACAGACGGGTAAAACAGTTTTCTCGGTAATAGAAACGATATACTCGTCAGTACGAAGGGGTAAATCGATTCCTCGGTAGTACAGGCGGGTACAGACGATTTCTCGGTGGTACAAACGATATACTCGTCAGTACGAGGGGGTACAAACGATCGCTTGATATTACAGACGGGTATAAACGATTGCTCGATAGTACAGACGGGTACAAACGTTTTCTCGGTGGTACAAACGATATACTCGTAAGTACGAGGGGGTACAAACGATCGCTTGATATTACAGACGGGAACAAACGATTGCTCTATAGTACAGACGGGTACAAACGTTTTCTCGGTGGTACAAATGATATACTCGTCAGTACGAGGGGGTACAAACGATTGCGTGATATTACAGACGGGTACAAACGTTGGCTCGTTGGTACAAACGATATACTCACCAGTACGAACGGCTACAAAGGATTAGTCGATAGTAGAAACGAACACAAATGTTTTCTCGGTGGTACAAACGATGGACTCGTCAGTACGAGGGGATACAAACAATCGCTTGATATTACAGACCGGTACAAACGAATGCTCGATAGTACAGACGGATACAAACGTTTTCTCGGTGGTACAAACGATTGCTTGATATTACAGACAAACGATTGCTCGATAGTACAGACGGGTACAAACGTTTTCGCGTTGGTACAAACGAGATACTCGTCGATACGAACGGGTACAAATGATTGCTCGATAGTACAGACGGGTACGAACGATTTCTCGTTGATACAAATCATATACTTCTCGATACGAACTGGTACAAACCATTTCTCGATAGTACAGACGGGTCCAAACGTTTCCTCGGTCGTACCAACGATATACTCGTCAGTATACGGGGGTACAAACGATCGCTTGATATTACAGACGGGTAGAAACGATTGGTCGATAGTACAGACGGGTACAAACGGTTTCTCGTAGGCACAAACAATATACTCGTCGATACAAACGGGTACAAACGATTGCTTGATAGATCAGGCGGGTACAAACGACTGCTCGTTAGTAGAGACGGGTACAAACGGTTTCTCGTCGGTTAAAACGATATACTCGTCAGTACGAATAGCTACGAACGATTGCTCGATAGTAGAGACGGGTACAAACGGTTCCTCGGTGGTACAAACGATATACTCGCCAGTACGAATGGGTACAAACGATTCCTCGATAGTACAGACGGGTACGAACGATATACTCGTCGATCCGAACGGGTACAAATGATGGCTGGATAGTACAGGCGGGTAGAAACGTTTTCTCGGTGGTACAAACGATATACTCGTCAGTACGAGGGGGTGCAATCGATTCCTCGGTAGTACAGGCGGGTTCAAAGGATTTCTCGGTGGTACAAACGATATACTCGTCAGTACGAGGGGGTACAACCGATCGCTTGATATTACAGACGGGTACAAACGATTGCTCGATAGTACAGACGGGTACAAACGTTTTCTCGTGTGCACAAAAAATATACTCGTCGATACGAATGGGTAAAAACGATTGCTCGATAGTCGAGACGGGTACAAACCATTTTTCGCCGGTACAAACGATATACTTATCGATACGAACGGGTACAAACGACTGCTCGATAGTACAGACGGGAACAAACGATTTCTCGGCGGTACGAACGATATACTTGTCGATACGAACGGGAACAAACGACTGATCGATAGTAGAGTCAAGTATAAATGTTTTCTCGTTGGTACAAACGATTAACTCGTCGATACGAATTGGTACAAACGATTCCTCGATAGTAAAGACGGGTGCAAACAATTACTCGGTGGTACAAACGATAAACTCGTCGATACGAACTGGTACAAACGATTGCTCGATAGTACAGACGGGTACAAACGATTTCTCGGCAGTACGAACGATACACGTATCGATACGAATGGGTACAAACGACTGCTCGATAGTACAGTCGAGTATAAACGTTTTCTCGTTGGTACAAACGATTTACTCGTCGATACGAACTGGTACAAACGATTGCTCGATAGTACATACGGGTACAAACGTTTTCTCGGGGGTACAAACGATATACTCGTCAGTTCGAGGGGGTACCAACGATTGCTCGATAGTACATACAGGTACAAACGTTTTCTCGTTGGTACAAACGATATACTCGTCAGTACGATTGTACAAACGACATACTCATCGATACGAACCGGTTCAAACGATTACTCGATAGTACAGACGGGTACAAACAATTTCTCGGTGATACAAACGATATACTCGTCGATACGAACTGGTACAAACGATTGCTCGATAGTACAGACGGGTGCAATCGTTTTCTCGTTGGAACAAACGATATACTCGTCAGTACGAATGGGTACAAACGATATACTCGTCGATACCAACGAGTACAAATGATTGCACGATACTACAGACGGGTACGAACGTTTTCTCTGTGGTACAAAAGATATACTCGTCAGTACGAATGGGTACAAACGATTCGTCGGTAGTACAGACGGGTACAAAGGATTTATCGGTGGTACAAACGATATACTCGTCGATACGGACGGGTACACACGATTGCTCAATAGTACAGACGAGTACAAACGTTTTCTCGGTGGTACGAATAATATACTCGTCGATATAATTTAGTATAGACGATTCCTCGATTGTACAGACGGGTACACGTTATTTCTCGGGGGTACACACGATATACTCGTCAGTACGAGAGGGTACAATCGATTGCTCGATAGTACAGACAGGTACAAACGTTTTCTCGTTGGTACAAACGATATACTCGTCAGTACGAATGGGTACAAACGATTGCTAGATAGTACCGACGGGTACAAACGTTTCCTCGATTGTACAAATGACATACTCATCGATACGAACGGGTACAAACGATTGCTCGATAGTAGAGACGGGTACAAACAATTTCTCGGTGATACAAGCGATATACTCGTCGATACGAACTGGTACAAACGGGTGCTCGATAGTACGGACGGGTGCAAACGTTTTCTCGGTGGTACAAACGATATACTCGTCAGTACGATTGGGTACAAACAATACACTCGTCGATACCAACGGGTACAAACGATTGCTCGATACTACAGACGGGTACAAACGTTTTCTCGGTGGTCCAAACGATATACTCGTAAGTACGAATGGGTACAAACGATTCGTCGGTAGTACAGACGGGTACAAAGGATTTATCGGTGGTACAAACGATATACTCGTCGATACGAACGGGTACACACGATTGCTCAATAGTACAGACGAATACAAACGTTTTCTCGGTGGTACGAACGAGTATAGACAATTCCTCGATTGTACAGACAGGTACACATTATATCTCTGTGGTACAAACGATATACTCGTCGATACGAACTGGTGGAAATGATTGCTCGATAGTACCGACGGGTACAAACGCTTTCTCGACGGCGCAACGATATATAATAATGATAGTACAGACAGGTACAAACGTTTTCTCGTTGGTACAAACGATATACTCGTCAGTACGAATAGGGACAAACGATTGCTCGATAGTACAGACGGGTACAAACGATTTTCCGATTGTAAAAACGATATACTCGTCGATACGATCGGGTACCAACGATTGCTCGATAGTACAGACGCGTACAGACGATTTTTCGGCGGTACAAACGGTATACTTGTCGATACGAACGGGTAAAGACGACTGCTCGATAGTACAGACGGGAACAAACAATTTCTCGGTGGTAATAACGATATACTCGTCGATACGAACTGGTAGAAACGATTGCTCGATAGTAGATACGGGCACAACCGTTTTCTCGGTGGTACAAACGATATACTCGTCAGTACGAGGAAGTCCAAACGATTCCTCGATAGTACAGACAGGTACAAACGTTTTCTCGTTGGTACAAATGATATACTAGTCAGTACAAATGGCTACAAACGATTGCTCGACAGTACAGACGGGTACAAACAATTTCTCGGCGGTACAAACGATATACTTGTCGATACGAACGGGTACAAACGACTGCCCGATACTACAGTCGAGTGTAAACGTTTTCTCGGAGGTACAAACGATTTACTCGTCGATACGAACTGATACAAATGATTGCTCGATAATACATACGGGTACAAACGTTTTCTCGATTGTCCAAAGGACAGACTGATCGATACGAACGGGTACAAACGATGGCTCGATAGTACAGAAGGGTACAAACGTTTTCTCGGTGGTACAAACGATATACTCGTCAGTACGAATGGGTACGAACGATTCGTCGGTAGTACAGACGGGTACAAACGCTTTCTCGGTGGTGCAAACGATATAATTGTCGATATCAACGGGTACAGAGGATTGCTCGATAGTACAGACAGGTACAAACGTTTTCTCGTTGGTACAGACGATATACTCGTCGATACGATCGGGTACAAACGATTGCTCGATAGTACAGACGGGTACAAACGATTTCTCGGCGGTACAAACGGTAAACTTGTCGATACGAACGGGTACAAACGACTGCTCGATAGTACAGTCGAGTATAAACGTTTTCTCGTTGGTACAAACGATTTACTCGTCGGAACGAAAGGGTACAACCGATTGCTCGATAGTAAAGACGGATACAAATGTTTTCTCCATTGTACAAACGATATACCCGTCGATACGAACGGGTACAAACGATTGCTCGATAGGACAGACGGGAACAAACAATTTCTGGGTGGTACAAACGATATACTCGTCGATACGAACTGGTACAAACGATTGCTCGATAGTACATACGGGCACAAACGGTTTCTCGGTGGTACAAACGATATACTCGTCACTGCGAGGGGGTACAACCGATTGCTCGATAGTAAAGACGGATACTAACGTCTTCTCGATTGTACAAACGATATACTCGTCGATACGAATGGGTACAAGCGATTGCTCGATAGGACAGACGGGAACAAACAATTTCTCGGTGGTACAAACGATATACTCGTCGATACCAACGGGTACAAACGATGGCTCGATAGTACAGACGGGTACAAACGTTTTCTCGGTGGTACAAACGATATACTCGTCAGTACGAATGGGTACGAACGATTCGTCGGTAGTACAGACGGGTACAAACTCTTTCTCGGTGGTGCAAACGATATAATCGTCGATATCTACGGGTACAGAGGATTGCTCGATAGTACAGACAGGTACCAACGTTTTCTCGTTGGTACAGACGATATACTCGTCGATACGATCGGGTACAAACGATTGCTCGATCGTACAGACGGGTACAAACGATTTCTCGGCGGTACAAACGGTAAACTTGTCGATACGAACGGGTACAAACGACTGCTCGATAGTACAGTCGGGTATGTACGTTTTCTCGTGGGTACAAACGATTTACTCGTCGGAACGAAAGGGTACAACCGATTGGTCGATAGTAAAGACGGATACAAATGTTTTCTCCATTGTACAAACGATATACCCGTCGATACGAACGGGAACAAACGATTGCTCGATAGGACAGACGGGAACAAACAATTTCTGGGTGGTACAAACGATATACTCGTCGATACGAACTGGTACAAACGATTGCTCGATAGTACATACGGGCACAAACGGTTTCTCGGTGGTACAAACGATATACTCATCACTACGAGGGGGTACAACCGATTGCTCGATAGTAAAGACGGATACTAACGTCTTCTCGATTGTACAAACGATATACTCGTCGATACGAATGGGTACAAGCGATTGCTCGATAGGACAGACGGGAACAAACAATTTCTCGGTGGTACAAACGATATACTCGTCGATACGAACTGGTACAAACGATTGCTCGATTGTACAGACGGGTACAAACGTTTTCTCGGTGGTACAAACCATATACTCATCAGGACGAGGCGGTACAAACGTTTGTTCGATAGTACAGACAGGTACAAACGTTCTCTCGTTGGTACAAACGATATACTAGTCAGTACGAACGGGTACAAACGATTGCTCGATAGTACACATGGGTACAAACGATTTCTCGGCGGTACAAACGATATCCTTGCGGATACGAACGGGTACAAACTATATACTTGTCGATAAGAGTGGGTACAAACAACTGCTCCATAGTACAGTCGAGTATAAACGTTTTCTCGTTGGTACAAGCGATACACTCGTCGACACAATTGAGTACAAACGATTCCTCGATTGTACAGACGGGTACAAATGATTTCTTGGTGGTACAAACGATATACTCGTCGATACGAATTGGTACAAATGATTGCTCGATAGTACAGACGGGTACAAACGTTCTCTCGGTGGTGCAAGCGATATAATCGTCGATATCAGCGGGTACAAACCATTGCTCGATAATACAGACAGGTACAAAGCTTTTCTCGTTGGTACAAACGATATACTCGTCAGTACGAATGGATACACACGACTGCTCGATAGTACAGACGGGTACAAACGTTTTTACGATTGTAAAAACGATATACTCGTCGATACGATCGGGAACAACTGATTGCTCAATAGTACAGACGGGTACAAACGATTCCTCGGCGGTACAAACGATATACTTGTCGAGACGAACGGACACAAAGGACTGCTCGATAGTCCAGTCGAGTATAAACGGTTTCTCGGTTGTACAAACGACTGCTCGATAGTACAGCCGAGTATAAATGTTTTCTTGTTGGTACAAAGGATTTACTCGTCGATACGAATGGGTACTGTTACATCCTAGCGAATGTGCCTTCTCTCGGTTATTCCCAATATCCTCATTTGCCGTTATAACCTTTTTATTAAATGGATAAATCTAAGAATAAGACGAATAACCGCGTAAAAAGGAACGTGCGTACATTTCACACGCACATTCAACCCACAGCGATATACGCATGATAGCAGCACCGTCAGCTATCGACTTTTCCTATACCATTGGCTGTCAACAAGAACAAGATCTCAGGCGAATATTCCAAGAAGAGCTGTCCAACGAAAACCAACCATCACGTCGATCAACAGACTCCAAAAATTCTACGCCGGCCCAACTGCATGAGAACCAAGAAAGCCTCGACCCTAGATTAGTTAAACATAACATAAACTAGACGGCTCCGACGAGCTTATAACTCCGACTAAATAATGACATCCGGTCTCGCAGCGTAGTCCGATATACAAACCTCTCAATATGAGAAGTCACCATAGCCACAAATCGACATAACACAAACTATGCGAATGCTTAGGTCTCTGATATCGAACTCTATATCCCATGCGCCTTTTCGCCGAAACACGAAACAAAGGTCTCCTTCTCTTCATACGCATATTAGTCAGAACCGATGCCCTGAAATAAGGCCACGCACGTGCCTAACGAATCTGTACGCTAATCAACCGATAGCTTCACGACCAATGGTCCAATCCCTAAAGAACTAGATGACTAAGACCACACTCTCCCACCTTCCTTCTCCCACTACTGAACCTCTCCTAATTTTTATATCAAGAAAGACTTCCTTCCTGAAGTCAGTCTTCCAACAACTACCATCGACTCAAGTCCTTCTATCAAGTCAAAATCTCAGTCTCCCGACAGTCGCCATCAAATACATATCTCAGTCTCGCGAAATCTTCAATCAAAATTAACTTCACTTCTTAATCTTGTTCTGACAGAATTCGAAGTGTAGAACCGGTGTCATAGAGTTTCGAATATTATACATCTTCGGGTTTTGACCGAAGCATCGTATAAAAGTTTAGTCGACTCTCGCGGCCTCGAGTCCATAAAACAGTTCAATTGCTATTTTTCTACGCGCATATACATAAGCACTCTCAGCGGCCCAAAAGTCTGGTGCTGGTGACCGCTTTCCGAACGCTGAGCGTGGCGTCCGTCAACGAGGCCCTTATCTGCGAGCGACAACCGATACTCTTGCGAGCGAGCGTACCTACAGACCAATACACTCACAAACACAGCGACCACTGTAAGCAACAAATTTCATTTTATGTTAATCCGATTGTTCCCCCGACTTTATAGTTATTTTTGCATCGTCAATTTTTCTGTATAAACCATCTTATTCATCCGATCACTTATTTGTAATAAACCTATAGTTAAGTTTGTACAAATTTGTCGGATTATTTCTCGATACCAAATCACTGCATGACTTCCTAATTTTCAACTCGTTCCAAGCACTACCCCCTTTTACCCTCATCCCGTGCTATTGCGCTTGTCGTAGGCAAAAAAGGAGGGAATCAAAAAAGATATGCCCACGTCCCATCCCGACGTGACAGTACACCCGATTACTCGATAGTACAGACGGGTAGAAACAATTTCTCGATTGTACAAACGACATATTCGTCGATACGTCCTGGTACAAACGATTGCTGGATAGTACATTTGGATACGAACGTTTTCTCGGTGGTACAAACGATATACTCGTCAGTACGAAGAGATACAAACGATTGCTCGATACTACAGATAGGTACAAACGATTTCTCGATTGTACAACCGATATACTCGTCGATACGAACGGGTACAAACAATTGCTCGAAAGTACAGACGGGTACAAACGATTTCTCGGCAGTACAAACGATATACGTGTCGATACGAATGGGTACAAACGACTGCTCGATAGTACAGACGGGTACAAACGATTTCTCGGCAGTACAAATGATATACGTGTCGATATGAATGGGTACAAACGACTGCTCGATAGTACAGTCGAGTATAAACGTTTTCTCGTTGGTACAAGCGATTTACTCGTCGATACGAACTGGTACAAAGGATTGCTCGATAGTACATACGGGTACAAACGTTTTCTCGTAGGTACAAACGATATACTCGTCCGTCCGAATGGGTACAAACGATTGCTAGATAGTACAGACGGGTACAAACGTTTTCTCGATTGTACAAACGACAGACTCATCGATACGAACGGTTACAAATGATTGCTCGATAGTTCAGACAGGTACAAACGTTTTCTCATTGGTACAAACGATATACTTGTCGATTCGAACGGGTACAAACGACTACTCGATAGTACAGTCGAGTATGAACGTTTTCTCGTTGGTAAAAACGATTTACTCGTCGGTACGAAAGGTTACAACCGATTGCTCGATAGTAAAGACGGATACAAACGTTTTCTCGATTATACAAACAATATACTCGACGATACGAATGGGTACAAACGATTGCTCGATAGGACAGACGGGAACAAACAATTTCTTGGTGGTACAAACGACATACTCGTCGATACGAACTAGTACAAACGATTGCTCGATCGTACATACGGGTACAAACGTTTTCTCGGTGGCACAAACGATATACTCGTCAGTACGAGGGGGTACAAACGATTCGTCGATAGTACAGACAGGTACAAACGTTTTCTCGTTGGTACAAACGATATACTAGTCAGTACGAACGGGTACAAACGATTGCTCAATAGTACGCATGGGTACAAACGATTTCTCGGCGGTACAAACGATATACTTGTCGATACGAACGGGTACAAACAATATACTTGTCGATACGAACGGTTACAAACGACTGCTCCATAGTACATTCGAGTATAAACGTTTTCTCGTTGGTACAAGCGATAAACTCGTCGACATAATTGAGAACAAACGATTCCTCGATTGTACAGATGGGTACAAATGATTTATTGGTGGTACAAACGATATACTCGTCGATACGAACTGGTACAAATGATTGTTCGATAGTACAGACGGGTACAAACGTTCTCTCGGTGGTGCAAGCGATATAATCGTCGATATCAACGGGTACAAACCATTGCTCGATAATACAGACAGGTACAAAGGTTTTCTCGTTGGTACAAACGATATACCCGTCAGTACGAATGGGTACACACGATTGCTCGATAGGACAGACGGGTACAAACGTTTTTACGATTGTAAAAACGATATACTCGTCGATACGATCAGGTGCAACTGATTGCTCGATAGTACAGACGGGTACAAACGATTCCTTGGCGGTACAAACGATATACTTGTCGATACGGACAGTAGTATAACAGGACTGATTCTAACCCAGGGATCTCAGGGGGGAGCGGGGCGGGGGGCACCAGCGCGGGGAAGCGAAGTGCGGTGGTACGGCCGAGGGGGGAGGGGTCGCCGGGCGCGTGTGACGTCACAGAAGGGCCGCTGTGGAGGGGGGCCATAAGGTCCGTGAAGGGACTGGCGGGAGAGGGAAGCCGGCGTCGATGAGTGTTTTGTGTGTGTGTGTGTTTGTGTTTGTGTCGAAGGAAGGGGGAGGGGGGTAAAAAGAATGCTTCGAATTAAATGACAATAAAACAATAGTTTATTAATAATTAAATTGAACAATGACCTTGCATAGTATATATTATACAAAAAGTCGTTGGTGTGTGTGTGTGTGTGTGTGTGTGTGTGTGTGTGTGTGTGTGTGTGTGTGCGTGCGTGCGTGCGTGCGTGCGTGCGTGCGTGCGTGCGTGCGTGCGTGCGTGTGTGTGTGTGTGTGTGTGTGTGTGTGTGTGTTGACTTGTTTTTCATTCCTTCAAATTATATTATTTTGAATATCCGCGGCGGATCCGTTGCACTGGAACATAAAAAATCATGTATCTCATTAACTTATCAAACATAATCATATTTTGAATCATACTAAAGATAATACGAACTATCGACGTAGTATAAGTTCAGGCAGGTGGGACACGTGTCGCGCATTGAAGCTTGGTGGGTTGGCCCGCCGCAGTTGGTACAAAATATCCCCTGGATGTTGTTAAACCGTTCGCTGAAGTGGCCACATCGTTGAATTAGTCGATCAACCACGCCCCGCATATCAAAGTAGCACAACACGCAAAATTTCGCCCGATCATTTTCGGTGAGATATTCGTAGTTCACACAGCTCATGACGCCCCGGTTCAACCGATTTATTTGCTGCTGGTACACTATGATTTCACGCACATAATGGACTCCCTTATCTAAGGCATCACCCAATCCACTATCAAATGATTCCGTATCACTGACCATCTCGGCCAGTTCCATGTTATCATGTGCAAGCACTTCAATGTCCGTCCACTCATCATCGTCATCATCGGCGATATCAATAACGTCTTCGTTTACCCCAACATCCACTTCGTCGTCATCGGCGATATTCACAACAACCTCCATCTTATCATCGACGAGATCGATCATTTCAATTTGGTTCGACATTTTTCTTAACTGATTTTCCGTTTTCCGACTCTTCCACAATGACACCTCGGAGGTTGAAGACTGGAATCGCGAAAACTGCTGTTCCGATCCTTCTTCAGATTTCGATTTTTGGATCCTCATAAGCTTATAGTAGGATAGGGGATGACCAACAGGTGTGAAATAGTTTTCAACATTAGTTGGGACTTGTAGAAAAAAAACGTTGCAGGATGGTGCATCCTGGCCAGGGATAAACGAAAAGTTTTTTTTTTCTTAACTATCCCTGTGGGGTAGGCTGTGAAGAAAAGTGTGCACTCGTGGAGGCGAAAGCTGGCCAGGCTCGCCAATCGTTGACTTTTGCGATCTCTACAGAACAGCGTCTAGGTCATGGAGACTGAACTGGCGTATTATAAAGAGCATCTTAGAGTTTTCAATATATATTGCCACGTGTTCCAGTACGTATGAAGTCCAGCCTGTCACGAACCATAGGGCTCTTCGCAGAACGACATCAAACCTATTCAAGTGACACTTGAGGCTATACAGTTCTTACCAAATCAGCCATATTCTTAAGGCATTTTTTTTCTTCGTCCACGTTCGAAGCCAGCCTCCGTGCATAGGGAACATTTTGATAAAATAACATTCCGCTCAAGTAATGTCTTGGCTATCCAAAAGACATATACGAAAACGACGTATTTATTATAAAACAATCAACTTTATGGATCTATGACCGTAGCATTTTTTTTTTAGGCTTCGACCGCTGATCCCACTGCATGCACCATTTGTGCATAGATGCACTCGCGGTCTGGAATATTCACAAAATACTTTTTTTTTTGCTCCCGTTGAACCCCGACCGGCTCGTTCTGTGTATGTATTTATTTTTCATGTTTTCCACAATAAAAGATATCAACGCGATATTAAAAAACTCTGGTGGAGGTGTTTCTTTTACATTTTCCGAGCTAGAAGGGAACGACAAAAAATTTTTCTGATGGGAGACCATTTTTAATCATCCGCAGCGCTCAAAAGTGGCCCCACTTTGAATAAAGCAGTGAGTTAACATATCTCTCTGGGAAGACTTTTGGACTCGTTAATATAGAGAACAAAACAATGAACCATCAGAAGAAACCTTGCACAACCACGCCACGCTCTTAAGTTCGATCGACGACTGTGCTGTGTAGGAGCAATAGATCGTCGAGTTCATCGAAGTACTGAAAACGCAAAGCCGAATTAAGCGGCAACGATTATCAACTAAACATCAATAGTCATTGATAGGCCAAATACCGCATTTGGAAGGATTGAAGTATTCCATGTACAGGCATTTTATATGCATGGGTGCAGGACACAGCGGTGATGGGTTAATGTGGCGAGAGCTCGACTTGAAAGCGTGATGGTCTATACTTTAACCCGTGCTCGATGAATTTCAACAACGTGGAAGTAGTTGAGCTTTACGAAAAATACGTAATCTTGCAATAAATGTAAATAAGTATAAATCAATACGCGTTGAATGTTATATCTCAGTGCCACGGGAAATAATGATTATGGGGGCTGCGATTAATGTGCAATCAAGAGATAATCCACGTTTCGCATGGGTGACAGTCACAGCTTTAAACCCAGCTGAACGAAACAGTGACCACGGATCTTCCCACATTCATTATTCGACGGTATTGAATCGATCGAATATTGGATTCCCAGTAACTATAGGTCATATTAAAAAAAAAAGTGTGCTTCAAAACAATTTATCCATCAATGTGTATACCACCGAAGAAGACATTGCTCCGATATGCGTGGCTCAGCATAAGAAGAAGAAAAGCATATCGATTTGCTATACATACAAGATACCGAAGATAACAATGTATGACATATCACATATATAAAGAACTTGTCAAGCCTCGTGCGCGCAGAACAGAGACAACCATTAAAAAATATATATATATGCCATCGGTGTGTGGAGTTAACACAATTACTATATCGTCATATGTGGGAGACGAATTAAACAACAATCCATTATTTCGCAGGTGTCTGCATTACTTTAGATCAACGGATAAACTACAATCACATGAGATCGATTATGGAGCAATAAAGCACTGCGCCATCCGACTATCAAATGATGCCGATAAGTGGCTCTAAATCATCAACTCCAATCGGAAAGCAACACATCCATTTACTGTAAATGCCTATTTGGAGTGTTTTTTTCACTAATTATAGAGAGAAGATGAGAGTGTGCAAAGTCTGAAGAGAAGAACGTAGCAGAGGATATGTAACAATATCATGAAGTATTTACTATTCATTACCACATGTGTTTTTCCTACGATGAATCGCTATTATAGTATCGATCACATCACAGCGCCGATTGCATATCATAGTTTGTGACGGAACTGGAAAAACTAGTGCTGTGCATAAAATACATTTTCTATGAAAATTGATGCTCGTTATGAGTTAATTCTAATACCTCCACGCAATGGCACTCGTTGTGCATTCAGTCATCATTAACCACTAGAGGGAGAAGTCGAATTACTCAAGATACAATGGCGTATGCCCCACATAATATTAGATGAGATCAATGAATTATCATTACTTCGAACATTGGAAAGTGGGTGATACTTGAATATGAGTTTTCGCTCTTGGGATCTATACGACTGTCCAACGCTTCAAAGTCCTACGAAACATTCATGGACCGTAAAAGCTGCATCCCAACCAGAGAAACCAAAATATGTGATTGGTGCGGTGCAGACTGGTAAAAAAAGATAATGTATGGCAAAGGACATTATATTATTCACCGACTGCAAACTCACAAGTGCTAAACTTTATCTCAATTCAGCATTTTTTTCTCAAGATGACTCGAATTTGGACTTCAAAAAAGTTTCAACATTTTGTTCAAAATGTACTCTCGAATTTGTAAATACCATGATGACTGCAACAGTGATCGTTCTGTACTAACCATCGCCAAGTCTTAATGTAACGACCCTCTCACGGTTAATGATTGAACGAATCAGAACGAGCATGTAAAAAATGCTACCGTAGATGTGTGAATAGAGTTCGAATGCGAAGAAGATTCACCACCGAATACAACTGCATATTGTTTTAATCTTAAATGATCGCGTTGTTGAATAATGTCCATTGACCGACATTATCCGTAAAATTGCATAGATCAGCAAAATCTGCGAAATACGAAGCATCGTGGTTGATTCGTAATCATCATGGTCTAATTTGGGCATATGGAAACGTTCCATATAGCATGGCTGGAGATTCAATAACAGCTTAAGTTAAAGGTTCAAGGGACGACGACATGTGTCCTATCGTATATGTTAAGGGTCATGAAAAACGAGAATAGCTAGCTGATATAATAAATATGAAAAATGAGCTATTTATTGAGTCGTTCAATATAGACTTTGACGATATATTGTCTTTGAGATATGGATGTCTCAAGTAAATTAGATGGAAGTTTTACTCTGCGATGTGAAAAGCATAAAAACAGTTGTGCCTTACAAAATGTATTTGAAATATTTAATTGGTGGCTGAATCATAAAGATTCATGCAAATAAAAGAAATGTAACATTATGTACTTTTTATTCTCCTCACCCCGTACTTAGTTATGTCAGCATCACCTGATATTGGATTGTGCAACTGAATATAATATTACTTTCGAATGTGAAACTCATTTTTTTTGTATGGAATTAGATTGAAAATAAATTAATATAATCGCCCAATGATAATCGAAGACATTCATCAGTATGCGTTCGTTAGATGTTCGTGAGCCATTTGTTGGAAGTTTGCGAGGCATTCGAAGATTTTCGATAGTCGTTCGTGAAGCGTTCCAGAGACTTCCGAAGACATTCATAAGACGTTCGAAGCCATTTAAGAGACGTTCGAAAACTTTCATAAGGCGTTTGCAGACACGCATGAGAGGTTCGAAGAGTTTCAAGAGACTTTCTACGACGTTCATGATACGTTTGAAGATGTTCGTGAGACATTCAAGAGACTTTTGAAAACGTTCATAAGACGTTTGAAGACATTTATGAGAGGTGCGAAGATCTTCGGAGACTTTCGAAAACGTTCAAGATATCTGTGACGATATTTATAATTCGTTTAAAGACATCGATGAGGGGTTCGAAGACGTTTAAGAGACTTTAAAAGACATTCACGAGGGGTTTGAAGACGTTCAAGAAACTTTCGACTAAATTCAAGAGACTTTCGACGACATTCATAATACGTTTGAAGACAGTCATGAGGGGTTCGAAGACGCTTAAGAGAGGCTTTCAAAGACATTCACGAGGGGTTTGTCCAAAGACATTCATAATACGTTTGAAGACATTCAAGAGACGTTTGAAAACATTCATAAGACGGTTGAGTACACGCATGAGGGGTTCAAAGAGTTTCAAGAGACTTTCTACGACGATAATGAGACGTTTGAAGATGTTGATGAGACATTCAAGAGACTTTCGAAAACGTTCATAAGAAGTTTGAAGACATTCATGAGAGGTGCGAAGACCTTCAGAGAATTTCGAAGACATTCAGGAGATCTTTGACAATATTCATAATACGTTTGAAGACATCGATGAGAGGTTCGAAGACGCTTGAAAAACTTTCAAAGACGTTCACAAGGGGTTTGAAGACGTTCAGGAAAATTTTGAATACGTTCAAGAGACTTTCGACGACATTCATAATACGTTTGAAGACATTCATGGGGGGTTCGAAGACGTTCAAGTGACTTTCGACGACATTCATAAGACGTTTGAAGACGTGCATGAGGCCTTCAAAGAGTTTCAAGAGACTTTCTACGACGAACATGAAGATGTTCGCGAGACATTCAGAAGACTTTCGAAAACGCTTTTGAAGATGTTCGCGAGACATTCAGAAGACTTTCGAAAACGTTCATAATACGTTTGAAGACATTCATGGGGGGTTCGGAGACGTTCAAGAGACTTTCGACGACATTCATAAGTCGTTTGAAGACGTGCATGAGGCCTTCAAAGAGTTTCAAGAGACTTTCTACGACGATCATGAGACTTTTGAAGATGTTCGTGAGACATTCAAAAGACTTTCAAAAACGTTCATAAGAAGTTTGAAGACATTCATGAGAGGTGCGAAGATCTCCAGAGACTTTCGAAGACATTCAAGAGATCTTTAACGATATTCATAATATGTTTGAAGAAATCGATGAGGGGTTCGACGACGTTTTAGAGACTTTCAAAGACATTCACGAGGGGTTTGAAGACGTTCAAGAAACTTTCGAATACGTTCAAGAGACTTTCGACGACATTCATAATACGTTTGATTACATTCATGAGGGGTTCGAAGACGCTTGAGAGACATTCAAAAACATTTACGAGGTGTTCGAAGACGTTCAAGAGACTTTCGACGGCATACACAATACATTTGAAGACATTCATTTGGGGTTCGGAGACGCTTCAGGGACTTTCAAAGACATTCACGAGAGGTGCGAAGGCATTCAGAGACTTTCGACATCGATGAGGGGATCGACGATGTTTTAGAGACTTTCAAAGACATTCACGAAGGGTTTGAAAACGTTCACGAAACTTTCGAATACGTTCTAGAGACTTTCGACGACATTTATAATACGTTTGAAGACATTCATGAGGGGTTCGAAGACGCTTGAGAGACTTTCAAAGACATTCACGAGGGGTTCGAAGACGTTCAAAAGACTTTCGACGACATTTACAATACGTTTGAAGACATTTATATGGGGTTCGAAGACGCTTCAGAGACTTTCAAAGACATTCACGTTCCACCAAAACTGTATGAAAGTCTTTGAAAGTCTCTAAAACATCGTCGATCCCCTCATCGATGTCGAAAGTCTCTGAATGCCTTCGCACCTCTCGTGAATGTCTTTGAAAGTCCCTTAAGCGTCTTCGAACCCCACATGAATGGCTTCAAATGTATTATGTACGCTGTCGAAAGTCTCTTGAACGTCTTCGAACCCCTCGTGAATGTCTTTGAAAGTCTCTGAAGCGTCTTCGAACCCCACATAAATGTCTTTAAACGTATTATAAATGTCGTCGAAAGTCTCTTGAACGTCTTCGAACCCCTCGTGAATGTCTTCAAACGTATTATAAATGTCGTCGAAAGTCTCTAGAACGTATTCGAAAGTTTCGTGAACGTTTTCAAACCCTTCGCGAATGTCTTTGAAAGTCTCTAAAACATCGTCGATCCCCTCATCGATGTCGAAAGTCTCTGAATGCCTTCGCACCTCTCGTGAATGTCTTTGAAAGTCCCTGAAGCGTCTCCGAACCCCACATGAATGTCTTCAAATGTATTGTGTATGCCGTCGAAAGTCTCTTGAACGTCTTCGAACACCTCGTAAATGTTTTTGAATGTCTCTCAAGCGTCTTCGAACCCCTCATGAATGTAATCAAACGTATTATGAATGTCGTCGAAAGTCTCTTGAACGTATTCGAAAGTTTCTTGAACGTCTTCAAACCCCTCGTGAATGTCTTTGAAAGTCTCTAAAACGTCGTCGAACCCCTCATCGATTTCTTCAAACATATTATGAATATCGTTAAAGATCTCTTGAATGTCTTCGAAAGTCTCTGGAGATCTTCGCACCTCTCATGAATGTCTTCAAACTTCTTATGAACGTTTTTGAAAGTCTTTTGAATGTCTCACGAACATCTTCAAAAGTCTCATGATCGTCGTAGAAAGTCTCTTGAAACTCTTTGAAGGCCTCATGCACGTCTTCAAACGACTTATGAATGTCGTCGAAAGTCTCTTGAACGTCTCCGAACCCCCCATGAATGTCTTCAAACGTATTATGAACGTTTTCGAAAGTCTTTTGAATGTCTCGCGAACATCTTCAAAAGTCTCATGTTCGTCGTAGAAAGTCTCTTGAAACTCTTTGAAGGCCTCATGCACGTCTTCAAACGTCTTATGAATGTCGTCGAAAGTCACTTGAACGTCTTCGAACCCCCCATGAATGTCTTCAAACGTATTATGAATGTCGTCGAAAGTCTCTTGAACGTATTCAAAATTTTCCTGAACGTCTTCAAACCCCTTGTGAACGTCTTTGAAAGTTTCTCAAGCGTCTTCGAACCTCTCATCGATGTCTTCAAACGTATTATGAATATTGTCAAAGATCTCCTGAATGTCTTCGAAATTCTCTGAAGGTCTTCGCACCTCTCATGAATGTCTTCAAACTTCTTATGAACGTTTTCGAAAGTCTCTTGAATGTCTCATCAACATCTTCAAACGTCTCATTATCGTCGTAGAAAGTCTCTTGAAACTCTTTGAACCCCTCATGCGTGTACTCAACCGTCTTATGAATGTTTTCAAACGTCTCTTGAATGTCTTCAAACGTATTATGAATGTCTTTGGACAAACCCCTCGTGAATGTCTTTGAAAGCCTCTCTTAAGCGTCTTCGAACCCCTCATGACTGTCTTCAAACGTATTATGAATGTCGTCGAAAGTCTCTTGAATTTAGTCGAAAGTTTCTTGAACGTCTTCAAACCCCTCGTGAATGTCTTTTAAAGTCTCTTAAACGTCTTCGAACCCCTCATCGATGTCTTTAAACGAATTATAAATATCGTCACAGATATCTTGAACGTTTTCGAAAGTCTCCGAAGATCTTCGCACCTCTCATGAATGTCTTCAAACGTCTTATGAACGTTTTCAAAAGTCTCTTGAATGTCTCACGAACATCTTCAAACGTATCATGAACGTCGTAGAAAGTCTCTTGAAACTCTTCGAACCCCTCATGCGTGTCTGCAAACGCCTTATGAATGTTTTCGAACGTCTCTTAAATGGCTTCGAACGTCTTTTGAATGTCTTCGGAAGTCTCTGGAACGCTTCACGAACGACTATCGAAACTCTTCGAATGCCTCGCAAACTTCCAACAAATGGCTCACGAACATCTAACGAACGTATACTGATGAATGTCTTCGATTATCATTGGGCGATTATATTAATTTATTTTCAATCTAATTCAATACAAAAAAAATGAGTTTCACATTCGAGAGTAATATTATATTCAGTTGCACAATCCAATATCAGGTGATGCTGACATAACTAAGTACGGGGTGAGGAGAATAAAAAGTACATAATGTTACATTTCTTTTATTTGCATGAATCTTTATGATTCAGCCACCAATTAAATATTTCAAATACATTTTGTAAGGCACAACTGTTTTTATGCTTTTCACATCGTAGAGTAAAACTTCCATCTAATTTACTTGAGACATCCATATCGTCAAAGTCTATATTGAACGACTCAATAAATAGCTCATTTTTCATATTTATTATATCAGCTAGCTATTCTCGTTTTTCATGACCCTTAACATATACGATAGGACACATGTCGTCGTCCGTTGAACCTTTAACTTAAGCTGTTATTGAATCTCCAGCCATGCTATATGGACCGTTTCCATATGCCCAAATTAGACCATGATGATTACGAATCAACCACGATGCTTTGTATTTCGCAGATTTTGCTGATCTATGCAATTTTACGGATAATGTCGGTCAATGGACATTATTCAACAACGCGATCATTTAAGATTAAAACAATATGCAGTTGTATTCGGTGGTGAATCTTCTTCGCATTCGAACTCTATTCACACATCTACGGTAGCATTTTTTACATGCTCGTTCTGATTCGTTCAATCATTAACCGTGAGAGGGTCGTTACATTAAGACTTGGCGATGGTTAGTACAGAACGATCACTGTTGCAGTCATCGTGGTATTTACAAATTCGAGAGTACATTTTGAACAAAATGTTGAAACTTTTTTGAAGTCCAAATTCGAGTCATCTTGAGAAAAAAATGCTGAATTGAGATAAAGTTTAGCACTTGTGAGTTTGCAGTCGGTGAATAATATAATGTCCTTTGCCATACATTATCTTTTTTTACCAGTCTGCACCGCACCAATTACATATTTTGGTTTCTTTAGTTAGGATGCAGCTTTTACGGTCCATGAATGTTTCGTAGGACTTTGAAGCGTTGGACAGTCGTATAGATCCCAAGAGCGAAAACTCATATTCAAGTATCGCCTACTTTCCAATGTTCGAAGTAATGATAATTTATTGATCTCATCTAATATTATGTGGGGCATACGCCATTGTATCTTGAGTAATTCGACTTCTCCCTCTAGTGGTTAATGATGACTGAATGCACAACGAGTGCCATTGCGTGGAGGTATTAGAATTAACTCATGACGAGCATCAATTTTCATAGAAAATGTATTTTATGCACAGCACTAGTTTTTCCAGTTCCGTCACAAACTATGATATGCAATCGGCGCTGTGATGGGATCGATACTATAATAGCGATTCATCGTAGGAAAAACACATGTGGTAATGAATAGTAAATACTTTATGATATTGATACATATCCTCTGCTACGTTCTTCTCTTCAGACTTTGCACACTCTCATCTTCTTTCTATAATTAGTGAAAAAAACACTCCAAATAGGCATTTACAGTAAATGGATGTGTTGCTTTCCGATTGGAGTTGATGATTTGGAGCCACTTATCGGCATCATTTGATAGTCGGATGGCGCAGTGCTTTATTGCTCCATAATCGATCTCATGTGATTGTAGTTTATCCGTTGATCTAAAGTAATGCAGACACCTGCGAAATAATGGATTGTTGTTCAATTCGTCTCCCACATATGACGATATAGTAATTGTGTTAACTCCACACACCGATGGCATATATATATATATTTTTTAATGGTTGTCTCTGTTCTGCGCGCACGAGGCTTGACAAGTTCTTTATATATGTGATATGTCATACATTGTTATCTTCGGTATCTTGTATGTATAGCAAATCGATATGCTTTTCTTCTTCTTATGCTGAGCCACGCATATCGGAGCAATGTCTTCTTCGGTGGTATACACATTGATGGATAAATTGTTTTGAAGCACAATTTCCAATATTCGATCAATTCAATACCGTCGAATAATGAATGTGGGAAGATCCGTGGTCACTGTTTCGTTCAGCTGGGTGTAAAGCTGTGACTGTCACCCATGCGAAACGTGGATTATCTCTTGATTGCACATTAATCGCAGCCCCCATAATCATTATTTCCCGTGGCACTGAGATATAACATTCAACGCGTATTGATTTATACTTATTTACATTTATTGCAAGATTACGTATTTTTCGTAAAGCTCAACTACTTCCACGTTGTTGAAATTTATCGAGCACGGGTTAAAGTATAGACCATCACGCTTTCAAGTTGAGCTCTCGCCACATTAACCCATCACCGCTGTGTCCTGCACCCATGCATATAAAATGCCTGTACATGGAATACTTCAATCCTTCCAAATGCGGTATTTGGCCTATCAATAACTATTGATGTTTAGTTGATAATCGTTGCCGCTTAATTCGGCTTCGCGTTTTCAGTACTTCGATGAACTCGACGATCTATTGCTCCCACACAGCACAGTCGTCGATCGAACTTAAGAGCGTGGCGTGGTTGTGCAAGATTTCTTCTGATGGTTCATTGTTTTGTTCTCTATATTAACGAGTCCAAAAGTCTTCCCAGAGAGATATGTTAACTCACTGCTTTATTCAAAGTGTGGCCACTTTTGAGCGCTGCGGATGATTAAAAATGGTCTCCCATCAGAAAAAAATTTTGCCGTTCCCTTCTAGCTCGGAAAATGTAAAAGAAACACCTCCACCAGAGTTTTTTAATATCGCGTTGATATCTTTTATTGTGGAAAACATGAAAAATAAATACATACACAGAACGAGCCGGTCGGGGTTCAACGGGAGCAAAAAAAAAAGTATTTTGTGAATATTCCAGACCGCGAGTGCATCTATGCACAAATGGTGCATGCAGTGGGATCAGCGGTCGAAGCCTAAAAAAAATGCTACGGTCATAGATCCATAAAGTTGATTGTTTTATAATAAATACGTCGTTTTCGTATATGTCTTTTGGATAGCCAAGACATTACTTGAGCGGAATGTTATTTTATCAAAATGTTCCCTATGCACGGAGGCTGGCTTCGAACGTGGACGAAGAAAAAAAATGCCTTAAGAATATGGCTGATTTGGTAAGAACTGTATAGCCTCAAGTGTCACTTGAATAGGTTTGATGTCGCTCTGCGAAGAGCCCTATGATTCGTGACAGGCTGGACTTCATACGTACTGGAACACGTGGCAATATATATTGAAAACTCTAAGATGCTCTTTATAATACGCCAGTTCAGTCTCCATGACCTAGACGCTGTTCTGTAGAGATCGCAAAAGTCAACGATTGGCGAGCCTGGCCAGCTTTCGCCTCCACGAGTGCACACTTTTCTTCACAGCCTACCCCACAGGGATAGTTAAGAAAAAAAAAAACTTTTTGTTTATCCCTGGCCAGGATGCACCATCCTGCAACGTTTTTTTTCTACAAGTCCCAACTAATGTTGAAAACTATTTCACACCTGTTGGTCATCCCCCATCCTACTATAAGCTTATGAGGATCCAAAAATCGAAATCTGAAGAAGGATCGGAACAGCAGTTTTCGCGATTCCAGTCTTCAACCTCCGAGGTGTCATTGTGGAAGAGTCGGAAAACGGAAAATCAGTTAAGAAAAATGTCGAACCAAATTGAAGTGATCGATCTCGTCGATGATAAGATGGAGGTTGTTGTGAATATCGCCGATGACGACGAAGTGGATGTTGGGGTAAACGAAGACGTTATTGATATCGCCGATGATGACGATGATGAGTGGACGGACATTGAAGTGCTTGCACATGATAACATGGAACTGGCCGAGATGGACAGTGATACGGAATCATTTGATAGTGGATTGGGTGATGCCTTAGATAAGGGAGTCCATTATGTGCGTGAAATCATAGTGTACCAGCAGCAAATAAATCGGTTGAACCGGGGCGTCATGAGCTGCGTGAACTACGAATATCTCACCGAAAATGATCGGGCGAAATTTTGCGTGTTGTGCTACTTTGATATGCGGGGCGTGGTTGATCGACTAATTCAACTATGTGGCCACTTCAGCGAACGGTTTAACAACATCCAGGGGATATTTTGTACCAACTGCGGCGGGCCAACCCACCAAGCTTCAATGCGCGACACGTGTCCCACCTGCCTGAACTTATACTACGTCGATAGTTCGTATTATCTTTAGTATGATTCAAAATATGATTATGTTTGATAAGTTAATGAGATACATGATTTTTTATGTTCCAGTGCAACGGATCCGCCGCGGATATTCAAAATAATATAATTTGAATGAATGAAAAACAAGTCAACACACACACACACACACACACACACACACACACGCACGCACGCACGCACGCACGCACGCACGCACGCACGCACGCACGCACGCACGCACGCACACACACACACACACACACACACACACACACACACACACACACACACCAACGACTTTTTGTATAATATATACTATGCAAGGTCATTGTTCAATTTAATTATTAATAAACTATTGTTTTATTGTCATTTAATTCGAAGCATTCTTTTTACCCCCCTCCCCCTTCCTTCCACACAAACACAAACACACACACACACAAAACACTCATCGACGCCGGCTTCCCTCTCCCGCCAGTCCCTTCACGGACCTTATGGCCCCCCTCCACAGCGGCCCTTCTGTGACGTCACACGCGCCCGGCGACCCCTCCCCCCTCGGCCGTACCACCGCACTTCGCTTCCCCGCGCTGGAGCCCCCCGCCCCGCTCCCCCCTGAGATCCCTGGGTTAGAATCAGTCCTGTTATACTACTACGGACGGACACAAAGGACTCCTCGATAGTATAGTCGAGTATAAACGTTTTCTCGGTTGTACACACGATTAACTCGTTGATACGAATGGCTACAAACGATTGCTCGATAGTACAGACGGGTGAAAACAATTTCTCGGGGGTACAAACGATATACTCGTCGATACGAACTGGTACAAACGATATACTCGTCGATACGAACTGGTACAATCGATATACTCGTCGATACCAACGGGTACAAACGATTGCTCGATAGTACAGACGGGTACAAACGTTTTCTCGGTGGTACAAACGATATACTCGTCACTACGAATGGGTACAAACGATTGTACGATAGTACAGACGGGTACAAACGTTTTCTCGGTGGTACAACCGATATGCTCGTCGATGCGAACGGGTACAAACGATTGCTCGATAGTACAGACGGGTCCAAACGTTTTCTCGGTGGTACAAACGACATACTCGTTAGTACGAATGGATACAAACGATTGCTCGATAGTACAGACGGGTACAAACGATTTCTCGGCAGTACAAACGATATACGTGTCGATACGAATGGGTACAAACGACTGCTCGATAGTACATTCGAGTATAAACGTTTTCTCGTTGGTACAAACGATTTACTCGTCGATACGAACTGGTACAAACGATTGCTCGATAGTACATACGGGTACAAAAGTTTTCTCGGTGGTCCAAACGATATACTCGTCAGTACGAGCGGGTACAAACGATTGCTCGATAGTTCAGACAGGTACAAACGTTTTCTCGTTGGTACAAACGATATACTCGTCAGTCCGAATGGGTACAAACGATTGCTAGATAGTACAGACGGGTACAAACGTTTTCTCGATTGTACAAACGACAGACTCATCGATACGAACGGTTACAAACGATTGCTCGATAGTACAGACGGGTACAAACAATTTCTCGTTGGTAGAAACGATATATTCATCAGTACGAATGGGTAGAAACGATATACTCGTCGATACCATCGGGTACAAACGATTGCTCAATACTACAGACGGGTACAAACGTTTTCTCGGTGGTACAAACGATATACTCGTCGATACCAACGGGTACAAACGATTGCTCAATACTACAGACGGGTACAAACGTTTTCTGGATGTACGAACGATATACTCGTCGATACGACCGGGTACAAACGATTGCTCGATAGTACAGACGGGTACAAACAATTTCTCAGCGGTACAACCGATATTCTTGTCGATACAGACGGGTACACATGATTTCTTGGTGGTACAAACGATATACTCTTCGATACGAACTCGTACAAATGATTGCTCGATAGTACAGACGGGTACAAACGTTCTCTCGGTGGTGCAAACGATATAATCGTCGATATCAACGGGTACAAACCATTGCTCGACAATACAGACAGGTACAAAGGTGTTCTCGTTGGTACAACCGATATACTCGTCAGTACGAATGGGTACAAACGATTGCTCGATAGTACAGACGGGTACAAACGTTTATACGATTGTAAAAACGATATACTCGTCGATACGACCGGGTACAACTGATCGCTCGATAGTAGAGACGGGTACAAACGATTCCTCGACGGTACAAACGATATACTTGTCGATACGAACGGGTACAAAGGACTGCTCGATAGTACAGTCGAGTATAAACGTTTTCTCGGTTGTACAATCGAATAGCTCGTCGATACGAACTGGTACAAACGATTGCTCGATAGTACAGACGGGTGCAAACGTTTTCTCCTTGCTACAAACGATATACTCGTCGATACGAACTGGTACAAACGATATACTCGTTGATACGAACTGGTACAAAAGATTGCTCGATCGTACAGACGGGTACAAACGCTTTCTCGGTGGTGAAAACGATATAATCGTCGATATCAACGGGTACAGACGATTGCTCGATAATCCAGACAGGTACAAACGTTTTCTCGTTGGTACAAACGATATACTTGTCGATACGATTGAGTACGAACGCTTCCTCGATAGTACAGAAGGGTACAAATGATTTCTCGGTGGTACAAACGATATCCTCGTCGATACGAAGTGGTACAAACGATTGCCCGATAGTACAGATGGGTCCAAACGTTTTCTCGGTGGTACAAACGATATACTTGTCTCTACGAGGGGGTACAAACGATTGCTTGATATTACAGACGGGTACAAATGATTGCTCGATAGTTCAGACGGGTACAAACGTTTTTTCGTTGGTACAAACGATATGCTCGTCGATACCAACGGGTACAAACGATTGCTTGATAGTACAGACGGGTACAAACGTTTTCTCGGTGGTACAAACGATATACTCGTCAGTACGAGGGGGCACAAACGATTGTGTTAATATTACAGACGGGTACAAACGATTGCTCGACCGTTCAGACGCGTACAAACGTTTTCTCGTTGGTACAAACGATATACTCGTCAGTGTGAATGGGTACAAACGATTGCTCGATCGTACAGACGGGTACAAACGTTGTCTCGGTGGTAGAAATGATATACTCGTCGATACAAATGGGTACAAACGATTCCTCGATAGTCCGGACGGGTACAAAGGATTGCTTGATATTACAGACGGATACAAACGATTGCTCGATATTACAGACTGGTACAAACCCTTTCTCATTGGTACAAACGATATACTCGTCAGTACGAATGGGTACAAACGATTGCTCGATAGTACAGACGGGTACAAACGTTTTCTCGGTGGTACAAACGACATACTTGTCGATACGAACTGGTTCAAACGATTGCTCGATAGTGCAGACGGGTACAAACGTTTCCTCGGTGGTACAAACGATATACTCGTCAGTACGCGGGGCTACAAACGATGGCTTGATATTACAGACGGCTACAAACGGTTGCTCGATAGTCCAGACGGGTAAAAACGTTTTCTCGTTGGTCCGAACGATATACTTGTCAGTACGAATGGGTTTAACCGATTCCTCGATAGTAAAGTCGGGTACAAACGTTTTCTCGGTGGTACAAACGATATGCTCGTCGATACAAACGGGTACAAACGATTCCTCGATAGTACGGACGGGTACAAACGATTTCTTGGTGTTACACACGATATACTCGTCGATACCAACGGGTACAAACGATTGCTCGATATTACAGACGGGTACAAACCCTTTCTCGGTGGTACAAACGATATGTTTCGTCGGTACGAGGGGGCACAATCGATGGCTTAATATTACAGACGGGTACAAACGATTGCTCGATAGTTCAGACGGGTACAAACGTTTTCTCGTTTGTACAAACGATATACTCGTCAGTACGAATGGGTACAAACGATTGCTCGATCGTACAGTCGCGTACAAACGTTTTCTCGGTGGTACAAATGATATACTCGTCAGTACGAGGGGGTACAAACGATTGCTTGATATTACAGACGGGTACAAACGATTGCTCGATAGTACAGACGGGTACAAACGTTTTCTCGATGGTTCAATCGATATACTCGTTAGTACGAATGCGGACAAGCGATTCCTCGATAGTACAGACGGGTGCAAACGTTTTCTCGGTGGTACAAACGATATACTCGTCGATACGAACGGGCACAAACGATTGCTCGATAGTACAGACGGGTACAAACCATTTCTCGGCGGCACACACGATATACTTGTCGAAACGAACGGGTTCAAACGACTGCTCGCTAGTACAGTCGAGTATAAACGTTTTCTCGGTGGTACAAACGATATACTTGTCAGTACGAATGTGTACAACCGATTGCTCGATAGTACAGACCGGTACAATCGTTTTCTCTATGGTACAAACGATTTACTCGTCGATACGAATGTGTACAAACGATTGCTCGATAATTCAGACGGGTACAAACGTTTTCTCGTTGGTACAAACGATATACTCGTCGATACCAACGGGTACACACGATTACTCCATAGTACAGCCACGTACAAACGTTTTCTCGGTGGTACAAACGATATACTCGTCAGCACGAATGGGTACAAACGATTGCTCGGTAGTACAAACGGGTAAAAACGTTTTCCCGGTGGTACAAACGATGTACTGGTCGGTACGGACGGGCAGAAACGATTGCTCAATAGTACAGACGGGTACAAACGATTTCTCGGCACCACATACGATACACTTGTCGATACGAACGGGTACAAACTACTGCTCGATAGTGCAGTCGAGTATAAACGTTTTCTCGTTGGTACAATTATCTACTTGTCGATACGAATGAGTACATACGATTCCTCGATAGTCCAGACGGGTACAAACGATTTCTCGGTGGTACAAACGATATACTCGGCGATACGAACTGGTACAAACGATTGCTCGATCGTACAGACGGGTACAAACGTTTTGTCGGTGGTACAAACGATATACTCGTCAGTACGAGGGGGTACAAACGATTGCTTGACATTACAGATGGGTAAAAACTATTGCTCGATAGTACATACGGGTACAACCGTTTTCTCGTTGGTCCAAACGATATACTCGTCAGTACGAATGGGTACAAACGATTGCTCGATAGTACAGACGGCTACAAACGTTTTCTCGGTGGTCGAAACGATATACTCGTCAGTACGAGGGGGTACAAACGATTGCTTGATATTACAGACGGATACAACCGATTGCTCGATATTACAGACGGGTACAAACGTTTTCTCATTGGCACAAACGATATACTCGTCAGTACGAATGTGTACAAAGGATTGCTCGATAGTACAGACGGGTCCAAACGTTTTCTCGGTGGGCCGAACGATATTGTGATGTCGGGATGGACACTTTTATTATAATTTTTGAGGAAAGGAGTGGCTGACTCGCTCCAGAACTCGGTTGTAGGACGGAATAACTCGGTTAACGCGGATTGAGCTACTTGAGACGAATTTATTCAGGTAATTGATGGACAGAGATTCAGCGTTGTACAGTATTCGGAGACTTACTGACTACCTTAGTTTAGAACGAAGGTAATTTATAGTGATGGAGTGTGGGAAAGTCGAGATCGTGGGAGGAAGGGCCGACGTGACGTTAGAAAAGTTGGCTATCGGTTTCATAAGACTTGAGAAAGCATATTGCCGAATGAAAAGTTAGGGCGTTCCTAATACGACTGGCCGGACGTGAAAGTGCCGCTCATGAAGATCCAGGCGTATCAAGGAGGGCCTTCATCATAGGTTTCCCTAGAGTGTCGAAACTCATGCGTGATATTCGAAATGTAGGTACACGGACGCTATAAATTTGGTAAAAGGCCACTTGCACATATGTATCAGTAGTATGGATCGCAGGAAGAAAATAGGGAGAACAACGACCAAGAAAAAAATAGAGGATCTCATTACAATATACTTGTCAGTACGAATGGGTTTAACCGATTCCTCGATAGTAAAGTCGGGTACAAACGTTTTCTCGGTGGTACAAACGATATACTCGTCGATACAAACGGGTACAAACGATTCCTCGATAGTACGGACGGGTACAAACGATTTCTTGGTGATACAAACGATATACTCGTCGATACGAACTGGTACAAACGATTGCTCCATAGTACAGACGGGTACAAACGTTTTCTCGGTGGTACAAACGATATACTCGTCAGTACGAGGGGATACAAACGATTGCTCGATATTACAGACGGGTGCAAACGATTGCTCGATACTTCAGACGATATACTCGTCAGTACGAATGGGTACGAACGATTGCTCGATAGTACAGATGGGTCCAAACGATCTCTCTGTGGTACAAACGATATACTCGTCAGTACGACGGTACAAACGATTACACGGCGGTAGGAACGATATACTTGTCGGTACGAACGGAAATAAAAAAATAAAAAAATCGAAAAGAAATGTTCAAAAAAAAATTTGAAAAAAAAATTAAAAAAAAATGTTCGACGGTACAAACGGGTACAAACGATTCCCTTTTCAATCGCGTTTACTAAAATTGTTAAGCTCTAAATGGGTTGCGGCCCATTTTTCCATACCCTCGTACCTTTTTCCCCCTGGTGGTACAAACGAAATTTAAGGCGGTCCAAACGGGTACATACCGAGTCCAAACGAATGCAAAAAAAATTACTTTATGTACAGTCCGTTGCCAAGTTCACACATGTATGATAAGCGGCATCGAGAATATAAATCTTGTTCGAGCTTATTTGTTTAAATCAATTAAAACAGGATGGTAAAATGTCACGACCCTACCACAGGACGAGTCTCCCGCAACCCCGTTTGCTAGCATGCTCGACAGTTACTAGAGTTCCACCGATGACTGTCATCGAAAAATGAAATCGAGTCGGGTCCATTTATTCAAACAATTCACGATCGCAAAATTTCACCGCTTTTTTGTAGAGCAAGATTCCAGCGATCTCCATTGCTAGAGAATTCGATGCGCGGAAAAGCTGCCGAAGTTGAATTACGGCAGAGAGAACACATGCTGAACGCATTTGTTCAAATCATAGGTATCAGTTGTAAAATGTTACCACTTGTTTGCAGCGAGATTCTCTTGCATTCTTCATCGCTATAAAATTCTAGCTTCGGAAAGCCTACCGCAGACAAACACCAGCAAAGAGCATAATTTATACTCTCGATGCAGCTTATGCATCGAGAGTATAAATCTACAGAATGCCGATCGTATTTGTTTAAACAATAGGCATTGCATGTCAAATTTTATCACTCTTTCGCAGAGTGAGACTCGGGTGATCCCGCTCGCTCGTAAATTCATTGACGATGAGCGGCATTGACACTATATATCGTGTTCAAGCTGATTTGTTTAAGGGATTTGTTTAAGACCCCCACTTGCCATTTTGAAAAAATCGATTTTTTTCATTGCATTTTTTTGAAGTATAAGTATCTGAGAATATGTCCTGAAAATGTTAAGTCGATCCGAACAAAATTGACTGAGATATGAGCGTTGAAAGAGAAAAATCCGCGTTGAAACAGCGTTGAAAGAGAAACTTTAAACGCGTTTTTCTCAAAATGGCATTTCTGAAGTCGGAGACCAAGATTACTCGAACACTAATGAACCGATCTTTTTGAAATTTTGCGAGCTTATTTAATACATAAAAATGTAGTCTTTAATCGTTCGATTTTGTTTCGAAAAAAAAAATGGCCGTTTTATCGCCAAAAAACGGCCGTTTTTTCGTTAAAATCGAACCATTAACTTTGACTGTCCGCCATTTTGTGAAAAATGAATATTTTTTAAAATCCTTCGATTAAAGACTAGTTTATACTTATATTTAACTAAATCCATCCGCATTTTTTTTTCAGATGATCCACATCGTCGCAATGTTGGTCACCGCGAACCGTGTATATAAAAACATTATTTCATTGACGGCCGTTTGCCACTAAACGATTTAATATTTTTCAATAAAAAAATTACTGAAAGTTCTTCAAGATGTGTTTTTTAAGATGTTATATTGATCGATTACAAAAGTTTTGTATTTTTCTTTAAAAAAATTCATGAAAAAGGCCTTTTTTTGCGCTACAAGTGGGGGTCGCCTTAATGCAATTAGAGAACGCCTTAATGCAATTAGAGAAGGATGGTGAAATGTTACGACCCTTCCACAGGACGAGTCTCCCACAGCCCCGTTTGCTAGAAAGCTCGACCGTTCTCAGAGGTCCACCGATGACCGCCGTCGATAAATGAAATCGAGTCGAGCCCATTTGTTTGAAGAATACACGATCGCAAAACTCCGCCGCCCTTTTATAGAGCGAGAGTCGAGCGCTTCCCATTGCTAGAGAATTCGACCCGCAGAATATCTGTCGAAGATAAATCCTGGCAGAGAGAAAAATGTAAAACGTATTTGATTAAACAATAGGCATTGCTTGTAAAATTTTACCATTCTTCCCCAACGTGAGTCTCGGGCGATTTCGCTCACTTGAGAATTTGGCCGAAATCGAATTCATCGACTATAAGCTGCATCGAAAATATGAGTCGTGCTCGAGCTTATTTGTTTAAATTAATTAAACCTTAATAGTCACACTGGGTCCACGGGACCCAAACGAATTATTTTAATGCCGTACAACTTTTTTTCCAATAAAACATACATTTTCTTATATTCGTAAGCGTTTCATTCTTTCCTTCTAAATCGCACCTGCGTTGGATGAAATAACCATACTTTTTGAAAGTCCACAGAAACCGCCATGTCTATTTCAAACTATATTTTTTCCGAGTTATAAAACCATTTTTTTTTCTCAATAATTACAAGAGTTACAGCGATTTTCGTAAAAAAAACTCATTTTTCACGTTTTTTTTGCATAATTTTTTTTGCATATCTAACATTTAATTTTTGATTTCTAACCAGTATTCTTGTATTAAACAAGGTTTAAATTATACCTCACTATTTTTTTCATATCGCTCAATGCATTATTTCACTATTTATGACCATTTAAAAACGCCTAGGTCCCATGGACCCAGTATGGATAGAACGTGATTCCAGCTAAGTGTGACTACGAAGGAATAAAGGATGGTAAAATGTCACGAGCCAT